>CM044399.1:39167500-39767500 GCA_024322285.1 Musa beccarii | reverse complement strand
TGAATCTAATGTTTGCATCATTGAAAAACCAAACAATGACATATCCATGATTGCTTTAAAACAAAACAATGTCTACACCATAAATATTGATGAATTAAGTAATGAAATATGTTTTTCAGTTTTGAATGATGATGCTTGGCTTTGGCATAGGAGATTAGGCCATTGAAGCATGAAACTAATTTCTAAGATTTCATCTAGAGAGTTAGTAAGAGGTATCCCAAACATGAAATTTGTCAAGGACAAGGTATGTGATACATGTCAACTAGGAAAACAATTAAAAACTAGTTTCAAATCAAAAAATCAAATTAGCACCACTAGACCATTGCAATTGATCCATTTGGACTTATTTGGACCAATTGACATAACAAGCCTAGGAGGTAGCAAATATGCCTTTGTAATTATGGATGACTATAGTAGATACACTTTGACCTATTTCTTAGCTCACAAAAGTGATTGTTTCAAATGTTTCTCTAAATTTTGTAAACTCACTCAAAATGAAAAAGGTTTTATGATTTCATCAATTCGAAATGATCACGGAGGTGAATTTCAAAATCATGACTTCCAAAATTTTTGTAAAATAAATGGATATAACCATAACTTCTCTACTCCAAGAAATCCACAACAAAATAGAGTAGTGGAAAGAAAAAAAATAGAAGTTTGCAAGAAATGGCTAGAACCATGTTAAATGAATATAATTTACCAAAATATTTTTGGGCCGAAGCCGTAAATACGGCTTGCTATGTTATGAATAGAGTTCTAGTGAGACCATCCCTATCTAAAACTCCATATAAGTTATGGAATAATAAAAAACCCAATGTTTCTTATTTTAAAGTTTTTGGTTGTAAATGCTTTATTTTTAATGAAAAGAATGTCTTAGGAAAATTCGATGCAAAATCCAATGAAGGCATATTTCTTAGTTATTCTTCCATTTCTAAGGCTTTTCGTGTTTTCAACAAAAGAACCTTAGTTATAGAAGAATCTATTCATATGGTTCTTAATGAAATTTTCGAATTTAAGAAGAAAGATTTTGATGATGATTTTGGCTTTGATAATTTGAATTTGAATGACCCCTCTCCTCAAAATGACAACTTGGATGCATCTTCTTCCCAAACTTCCTTACCCAAGGAATGGAAGTATATAGATGCTCATACCAAGGAGTTAATTATAGGAGATGCATCGAAAGGGGGTCAAACTTGCTCTTCTTTCAAAGATTTTTGTGCCTATGCCACTTTTCTTTCTCAAGTTGAACCAAAATGCATTGATAATGCCTTGAAAGATGATTCTTGGGTTATCGTAATGCAAGAAGAATTGAATCAATTTGAGAGAAATAAGGTATGGAAGCTTGTTCCTAGACCTAATGACCACTTGGTTATTGGTACTAAGTGGGTCTTTAGAAACAAGCAAGATGAATGTGGTATCATGGTTAGAAACAAGGCTAGACTAGTGGCCAAAGGTTTCAACTAAGAAGAAGGTATCGATTACGAAGAGACCTTCACTCCGGTGGCAAGATTAGAAGCCATTAGGATGCTCCTTGCCTATGCTAGTAGTAATAATTTCAAATTATTTCAAATGGATGTCAAAAGTGCATTCTTAAATGGTTTTATTTCTGAAGAAGTGTATGTCGAACAACCACCCAGATTTAAAAATTCTCTTCTTCCTAGCCATGTGTTTAAGCTAACTCAGGCTCTATATGGTCTAAAACAAGCCCATAGGGCTTGGTATGAGAGGCTTAGTTCTTTTTTAATTTCAAATGATTTCATTAAAGGCAAGGTTGATACTATATTGTTTATTAAACATTTTGAAAATAATTTTCTTATTGTTCAAATTTATGTTGATGATATTATTTTTGGTTCTTCTAATAAATCACTATGTGAATCATTTGCCAAGAATATGAGTGATGAATTTGAGATGAGCCTAATGGGAGAACTAAATTTCTTTTTAGGATTGCAAATTAAGCAACTAAGTGATGGTATATTTCTAAATCAATCAAAGTATATATTAGAATTATTAAAATGATTTAACATGGATGGATCAAAAGACATTAGCACTCCTATGAGCACCTCCACTAAGTTAGATATAGATGAAAATGGAGAAAGTTTTGATCAAAAAACATATAGGGGCATGATAGGTAGCTTACTTTATCTCACTGCAACCAGACCTGACATCATATTTAGTGTGGGGTTATGTGCAAGATTCCAAGCTAATCCTAAGCTATCTCACTTCAAAGTCGTTAAGAGAATCTTTAGATATCTTAAAGGGACTCCGAATCTTGGATTATGGTATCCAAAATCTGATAACTTTGATTTGAAAGCTTATGCAGATGCGGATTTTGGTGGATGTAAGATAGATAGAAAAAGTATATCCGGAATATGCCAATTTCTAGGACATGCACTTGTTTCTTAGACTTCCAAGAAACAAAATTCAGTTGCACTATCTACGGTAGAAGCCGAATACATAGCTGCAAGTGCATGCTGTGCACAGGTTATTTGGATGAAAAATATGCTAGAAGACTATGGAATAACATTCCTATAAAATGTGATAACACGAGTGCTATCTATCTAACTAAAAATCTGATTCAACACTCTCGAACTAAGCACATTGATATTAGACATCATTTTATACGTGATCATGTCAGTAGTAAAGATGTCACCCTTGAATTTATTAATACAAATCATCAATTAGCAGACATTTTTATAAAACCCTTAAATGAGGAACAATTTGATTTTATTAGAAGGGAATTAGGCATGTTAAATTATCCTAATAAATGAGCTTTATTGTATAAGATTTTCCTTGAAATTTCGGTTTTCGTCAATTTGCCTTCCTCTCGGATTTCTTTTTGAAATTTCGGATTTTATTTTGACATCATCCCATCCTTAAAATCTCTGAAAACAAATTCAGAATAAATTTAAAAATAAAAAAAGGGGGAAAATTTTTGTGCTACCTGCGGTAGCACCGCTTGGGTTGTCAGACCCCAGGCGGTAGAACCGCCTATCTGGGCGGTAGTACTGCCCGAACACCCCTTATAAAAAGGGTGAGTTAGGGCCGGCAATAGAACCGCCCCTAATCCGAAAGACCTCTTCCTCACCTCTCTAATCCCCTCAAAACACTTCCAAGCCTTATTCTCTCTCTCTAGAAGCCTAAGAAGGAGATTTTTTCCTTGATTCAAGCCCTCTACCTCTCAAGGGAACAAAACTAAGGTAAAATCTGAAATTTTTCTCCTCTTTTTCTTGCCTAGTTTAGTTCTTTCCTTTAAATTGATTATTGATCTATCCTCACTAGAAATGGCTCCTAAAAGATCATCAAGAGACAAAGGGAAAAGGGTGGAGGTAGATTCATTTGACCAATCTTTGTTCAAATCAAAAGAAGCATCCCTTAGGTTTTCTGAACTTGTTTCTATAACCATTCATAAAGGGAAATATGTTGATCTGAATCAATTAGGGAACCTTGAACCCATCATGTGGTTTGCTGACTTAGAGGTCTTACCAATTTTGTAAATTGTTGAACCTATCTATCCATGCTTGATTAAATTATTTTATATTAATTTAAGCATGAATGAAGATGGCTTATCTACCTATCTTCTAGGAAATGAGATCCAAATATCTGATAGTACAATATACTCCTTAAGTGGAATTGTTGAAAAAGAGTTAGGATGCTATTTTAGAGGGAAATGGGACATGGACACAATCGGAGCCACCCACTCCGAAGCCTTAGAAACTGTCTTTGTAAATCCAAACTTAGGCATAATTCCCAAGAGTTGTGAACATTTGTTGCCTTTCAACTCTAAAATTTTACATCACATTCTTATAAGCATTATCATTCCTAAACAGTTTCATCAAGATGAGATCAGTTTAGCCGAGTTGGGTACCATATATTGGATTATAACCAGACAGTATTATTGTTTTGGTTACCTAATCCGGCAACACATGATAGAAGTCATTTCTAAAGGGTTAATGTTACCATATGGAGGATTGATAACTAGATTGTTGCATACCCATAATATTAGTATTCCACTTGATGAAAAAGCAGTACAAGTGGACAAATTTAACATCATTGACATGAAATTACTTAGGAAACTTAGGTGTACATTTGAGCATGGAATAGGGGTTAGACAACCTAGGAGAAGTGATATACATCCCCCACCAGTAGAACATCCTGAAACACTAGTCTTTAGGGGAAGTGAATCTCCTCCTCCTGATCCCGTTGATACAGCTCCATCAGTGCCAGCTTCAGCTCCACCTTCTGACGATCCGATCATGAGAGAATTAAATGAAGTTAAATTGTAGCAAATTAAAATTTTGAAGGAAATGCGAAAGATGAACTAAAATATAGGTCACATGTATAGGCACTTTGGCATTCCTCCAAAGGAGTAGTTTGTTGTATTTTCTTTTTGAACGTTGTAAACTTTTATACAACTTTGACATCTATATTGTATTATCTTTACTACATTTTCTTGGGCACTATGGAATGATATTCGGATTTCTAAATGATTTCTTTTCCCTTATTTGTGATATTTTTTCGGATATCTTTTTTTACATATCTTTGGATGACACACTCATAATATTTTCGGTTTTCACTCGTATATGAATCCCTCTTTTCTTTTTTGTTGATAACAAAGGGGGATAAATATGTGACAAGTGAATGCAATTGCCATGCGTTGAAAGTTATATGCATTTGCCATGCTTTACAAGTTATTGCAAGTTATATGCTTGAAATGCTTATTTAGGTTCTTGATATCATTTTTTATTATGTATACTTCATTGATATCATTTGATACCTATTTGTTTGACATCTTTTGACTTAATGATGAATACATTATCATCATTAAGTAAACCATGAAGTTTTTTCTTTCATATATTGAATGATAAGTTAAACTTATCGTGTTGAATTCAAAGAAATTGAATTCAAGCAATTTTTACTATCTATGGCATATAGATAGGGGGAGTTAAGAGTAACTCCATCATCAATTGATTGTCATCATCAAAAAAGGGGAGATTGTTGAATCTCGGATTTTGATGATGAAGTCAATTGGTGAAATATTTGTTCTAATCTATTTTATCGAGATAAGTGTGTAGGAATAACTACGATGGGATGAAAACATAAAGCGATTTACCGAGGTCAAGTCCGTCGGGTGTTCAAGAGTTTATCGGAAGTCCGAGAAATCGTCGGAGGTGTTGCCGGAACCATCCAAGATCGAATCAGGGACTTGCCGAAGTTTTCAAAAGTTCATCACAAAGATCGTCGAAGGTTCACGGAACTTATCGGGAAGATTTGGAAGCTAGCCGAAGACTCATTGAGCCTGCCATACAATCCGAAAGTATGCTGGGAATCCACTGGAAGAAATCCGAGGGAAGTGTCGGAAGTTCGTCGGAATCTCACCGTAAAGCTCGTTGGAAGTTGACTTGAAGAATGTCAGGTTAAATCACTTAGAATTATGTTTTAATTTCGTAGTTTACACGTGATTAGAGCAAGGATTAAGAAATAATCCTGTCTAAATTTAGTAGGGGCCAACCGGGATCCCACTAGGCCAAATTGGGCCTTAAATAGGGCCCATTCAACCTTTGCTGAATGGGTCAGGCGGTTAAACCGCCCAGCCTAGGGCGGTGGCACCACCTGGCTGGGACGGTAGCGCCGCCCCTGTCGCCTGATTGGGGTATTCAAATTTGGAGCCCAAATTTGAATCCATTTTGAGCCTATAAATACCCTCCCTTTCTCAGCTGAAAGGGCACCCTTTTGAAAGTTAGAATCTTGAGTTAAAGTCTTTGAATAGTCTTGAAAAGTCTTGTCTCTTGCTAAGTGTTCACCTCCTTCTTCTTCTTGTGAAATCTTGTAAGAGTGTGAACCTCTTGTAAAGGGTTGTAAGAGGGGTATTTGGTCCTTCCCCTTCAAAGGATTTGCTAGTGGAAGTGCGGAGCCTCATCGTGAAGGCTTCAAGAGTGGATTAGGTCATTTGACCGAACCACTATACATCATTGTGTTCATGAATGTGTGAGTATTTACATTTCTGAATTATTTCATTACTTAGCTGCAAATCGTTTAGTTCCTTTACTCAAGCTATTTCATTCAAGTTCTCTTTCATCAAATCAAAATCTTCTTACGAACTAGTCTTTGTGCGAAACCGGCTTCAAAGTTACATTTTAATCCGCTGCACTAATTCACCCCCCCCTCTTAGTGCCTTTTCGATCCTAACAAACTCTACTTCGATCTAGACAATTATTACATCGCGAATTGACATTCTATTGCTCAGCACATCATTGGTCGGTGCTTTGTCCGATTCTTCGGTACATCATCCTCTCTTGCGTTTTGTTGCCCAATCAGTGGTTGACCTCCGCAACCTCGATATCCTTGGCATAACTCCACTCTTCTTGGCCTGATGCCTGATGTCCGAAGCCTTCTATCGATTGTCGACCGAACCTCCGGCTCGACATCTAATATCCTGACGTGATCACCTGATGCAACGTCAATTCCTCCAGCATCAACTAACTAATCCTGATCGATAGTAGACCTACGTAACTCAAAATGCAGTTAGATCACAAAACACAATCAATTAGTTTGATCATCAAAATTCGAGATTCAACAATCTTCCCCTTTTTGATGATGACAACTAATTGATGACTAACGAAGTTAACCATAACTCCCTGGAGTTTAACCAAACTTTCCCTATCAATATGTCATTGATAGAAATCTTGGATTATCCCAAATCCAAGCAACATTCATCATAAAATATGAGAATCATAAAATCATCATGCAAATATATAAAATATTCAATTCAATGCATGAAGTCATCAATCTACTTCTCCCCTAATGTCATCAACAAAAAGGAGAAGTTGCATCATAGCTAATTTTCAAGAATATGCAAATTTTACAATTATACTAGCTATCAATCAAGATATTCAACATACATCACTTTAAAATATTCAATCATAGTAAGATTTTATATTCTTTCTAAAGATAAGCAAGATAGCAATTTTTCATCACTTGCTTCTTGTGCAAGTTTGTACTTTGCTTTTGTAGCATGCTAGCAACTTTTGAAATGTTCATGATAGGATGTTCCTTCATTTCAATGATCGAGCTAGCAAATTTTTCATTGAAGTCGCAAGCTAGTAATAAATCTTCTCCCCCTTTGTTTTTGTCAAAAAGAAGGGAAGAGTGTAATTCTTTTCCCTTTACATGAATTTTGAACCTATAACAATCAATAAAGATAAAAGAGAAGGTTTATATCCATGAATTCATTAAGCAAATTTCATTCAAGAATAAGACATTAAGATCACAAAATAGATAACAATTTTCTTAAAAGGATCTTGATTAAAAAAAGAATTCAAGTTGTTAATCCGAGAGATCAAGATCATGAATTGTAAATATTCTCTTTAGCATCAATTTTTAATTCATGATAAAGGGTATACAACCAAGACTCATGATACAAATAAAACATATCATTCTCATAGATCAAGTCATGATTCAATGATTCACCATAAAGCAAATTTAATTTATATCAAATATTCAATTTACCACACAAGGCAAAGAAATCATTTCACTTCTAAGTCATGAAAAATATGACATCAAAGCTTAAGAGAATCAACAAGAACATAATTCATGTGACATGCCCTTTTAAGAATTATTCATCATTAAAGATATCAAGATCATAAATTCATAAAAATTTAAGAATTTAAGTTCCGAGAAATCAAAAAACAAGTTGCATTTTTTGTGAAAATTTTTCTTTTGATAACTAGAAGAAGCATGATAAACGATCTTGACATATATAAAAAACTTCATGTTATAATTGTTAAGATTATGATTTCACTAAAATATTTTCTTTAGCAAAGAATCACATGAGCACTTGATTATTGCATAAAAAATTTTATTGCATCATGATTCATTTGATAGCAAATAGCAAAGAGAACAATTTGTTTCATGCATCTTGATTTACAAAAGTCATGTTATGATTCCAAGAGATTAAGAGATGAATCAAGAATCTTTAATAAGTTTTATTCAAATTCATAAAAGATATCAAGAAGAGCAAAATTTCTTTTACATCGAAATTCAAACTATGACACGTGATATATCAAACGTTTGCATTAATATTTCAATCATCAAGTCATGTGTAGAAATAAGTAAGAAAAAAAATCATATTACTCATATAATGTTTTAATCATCTAAGTATATTCTCTCAAGTTGAGTATCAAAAAGTCAAGAGAATAATTTATGATTCATTTGCATTTTTCCTCAATAACATGGAAAATCATAAGAGAGTATGGAGCAAGAGATCTTAAAAAACTCAAATTATCAAGAATATGAGATAGATAAAACTTATTCTAGTTCAATTCATCAACTCCAAACTCATAATCAAATTATCAAAATCATTATCGAGATTCAAGAGATGAACATAATAAACATAGATTCATCATTTCTCTTTCATCAAAAAATTTGAAAACTTTATTGAAGGATTTTCAAGAGATGCATTTCTCTTGCATTAATTTTATATGAACATGCCTTTGCCTTTTTAAGTCAAATAGAAACAAGCATGATTGTTCAAGACTTAAAAGCAAAATCCATAAAACAACCCATCGAGCATGATTTTAAACATTCATTTTTAAGCCTTGATAAAAAGAGTAAGTCAAAGATTCTCATGTCATGAATTCCAAAAGACATCTCACGTTATCAACAACACATTAAAAGAATATTTCAAAAAGACATATTGATACATGATTCATTTGTATCATTTTATTCGAATTCATGATTCATTTTAAAAATGTATCTCACATCGTAAATATGAATCAAGCATTTGTCAAATCCAACATCATCCTCAAAATTACATTCAATAAATTCATACATGATAAGCATAGATTTATTGAAAAATCGATAAGATAGAGGATTGCATTTCATTTTTATATATTTCTATTCATGTGATTTGCTTCTTATAAGCATGTCTTTACCTTAAAATAAAATGTCAACATTCAAGATGGAAAGACAGATTTCGTCATAATGATCATTAGGTCAAATCACATTAAGTATGTGGCATTTTCCAAAAGATTCGATTCAAGAGATTCACATGGATTCATCAAATGAATTCATTAATTTCAATAGGATAGAAAATGCATTTCCATTTCATGCAATTGATTTTATACAATCATGTTCAAACCATCATCGTATAAATTCCAAAATATACGTTTTGTCATCAAAACCATCAAGACAAAATATATCAAACATAAAGCATCATGATAGTATATTTTTCATTTTTATATATGAATTGTTTTTAGTATAGAAGATGCGCATCATGTTTAAAACCAAACACATGAGTTTCGTCATCAAGATATGATATCATAAAGTCATTAAGCATGATAACAACCTTTTAACATTTTCATTTTATCATCATCAATGATGATTTCATAAGACATGTTCAAATATTTATATGAAAGCCATCATTGTATAAATTCAAAATACAAGTTTGTCATTAAACCCATTAAGATCAAAAGCATTACACATAAAGCATCATGATAGTGCATTTTCTCATTTTTATGTGTTTCATTTCGTGCAAATTGATTTCATGTGAGCATGTTCAAATTTTCATGTAAAGACCATGTTCAAATTTTCAAATGTTCAAATTGATTTCATCATTTTTAAAAATAAAAACATCATCAAAATCATTTTAATTCTTTCTTTCATTAGTTATAACAAGATGATCGATGCTCAAATTTTTGCTAAAATTATTTTATAAATTTCATAAAAAAATGATTAAGACCTATTAATCCAAGATGGAAGTTTTCAAATTATAAGCAAGATACACACATCTATCATCAAAAGACTTTCAAGAAATTCATAAATAGATGTGTATCATGTTTAAGATCAAAAATCGATATGGAAAACATACATGGAATTTCATCATCTCAAAATGTGATCTTAATTCATCATGAAAACAATTAGACCAAAACCATGTTAATCCAAAACATAGAGTCAAATTAACATTACTTCAAAAACTAATGCATGTTATAAAATCATCAAGCATCATGTTTAGAAATGAAAAGCGATATAAAACATCAAGATACACATGCATGGATTAATCCTAAACATTATCACAAATCATGCAAGTATCATTTTAATTTTTACCTCCCTTTTTTTAACAAAAGAAAAGCATGATATTATTTTTGAAAAATAATTATTTATTTCCTACTAACTAAGTTAAGCAATTCATAAAAAGGATATCAAGTAATTTCATAACAACATCCAAACATTTTGGGTGAGTTTCTTACCTTATTGGCGAAAACCATTAAAGCGTGGTTTGTGTCTTCTTTACTTAGATTCTCCCTTGGGTGCCTTCCTCTTCTTTAGCCTCTTCCTCCATTCAAGTTCATTTTTAGTTTTAAATTTTTATTTAATGAACTTGTTAACATTGATTAAGAGTTCAATATCCTCTTCATTGTCCTCATCACTTGAGTCATTACTCAAGTGTCATTTTATAGTCCAAAGTGCCAAATCCTTCCTGTACTTTGGAAGGTGGTCCATATGTTCATCGAGTTTATTATGTTCTAAGAATGCCATTTCATAGGTCATTAAAGAGCCAATTAGTTCTTTAATAGGTAAATTATTTAAATCTTTAGCCTCTTGTATTATGGTTACTTTAGGATCCCACCTTTTTGGAAGGGATCTTAAGATCTTATTTATGAGTTTAAAATCCGAAAAAGATTTACCAAGGGCTCTTAGACTATTGACAACATCCGTGAAATGGGTGTACATGTCGTCGATAGTCTCGCTTGGTTTCATTTGGAAGAGCTCAAAATCATGCAATAAGAGGTTTACTTTTGAGTCTTTAACTCTACTAGTTCCCTCATACATGATTTCAATTGTCCACCAAATATCAAAAGCTGTTTCGCACGAAAAAATCCGATTGAACTCATTCTTGTCCAAAGTGCAAAATAAGACATTCATAGCCTTTGCATTTAAAGAAAAAGACATTTTCTCCAAATCAAACCATTCGTTTATCAGTTTAGAGGGAAGTTGAAAATGGTTTTCAACAACATTCCACAAATCCAAATCCGTTGAAAGCAAGAAAACTCTCATTCGAGTTTTCTAATAAGTGTAGTCCGACTCGTTAATGAACGGTGGACAAACAACCAAAATGCCCTCTTGAAAGCCATGAAGAGCCATTTCTCAAGGGTGTGAATCCGAATGAAAAATAATGAGGCTATGATACCAATTGTTAGGGATCGAGCGACACTAAGAGGGGGGGGGCGAGGGAGTGAATTAGTGCAGCAGTTAAGAACAATAAATTTCTGTGATTTAAAACAAGTTCGAAAACTTCGTACGATAGAAATCACATTTTTGACTAAAACTGATTTCGATTAAAGCGTAATGGAAAGTGTACGTAAGAAGATGATGGCAATGAACTTAGCAAATTAAAGGTTTGCAGAAAGATAAATGCAAGAACATAAACGCAAACTATTTTTATAGTGGTTCGGTCATCCGACCTACATCCACTCCCGATTCCTCTTCGCTTGAGGCCATCGGCTTTCCACTAGCTATCCTCCTTCCAACGGGCGAGGATGAACTCCCTTACAACACCTCTCCATTTGACGAGCTTAGGAGGTAACCCTTACAAGGCTTCTCACCCCTCTCTTGGACTAGAACACACTTAAGGCTTAGAGGGAAGATTTTGACACTATTTCAAGAGAGTTTTTCCTTTTTCTTTCTCAGTTCTAGACCCCCTTTCAACCATGAATGAGAGGGGTATTTATAGGACTCAAGAGAATTCAAATTTGGACCCCAAATTTAAATCACTTTCGTGTTTCCCGATGCTGGCGGTGCCACCGCCTATTAGTGTCAGACACTGACAGTGTACTGGGTGGTGCCATTGCCCAGCCAGCGATGCCACCGCTTGGTCTCTCGGCCACTAGGTGGTGCTACCTCCCAAGCTCGGCGGTGCCACTGCATGGGCTCTCAACCACTGGGCGGTGCCACCGCTCGGCTCATTCCAACTCACTAGTTTAGCCTTAAACTCAGTCCAAACTAGTTCGAAACAAGGCCCATGTGGCCCCTACTTGGTTTATAGGATTAACACCTAATCCTAAACCAAATTACATGCTAAATAAAATTTTAAAGATATTTCCTAAGCTATTACAAAGTCCACAAGTCAAGACTTCTTCCAGCGAGCTTCCGACGAACTTCCAGCGGTCTTCCGATGAACCCTCGGAAACCATTCTGCAGACTCCCGACAAACTCTTGGACTTCATGATGATCTTGGCGAGTTCCAACAAGCTTCTTTGGCAAGCTCCGATCTTTCTTAGCAAGCTCCGTGAACTTCTGATGAACCTTCCGACGAACTTCCAAAAACCCATTGGCAAGCTCCCTACTCATTCTCGGCTAGTTCCGGCAGCACTCCCAACGAATCTTAGGACTTTCGTCGAACTCTCAAACTCCCAATGATCCATCACACTTGTCTTTTGGCACTTTGTTTCACTTTACGTCTTCATCATTATCATAGTTAATCATACACATACAAACCAAAACTCTACTTCAATCTAGACAATTATTATAATACGAATTGACATTCTATTGCCCGGCACGTCATTGGTCGGTGCTTCATCCGATTCTTCGGTACATCGTCCTCTTTTGCATTTTGTTGTCCAATCAACAGTTGACCTCTGCAACTCCAATATCCTTTCCGCAACTCCACTCTTCTTGGCCCGATGCCTGACGTCCGAAGCCTTCTACCGATTATCGACCAAACCTCCGGCTCGACATCCAATATCTTAACGTGATCACTCAACGTAACGTCAATTCCTCCAACATCAACTGTCTAATTTTGATCGATAGTAGACTTGCGTAACTCGAAACACTGTTAGATTACAAAACACAATCAATTAGTTTCATCATCAAAATCTGAGATTCAACATCATTCTTATGTATCGTATATGTTTGATGACTACTTTTATAATTTTGATATGGTTGATAAATGACTAGCATCATGTTACCTTATGATGACTACCTTTACCCTTTTTTTTGTAATTTTTAGGGATCGAGCGACACTAAGAGGGGGGATGGAATTAGTGCAGCGGTAAAGAATGATAGATTTTTCAGCGATTAAAACAAGTTCAAAAATTTTATACAAATGAATGCAACATTTCGTTTGAACCCGGAAAGATTACGTTTTAACTTTAAGTAAGAAGATGAAGAGGAAGTTGAGTAAGGCAGCAAATGAAGATGGTTTGCAGAAAAGTAAATAGCAAGAACGTAAATGCAAACCAGATTTTTATAGTGGTTCGATCATCCAACCTACGTCCACTCCCGATTCCTCTTGCTTGAGGCCACCAGCTTTCCACTAGCTATCCTCCTTCCAACGGGCAAGGATGAACTCCCTCACAGTACCTCTCCTTTTGACGGGCTTAGGAGATAATCCTTACAAAGCTTTTCACCCTTCTCTTGGACTAGAACACTCCTAAAACTTAGAGGGAAGATTTGACACACTTTTAAGAGAGTTTCCCCATTTTTTTCTTAGTTCTAGACACCCCCTAAACTCTGAATGAGTGGGGTATTTATAGGCCTCAAAGTGATTCAAATTTGGAGCCCAAAATTGGAGCCAAAATTTGAACCATTTTGAATTTCCCGATGCTGGCAGTACTAGGCGGTGCTACCGCCCAAGGCAGCGGTACTATCGCCACTGCACATAGGTGCTGGGCGGTACTACCACCTAGCACTCGGCCTTTGGGCGGTGCTACCGCCCAGGTCATTTTCAACATAGTGGTTTCGACCGAAAACTCGACCGAAACAGGTCAAAATGAAGTCCGAATTAGCCCAAATTTGGTTTATAGGATTAACACCTAATCTTAAACCAAATTATGTGCTAACTATAAATTTTAAAGATATTTTTTTAAGCTATTTCAAGGTCCATTAGACAAGACTTCTTTCGGCAAGCTTTCGGTGAACTTCCGGCGGTCTTCCGACGAACCATCGGAAACCATTCTATGGACTCCTGGCAAGCTCCCGGACTTCACGATGATCTTGGCAAGTTCCAACAAGCTTCATTGGCAAGCTACGATCTTTCTTAGCAAGCTTCGTGAACTTTCGACAAACCTTTCGGTGAACTTCCGAAAACCCTTCGGCAAGCTCCCTACTTGTTCTCGGCCGGTCCCGGCAACACTCCCAACAAATCTTCGGACTTCCGTCGAACTCTCAAACTCTCAATGATCCATCCCACTTGACTTCTGGCACTCTGTTTTGCTTTACGTCTTTATCTTCTTCGTAGTTAATCCTGCACACAAACAAACAAACACTCTACTTCGATCTAGACAGTTATTACAACGCGAATTAACTTTCAGTTGCCCGGCACGTCATTGGTCGGCACTTCGTCCGATCCTTCGGCACATCGTCCTCTCTTGCGGTCTATTGCCCAATTGGTGGATGACCTCCGCAACCTTGATATCCTTGGCGCAACATGCATCTTGGCCCGATGCCCGACATACGAAGCCTTCAGCCGATTGTCGACCGAACCTCTAGCTTGACATCCAACATCAATTCCTCCAGCGTCAATTGTCTAATCCTGATCGATAGTAGACCTGTGTAACTCAAAACACAGTTAGACCATAAATCACAATCAATTAGTTTCATCATCAAAATCCGAGATTCAACAATCTCTCCCTTTTTGATGATGACAACTAATTGATGACTAACGGAGTTAACCGTAACTCCCCGGAGTTTAACCAAACTCCCCCTATTAATATGCCATTAATAGAATACTTGGATTATCCCAAATCCAAGCAACATTCATCACAATTAAGAGAATAATAATAAACCATCATGCAAATATATCAAATATTCAATCAATGCATGAAGTCATCAATCTACTTCTCCCCCTGTATCATCAGAAAAAAGGAGAAGTAACATCATAGCTAGTTTTCAAGGATATACAAATATTACAATCATACTAGCTATCAATCATATCATAACTCAAGCATAGCTTTGCAATACAACATCCATTCATACCATTCAATCATAGCAAGTTTTTTTTAAGGATGGGCAATGATGGTAATTTTTTTACTTGCTTCTTGAGATGTACAAGTTGCACTTTCTTTGCTTCATTTGCATGTTCTAGCTAGCAAAATTTTTCTTTGCGATACATAAGCTAGCAATAAATCTTCTCCCCCTTTGTTTTTGTCAAAAAAGTAGAGTACAAATAGTCAATACTTTGATTATGACAAAATAACAAATTTATAATATGAATTTTCAGCATATTAAGTCATAAATTCAAGGGAGTCAAAAATCATGATATGAGAGAAAAAGATGATAAGCAAGCAATCAATAATGATAAGCAAGCTAACATATTTTGCGACACGCAAGTTAGCTTTTTTTCAATTCTTCTCTTTTGTAACTAAATTTCGCCTTTGCATGTTATCAACTTTTTGTTTGCAATGAGCTAGCAATTATATATAATCACTTTAAGCATATATGCTAACTTTTTATTAAAACAATGTAACAATTCAAAATTTTGAAGTTTTACATTTTGCTTCTTTTGAGATAGTCAAGATAGCAATATTTGCATCCTTTGAGATAGCAATCCTTAACTTCTTATGAAATTGTAAGGTAGCAATTTTTCTCCCCCTTTGTCTTTGTCAAAAAGAAGGGAGGACTAAATGGCTAAAAATTTCAATCATTATATGAGCCATTTTTCATATCAATTATAAATTTACATCAATAAAAATATATATCAATTTATTCAATCATCACATGATGCAAATAAGACAACAATGCAACGAAATCATGTCATGAAGGATATCAATATGTAAATTCAACAAGGATCAAAACCAAAAGATATCATTCATGATTCATAACTTTCTTTTTAGTAAGATCAAAATTCATATTTATCAATTTTTAATTCAAGATAAATATCATACAACCAAGAATCATGATATATAAAAGCATATCAATATCAAGGATCAAATTATGATTACAAATGCTAATGAATTAATGATAAAGAATAAATTAATGATTCAATCATTAAGCACAATTCTTTTACATCAATTTTGAATCATATAGGGCTTACACGACAAATATCAATTCATGATAAAGGGTATATAACCAAGAATCATGATGCATAAAAACATATCATTCTCATAGATCAAGTCATGATTCATTGATTCATCATAAGGCAAATTTCTTTTCAATCATCAATTTTTCAATTGTCACATAAGACATACAAGCCAAAGAATTCTTGTCATTTCTATATTATGAAATATATGATAATAAAGCTCATGATTTATTTAAAAGATATAGCACAAAGAGCAACTTGATTCATGCATAAGAATTCCAAGTATCAAGTATTAAGATATCAAGACTTGGATTGTGATAAAGCTCACTCAAGTTCAAATCATCAAAATCATTAACATAGTTTATGAGATTCACAAAAGATATAAACTTGAATTGTTCTCCTCTTTGGTAAATGATAAAAAGAAGCAATCATTTTCGAGATTCAAAATGCTAGCAATTTGCATTAATCATGACAAGTGATACATCAAAAGTCTACATCAATATTTCAATCAACAAGTCATGTGTTGAATCTCAGATTTTGATGATGAAACTAATTGAGTGTGATTTGTGGTCTAATTGCGTTTTGAGTTACGCAGGTCTACTATCGATCAGGATTAGACAGTTAACATTGGAGGAATTGACTTTGCACCGGAGGTGATCACGTCAGGATATTGGATGTCGAGCCGGAGGGTCGATCGACTATCGGCAGGAGGCTTTGTACGTCGGGCATCGGGCCAAGAAGTGCGGAGTTACGCCATGGATATCGAGGTTGTGGAGGTCAACCATCGATTGGGCAACAAGCCACTAGAGAGGGCGATGTGCCGAAGGATCGGATGAAGCGTCGACCAATGATGTGCCGGGCAACTGAATGTCAATTCGCGTTGTAATAACTGTCTAGATCGAAGTAGAGTTTTTGGTGTTTGTTTGTGTAGGAGTGACTACGATAGGGATGAAGACGTAAAGCGAAACAAAGGGCCGAAGACAAGTGTGATGAATCGTTGGGAGTTCGAGTGTTCAACGGAAGTCCGAAGATTCGTTGGGAGCGTTGCCTGAACCGGCCGAGAACGAGTAGGAGCTTGCCAAGGGTTTTCGAAGTTCGCGGAGGCTCGCGGGTTCGTGGAGCTTGCCAAGAAAGATCGGAGCTTGCCAAAGAAGCTCGGGGGAACTCGCCAAGATCATCGTGAAGTCCGAGAGCTTGCTGTGAGTTCGCGGAATGGTTTCCGAAGGTTCGTCGAAAGACCATCGGAAGTTGACCGGAAGCTCGCCGGAAGAAGTTGTCATGTGGACTTTGTAATAGCTTAGGAAACATCTTTAAAATTCATAGTTAGCATGTATTTTGGGTTGGGATTAGATAACCCAAAGTGGGGGCCCATTGGGCCTTGATTAGGATGAGTTTGGGCCAAAATTTTGGCCCAAACCGAACCAGCTACGTGCATGCATGCTATTGCATGCTTGCTCAGAGGCCGTTACTTCTTTGTAGTCGACATCTTGTGTGACATAGCACCGCTTGCATGGGCGGTAGCATCGCCCGACTCTTTATGTAGCAGTGTAGCACCGCCTGCTTCTCGTGAGCAAAGGTAGCAGCTGCGCTCGGCTAGGCGATAGCACCGCTTGGGTGTCTGCCAAGACTGATAACACTGAAAAACTCAAAAGATTCAAATTTTTGGCTCCAAGTTTAGGCTCCAAATTTGAATCACTTTGAGGCCTATAAATACCCCTCATATTCTTGGATGAATGGTGACTAGAACTGAAAAAAAGGAAGGGGGAAACTCTCTTGAAAGTGTGTCAAATATTTCCTAAGTCTTAAGAGTGTTCTAGTCCAAGAGAGGGGTAAGAGTGCTTTGTAAGAGTTATCTCCTAAGCCCGTCAAAAGGAGAGGTGCTGTGAGGGAGTTCATCCTCGCCCATTAGAAGGAGGATAGCTGTGAAAAGCCGGTGGCCTCAAGCAAGGGGAATCGGGAGTGGACGTAGGTCGGATGACCGAACCACTATAAAAATCTGGTTTGCATTTACATTCTTGCTATTTACTTTGCTGCAAACCCTTTTCACTTGCTGCCTTATTTACTCAACTTCATCTTCATCTTATTACGTATGCTTTAAAGTTAAAACGCAATCTTTCCGGATTCAAACGAAACGTTGCATTCATTCGTACGAAGTTTCCAAAGCTTGTTTTAAATCGCTGAAAATCTATCGTTTTATCCGCTGCACTAATTCACCCCCCCCCCCCTCTTAGTGCCGCTCGATCCCTAACAATTGGTATCAGAGCCACATTCTTTTTCTTTCGGATTTACACCCGTGAGAAATGGCTCTAAATGGTTTTCAAGAGGGCTTTTCGGTTTTTCGTCTACCGTTCTTTAACGGATCGGACTACACTTATTGGAAAACTCGAATGAGAGTTTTCATGCTTTCAATGGATTTGGATTTATGGAACATCATCGAAAATGGCTTTCAACTTCCCTCTAAACCGACGAACGAATGGTCGGACTTAGAGAGAAAATCTTTTTCTTTAAATGCAAAGGCTATGAATGCCTTATTTTGTGCTTTAAACAAAAATGAGTTCAATCGAATTTCTTCTTGCGAAACGGCTTTTGATATATGGCGAACACTTAAAATCATGCATGAGGGAACTAGTAGAGTTAAAGACTCGAAAGTAAACCTCTTGTTGCATGATTTTGAGCTCTTCCGAATGACACCAAGCGAAACTATTGACGATATGTACACCCGATTTACGGATGTCGTCAATAACTTGAAAAGTCTTGGTAAATATTTTTCAAGTTTTGATTAAGTAAACAAGATTTTAAGATCCCTTGCAAAAGAATGGGATCTAAAAATTACGGCTATTCAAGAGTCTAAAAACTTGAATGATTATTGACTTGAAGAATTAATCGGGTCATTAATGACCTATGAAATGACACTTTTAGAACATTATGAACATGATAAACATTTGAACCACCTTCTAAAGAACAAGAAGGTTTTTAAACTTAGAACAAGAGAATGCCACTTGAGTGATGAGGACAATGAAGAGGACTTTGAACCTTTAATCGATCTTAATAAGTTCATTAAACAAAAATCTAAAATCAACAATGAACTTAAACAGAGGAATAGACCAATGAAGAAGAAGAAGAAGGCTCACCAAGAAGAAGAAGCAAACTACGCTTTAATGGGCTTCGACAATGAGGTAAGTAACTAAACTTCCTTAAATTATTTTGAAATTACTTGATGATTTCCATGAATGCTTAACTTAGTTAGTAGGAATCTTTTATTTTATGCTTTTCTTATGTTTTTAGAAATTAAAAAAAAATTTGAAATTATATTATGCTTTTCTTTATAGTATTTTTGAAAAGTAAACATATGAATGATGCAAGATTTGTGATAATGCTTAGGATTAATCCATGCATGTGTATCTTGATGGTTTACATTGTCTCCAAATATGATGCTTGATGATTTTATATTATGCATGAGCTTTTGAAGTAATAAAGTGTCATATTGTGATGATGAAACATATTTTTCGAATTTATAAATAGATGCATGATTTTGGCAAAAATTTGAACATGGCCTTTTAACATAAAAATTGAAAGTGTGCTATCATTTTTACATATTTGGTCTTGACGATTTTATGACTAAGCTTGTGTTTTATTTTGATACATGTTTTCATAAAAATTTTGAATATGCTCACATCAAATTGCGTAAAATGAAAATATCTTTTTTATTCTATTGATATGAATGAATTCATGTTATGAGTCTTGTGAATCTCATGAAAATAAACATGATGAATATTTTAAAAAAATGTGCTTCATGTTTTTAGTCTTAATGATTTCTCTTGAAACTTGCTCTTTGGATCTATATGAAAAATATGAGTATACTCATATGAACGTCAAATCACTTGAAATGGAACACAAAAAATGAGAAATTGCACTATCATGATGCTTTACGTGTAATGCTTTTGATCTTAATGGACTACATGACAACTTGTATTTCAAAGTAATACAATGATGATTTTCATATATATAATTGAACATACATTATGAAATCATCATTGAAATGAAAATACTAAAAGTTTGTTATCATGCTTAATGACTTTGTGATATCATATCTTAATGACAAACTTATGTTTTGAATTTCTACAATGATAGGTTCCACATAAATGTTTGAACATACATTATGAAATCATCATTGAAATGAAAATACTAAAAGTTTGTTATCATGTTTAATGACTTTGTGATATCATATCTTGATGACAAACTTATGTTTTGGTCTTAAATTTGATACTCATCTTTTGAAATATGAGCACACTTGTTTGAAACAAAATGAAACACATTATCATGATAAGTTAAATCTCATGTCTTGAAACAATGTGTTGTTTTGACAATTTTTATAATGAAGTTTGTTTTCCGGTTTTGAATATTTTGATTTGGCATATAAAGGCAAAAGATATACTTATATGAAACATAAAGAAATTATATTTACTATCTTATCGAGATTAATGATTTTATGATATCTTAAGAATCTCATAAATTATAGAAGTGATTTCGATGAATTGATTATGATTTGATAATTTGAACTTTTCTCTCATGTTTCAATACTACTTTGTATGCTTCATGACTTGTTGATTGAAATAATGATGTAGACTTTTGATGTATCACTTGTCATGATGGCTAGCATTTTGAATCTCGAAAATAATTACTTCTTTTTATCATTTACTAAAGAGGAAAATAATTCAAGTTTATATCATTTGTGAATCTCACAAACTATGGTAATGATTTTGATGATTCGAACTTGAATGAGCTTTGTCATAATCCAAGACTTGATATTTTGATATTTGATACTTGGAATTCTTATACATGAATCTAGTTACTCTTTATACTATATTTTTTCAAATAGATCATGAGCCTTGATGTCATATATTTCATGATCCTAGAAGTGATATGATTTCTTTGCCTTGTGTGGTAAATTGAATATTTGATTTTCTTTATGATAAATTAAGAATCATGACTTGATCTATGAGATTGATATGCTTTTATATATCATGATTCTTGGTTGTATGATATTTATCTTAAATTAAAAAAATTGATAAATATGAATTTTGATCTTGCTAAAAAGAAAATTATGAATCATGAATGATATCTTTTGGTTGTGATCCTTGTTGTTGAATGAATATATATTGATATCCGTCATGACATGATTTCTTTGCATTGTTGTCTTATTTGCATCATGTAATGATTGAACAATTTATGTATATTTTTATTGATGCAAACTTTTAATTGATATGAAAAATGGCTTGTATAATGATTGAAATTTTTAGCCATTTAGTCCTTCCTTCTTTTTGACAAAGACAAAGGGGGAGAAAAATTGCTACCTTGCAATTTCACAAGAAGAAGAAGGATTGCTATTTCAAAGGATGCAAATATTGCTATTTTGACTATATCAAAAGAAGCAAAATGCAAAACTTCAAAAATTTGAAATGTTGCATGCCTTTATGTTTGTATGTTTAAATAAAAAGTTAGCATATATGTTTAAAGTGATCATACATAATTGCTAGCTCATTGCAAACAAAAATTGATAGCTTACAAAGGTGAAACTTAGTTACAAAAGAGAAGAATTGAAAGAAAGCTAAGTTGCGTGTCGCAAAGTATGTTAGCTTGCTTATCATTATTGATTACTTGCTTATCATCTTTTTATCTCATATCTTGATTTTTGACTCCTTTGAATTTATGACTTAATATGCTAAAAATTCATATTGTAAATTTGTTATCTTGTCATGATCAAAGCATTGGCTATTTGTACTCTACTTTTTGACAAAACAAAGGGGGAGAAGAATTATTGCTAGCTTATGTATTGCAAAGAAAAAATTTGCTAGCTAGAACATGCAAAGGAAGCAAAGAAAGTGCAACTTGCACATCTCAACAAGCAAGTGAAAATTACCATCATTGCCCATCTTTGAAACTTGCTATGATTGAATGGTATTATTTGAATTGTATTGTATGATGTGATAGCTAGTATGGTGTAATATTTGCATATCCTTGAAAACTAGCTATAATGTTACTTCTCCTTTTTGTTGATGACATAGGGGGAGAAGTAGATTGATGACTTCATGCATTGATTGAATATTTTATATATTTGCATGATGGTTTGATTTATTCTCTTAATTGTGATGAATGTTGCTTGGATTTGGGATAATTCAAGTGTTCTATCAATGGCATATTGATAGGGGGAGTTTGTGTTAAACTCCGGGGAGTTATGGTTAACTCCGTTAGTCATAAATTAGTTGTCATCATCAAAAGGAGAGAGATTGTTGAATCTCAGATTTTGATGATGAAACTAATTGAGTGTGATTTGTGGTCTAACTACGTTTTGAGTTACGCAGGTCTACTATCGATCAGGATTAGACAGTTGATGCTGGAGGAATTAACGTTGCGACGGAGGTGATCACGTCAGGATATTGGATGTCGAGCCAGAGGTTCGGTCGACTATCGGCAGGAGGCTTTGTACGTCGGGCATCGGGCCAAGAAGTGAGGAGTTGCGCCATGGATATCAAGGTTGTGGAGGTCAACCGTCAATTGGGCAACAAGCCGCTAGAGAGGGCGATGTGCTGAAGGATCGGACAAAGCACCGACCAATGATGTGCTGGGCAACTGAATGTCAATTCGCGTTGTAATAACTGTCTAGATCGAAGTAGAGTTTTTGGTGTTTTTTTGTGCAGGAGTGACTATGATAGGGATGAAGACGTAAAGCGAAACAAAGGGCCGAAGATAAGTGTGATGAATCGTTGGGAGTTCGAGTGTTCAACGGAAGTTTGAAGAATCGTTGGGACCGTTGCCGGAACCGGCCGAGAACGAGTAGGGAGCTTGCAGAAGGGTTTTCGGAAGTTCGCCGGGAGGTTCGTCGGAAGTTCGTGGAGCTTGCCAAGAAAGATCGGAGCTTGTGTTAGAACTCTAGCTATGAGAGTCCTAATTTAGTTTCATTGATAAGGGCATTCATGTAAATCCTATCTAGCCGACCCTTATTAAAGAGGTGAAGAGGCCGGCTAGGTTAGGGCTAGGTCTTAGGAAAAGAGTCCTATTAGAAGTAGGAGTCCTATTAGGAAAAGAGTCCTATTAGAAGTAGGAATCCTATTAGGAAAAGAGTCCTATTAGAAGTAAGAGTCCTATTAGGAAAAGAGTCCTATTAGAAGTAGAAGTCCTATTAGAATTAGGAATCCTACTAGAGAAGGAGTCCTAATTAGAAGTTGGTGAGAAGTAGGAGTCTTGAGTAAGAGTCCTATTAGGAGTTGGGGCTTAGAAGCCCTATAAATAGTCATGTATTCATCCTCTTTAATCAATGAATAGATCAATCCTTTAGCAGCCTTTGAGCAGCAACTTGGAGGAAGGAACCCCTATAGAATTCCAAGGAGGCCGATCCCCTATAGAGATCAACCCCAAGCTTAGAATCCATGGAGGGTTCTAACACTTAGTATCAGAGCAGCATTCTTGGCGTCTCGCTGCCCTTCCACAGCCATCCACCAGCCCTCCACAACCGCGCAAAGCAATTCCCACAATTGCTTAGAAGATCATCGCTGAATTCCGCCGTCATCTCCACCACCGTAGATCATCCTTTGATCTTCCTGTGAATTGCAACAGGTTCTGGTTATCTACCCTACTGCTGCTGCAATTTAGTTATCCTTATTCAAAAAATCAAAAAAAATTTGTTCCTATAATTGCTGCATAAACTTTTCGTCACAAAGTTTTCATCTCTACAACGAAAGTCGCACTGCAGAATTTCAGCCGCATAGCACTACCTTTTTGATCTTGCTACTGTATTTTTTCTATCCAATTCTCTATGGAATTTTTACGGCGGCTTTGACACTTTCTAACAGTGGTTTTCCCTTTGGTTTTGTCGAAAAATTCTCAATAAAAACCACTTATCTTTTATGTCCAATCTGCTGCACTTTAGACGTAAAAATCTGCTATAATACCTCTCTATGATTCTCAATTTTGCCAAACCTCTTGTTGTCATTTCTTCCTACGAAATTTTTTACAGTATTAACTCTTCCTTATCAATAGATCCCCTTTGAGTTTTACTTGAATCTATTTTGAAAATTTCTGGAAAAATTACATCTTTACTGCTGGAATTTTTTCGGCGAAAAATCTGGTATTGCACCTTTGTCCTTTTTTCTTCTCCGTAACCTACCAAACCCTAGCCACCTTGCTGCCACAAACCAAGACATCTTTAGGGCATCCCTCTAGCCTCAAGATGCAGCCATCATAACCTAGTTTCATAACCCTAACAGCATCAAAAATCATAGCCCAAAACAGTAAACCATTACAGCTGAACCCTTCAATTACCGATCTATTGTCCGAACCTTCCACCAGCCCATGCCATTAACCCCTCAACAGAAAAAAGACAAGGGCATCTCTGATCTATAGACATATGCTATGGCTTCTCAAGATCCAATTGATGCCAAATTTGAAGCATGGGAATCTCGGATTGAATCACGGCTTGAATCGTGCTTGGAAGACAAATTACGCGCTTTGTTTGCAGAATTCAGAATTGGACAACCATTGAGTCCAACCAAACTGCAACAAGGAGAGAATTTAGAAAGGACCCCAGAGAAGGAGGGACAGTCCTTGGACATGCTTCAGCCACGCATGAGGGTGGACTTCCCACGATGGGAAGAAGGAGACCCAGCGGGGTGGATTTCGCGTGTAGAACGTTACTTTCGCTACTACCGAACGTCGGATAATGCTATGGTGGAGATTGCTATCATCCACCTTGAAGGAGATGCTATTCAATGGTACAATTAGCTAGAATATAATCATGGGGCTCCAACATGGAATCAATTTAAGAATACACTGCTGAATCGTTTCGGACCTACGGAGTATGAAAATATCGACGGCCAACTCGCAAAGATTCGACAAACCTCTACGATTCAAGAGTACCAAACCAGGTTTGAGAAGCTATCTTACCTGGCTCATGATTGGACTGACCATCAATTATTAGGAACATTTATCGAAGGACTCAAGCCAGAGATAAAAGGGGAAGTTAAGGCACGACAGCCCCGTACCATGATGGCTGCGATTTATTTTGCCCGAATACAAGAAGAACGACTCAACCAAGATTCTCGAAGGATGAGAACCACTCCTAGAACCTCAACATATAAACCCCCTTCTGCTTCCAGCCATCCTTCGCTGCCCAAAAAATTGACAAGAGAAGAACTACGTGATCGATCAGCAAAGGGTCTTTGTTGGCATTGCGATGAGCCGTGGAACCGCGATCATCGCTACAAAACGGGCCGCCTCCTATTAATTGAACCTCTTGAAGACAGGGAGGAGGAGGTCCAGGAGCATGAGGAAGAGGTCATGAATGAAGAACAGCAGCCAATTGATATTATGATGCATGCCCTTACCGGTTATGCGAACCCGCAAACAATGAAAGTGGGAGGATTTCTGAAGCAACAACCAATCACCGTTCTTATTGACACCGGGAGCACTAATAATTTTATGAACAGCAAGGTTGTTGTCCGGATGGCCTTACCTATTGAGAATTGCAGCAGGTTCGATGTTAAAGTCGCAGATGGACGAATTTTGAAGTGTGATCGTAAGTGCCCATGGGTGAAAGCTGTCTTTGCAGGACCAAGAGATAATTGCAGTTTTTTCCTCCTATCTCTCGATGATTATGAGGCCATGCTTGGTATTGAATGGTTGATGACATTAGGTGATGTTTCCTGAAATTTTTTGAAACTAATTATGAAATTTTACAGCAAGGGGAAACAGGTGATACTGTACGGGAAACGTGGGGGCGACGTAACGACAATTTGCACACAACGAATGGAGAAAGTTTTGCACAAAGCATACAGCGGCTTTTTAGTACAACTTGAGCAGAAACCTAAGGGAGAGCCAACCAAATTTGATGATCCAGACCTACTTCCCTTGCTTGCTGAATTTTCAGATATATTTGACGGACCATGCAGCCTACCTCCTAACCGTCGGCACGATCATCGTATACCGATTCTTCCAGGGAAACCTCCAGTAAATACTCGACCATATCAGTATCCACATCTCCAAAAAGATGAAATAGAAAGGATTGTAAAAGAGATGCTTGACACAGGAGTTATTCGGCCAAGTTGCAGCCCCTACTCTTCATCAGTGCTCCTTGTACGAAAGAAAGACGGAACATGGCGAATGTGCGTTGATTACCGAGCTCTCAACGACATAACCGTCAAGGACAAGTATCCTATTCTAGTAGTAGATGAATTGCTTGATGAATTAAAGGGAGCATGAGTCTTCACAAAGTTGGACCTTCGATCCGTGTATCATCAAATACGAGTGCGCGAAGAAGACATACCGAAAGCGCCTTTCGAGCGCTGCAAACCGTCACTATGAAATTCTGGCAATGCCCTTTGGTCTCACCAATGCTCCCTCCACCTTCTAGAGCCTTATGAATGATATTTTCCGGAGTTATTTTCGAACGTTTGTGCTAGTTTTCTTTGACGATATCCTTATTTACAGCCCTTCTCTTGAAAGTCATATTCAGCACTTAAGACTTGTTTTGACAATTTTGCGAGAACATGTTCTTTTTGTCAAAAAAATGAAGTGTAGCTTTCTTCAACAAAAAGTGGAATATCTTGGGCATATCATATCAGAGGAAGGGGTGGTAGTGGACCCCTCCAAAATTGAAGCAATGCAGAATCACCAACCAGGAACATAAAATCACTACGCGGCTTTCTTGGTTTAACAGGTTACTACCGTAAGTTCGTGAAAGACTATGGAAAGATCAATGCACCCCTTACTTCCTTGCTGAAAAAAGATGCTTTCCAGTGGTCGGACAAAGCCACCACCGCCTTCGATGAACTTAAAGTCGTAATGATAACAACACCAGTACTAGCATTACCCGACTTTGATAAGACTTTTATTATTGAAGCTGATGCCTCCGGAGCAGGAATTGGTGGTGCTGTACTAATGCAAGATGGCCGACCCCTCGCTTATACTAGTAAGGCGTTATCTCCTTCCCACCTCAAGATGACTATTTATGATAAGGAGATGCTCGTGATTGTGCATGCGGTGTCCAAATGGAGACCGTACTTAATTGGGCGACGCTTTCACATCAAGACCGACCATAAAAGCCTAAAATATTTCTTGGAGCAAAATATATCTTCCCTTGAGCAGCAAAAATGGGTAACAAAGTTTCTTGGATATGATTATGAAATAACTTACAAAAAAGGGAAAGATAATGTTGTTGCAGATCGCTTTCACTGGCTACTACGAGCAAGTTGAATTTTCGGCTGTTTCACTTCCGACCAGTGACTTCCTTGAGGATATTAGGAGGGAATGGCAAGATAATCCAGAAACAAGTAAAATCATAAAAAAATTAAAGGAAGCACCAAGCTCTATGGCTCATTATAGTTGGGACTCAAAGGACTTGCGATATAAAGGACGCATTGTGCTTGTGCCAAATTCTACTTACATAAAGATCATCCTTCAAGAGATACATTCCACACTTGTGACTGGGCACTCCGGGTTCCTTAGAACCTATAAAAGAATTAAGCAAAATTTTTATTGGATAGGGATGAAAAATATTATTACTGAATTTGTAGCACAATGTGATATATGTCAACGACACAAAGGTGAGACAGTGGCAAGTCCCGGAAAGTTACAACCTCTACCCATCCCAGAATCAATATGGACAAATATATCAATGGATTTCATCGAAGGACTTCCCTCATCACAAGGAAAAGGTACAATTTTTCTCGTGGTTGATCGCCTTACAAAGTATGCTCACTTTTGTGTCATCCGTAATCCCTACACTACTTCTAGTATTGCTCGAACCTTTATGGAGAATATTATAAAATTATATGGGATGCCGAGATCTATTATAAGTGATCGTGATAGGGTCTTCACGAGCAAATTTTGGACAGAGTTATTCCAGATGCAAGGCACTAAATTAAAGATGAGTACGGCATATCACCCACAAACCGACGGCCAAACTGAAGTGGTGAACAGGTGTTTGGAGACATACCTTAGATGCTTCACTAGTGACCGACCAAAAGAATGGACAAAGTGGCTTCCCTGGGCCGAGTGGTGGTATAATACAACTTATCATTCCTCCACAAAATATACTCCCTATGAGGCCATGTATGGCCGACCCCCCCTGTAATTCCAAAATATGTGTTGGGCACCTCTGAAGTAGAACAAGTAGACAGGGAACTACAAGATAGAGACAAAATGCTAAAGTTGCTAAAAGATAATCTCACTGCAGCACAAGCAAGGATGAAATAGCAATATGATCAACACAAAGGTGAAAGAGAATTTTCAATAAGAGATTGGGTCTTCCTACGACTCCAGCCATACAAGCAAACATCAATCCAAACCAGGGTGTCTATGAAGCTTTCACCTCGGTTCTATGGACCCTACCAGATTTTGGAGCGCATCGGAGCAGTAGCATACAGATTGGACTTACCCACCAGCTCCCGAATCCATCCAGTCTTCCATGTATCATGTTTGAAGCTTAAGTTGGGACAACACGAGACAGCCCAAAGCCATCTACCAAATATAACTACCCAAGGAGAGCTCGGACCCAACCAAGTGCCATTATTGATCGGCGAATCGTGACTCGGCAGCGGCGACGACCTACTCTTGAAGTGTTAATACGGTGGGCAAACCTACCAGCGAAGATGCCACTTGGGAGAACTACGACGACTTGAAGATCAAATTCCCGAGAATTCATGGAACGTCGACCTCGAGGACAAGGCTGATTTGAAGAGGGCGGGTCATAGGACTCTAGCTATGAGAGTCCTAATTTAGTTTCATTGATAAGGGTATTCATGTAAATCCTATCTAGCCGACCCTTATTAAAGAGGTGAAGAGGCCGGCTAGGTTAGGGTTAGGTCTTAGGAAAAGAGTCCTATTAGAAGTAGGAGTCCTATTAGGAAAGGAGTCCTATTAGAAGTAGGAATCCTATTAGGAAAAGAGTCCTATTAGAAGTAGGAGTCCTATTAGGAAAAGAGTCCTATTAGAAGTAGAAGTCCTATTAGGTAAAAAGTCCTATTAGAATTAGGAATCCTACTAGAGGAGTCCTAATTAGAAGTTGGTGAGAAGTAGGAGTCTTGAGTAAGAGTCCTATTAGGAGTTGGGGCTTAGAAGCCCTATAAATAGCCATGTATTCATCCTCTTTAATCAATGAATAGATCAATCCTTTAGCAGCCATTGTGCAGCAACTTGGAGGAAGGAACCCCTATAGAATTCCAAGGAGGCCGATCCCCTATAGAGATCAACCCCAAGCTTAGAATCCGCGAAGGGTTCTAACAGCTTGCCAAAGAAGCTCGGGGGAACTCGCCAAGATCATCGTGAAGTCCGAGAGCTTGCTGTGAGTCCGCGGAATGGTTTTCGAAGGTTCGTCAGAAGACCGTCGGAAGTTGACCGGAAGCTCGTCGGAAGAAGTTGTCATGCGGACTTTGTAATAGCTTAGGAAATGTCTTTAAAATTCATAGTTAGCATGTATTTTGGGTTAGGATTAGATAACCCAAAGTGTCGGCCCATTGGGCCTTGATTAGGATGAGTTTGGGCCAAAATTTTGGCCCAAACCGAACCAGCTACGTGCATGCATGCTACGTGCATGCTATTGTAGCCCGGGTACTATAGCCGGTTACTGTAGTCGGTTACTGTAGCAGGCGGTAGCACCGCCCGGCTATTGTAGTGGGTGGTAGCACCGCCCTTATGTGAGCGCGTAGCACCGCTTTGGTGAGGCGGTAGCACCGCCTAGGTGTCTGCCAGGACTAACAACACCGAAAAACTCAAAAGATTCAAATTTTTGGCTCCAAGTTTGGGCTCCAAATTTGAATCACTTTGAGGCCTATAAATACCCCTCATATTCTTAGATAAAAGGTGACTAGAACTGAAAAAAAGGAAGGGGGAAACTCTCTTGAAAGTGTGTCAAATCTTCCCCAAGTCTTAAGAGTGTTCTAGTCCAAGAGAAGGGTAAGAGTGCTTTGTAATGGTTATCTCCTAAGCCCGTCAAAAGGAGAGGTGCTGTGAGGGAGTTCATCCTCGCCCATTAGAAGGAGGATAGCTAGTGGAAAGCTGGTGGCCTCAAGCAAGGGGAATCGGGAGTGGACGTAGGTCGGATGACCGAACCACTATAAAAATCTGGTTTGCATTTACGTTCTTGCTATTTACTTTACTGCAAACCCTTTTCACTTGCTGCCTTATTTACTCAACTTCATCTTCATCTTATTACGTATGCTTTAAAGTTAAAACACAATCTTTTCAGGTTAAAATGAAATGTTGCATTCATTCGTACGAAGTTTCCAAAGCTTGTTTTAAATCACTGAAAATCTATCGTTTTATCCGCTGCACTAATTCACCCCCCCCCCTCTTAGTGCCGCTCGATCCCTAACATCATGAAGCATGCAAAGTAGTATTGAAACATGAGAGAAAAGTTCAAATTATCAAATCATAATCAATTCATCGAAATCACTTCTATAATTTACGAGATTCTTAAGATATCATGAAAATCATTAATCTCGATAAGATAGTAAATATAATTTCTTTATGTTTCATCATATAAGTATGTCTTTTGCCTTTATATGCCAAATCAAAATATTCAAAACTGAAAGACAAACTTCATTATAAAAATCATCAAGACAAAAATATAACACATCATTTCAAGACATGAGATTTAATTTATCATGATAATGTGTTTCATTTTGTTTCAAACAAGTGTGCTCATGTTTCAAAAGATGAGTATCAAATTTAAGATCAAAACATGAGTTTATCATCAAGATATGATATCACAAAGTCATTAAGCATGATAACAAACTTTTAATATTTTCATTTCAATGATGATTTCATAATGTATGTTCAAACATTTATATGGAACCCATCATTGTATAAATTCAAAATACAAGTTTGTCATTAAGCCCATTAAGATCAAATGTATTAAAATCTTTCATTCGAAAATTTTAATAAGAGCAACATAAATTGATTACATGTGAGCATGTATCAACTTTTCAAAGCAAGACGTAAGTTTCGTCATAAAGACCGTTAAAACCAAACACATCATAAATAAAACATCGTGATTAAAATATTTTTAACTTTTATGTTTTATTTTATGTGGTTGATCTTATATAAGCATGTTCAAAACTTTCATGTAAAAACGAAATCATCAATATGCTTGCTTCTATTTTTTTTATCATATTTGGTGTGCAAGCATTATTTTGAAACATGCTATTAATTTTTTGTATCAAAAATCATGCATCTTGTTTGAAATCAAAAGCAATATAAAATCATCAAGATTCATAAATTTATCATGATCATATGTATGGAGCATTTTCATTATTAAGCAAGATTTCACATAAGCATGCCCAAAAACTTTTTGCATGAAAGATATGTATCAAATTTAAAGTCAAAAAGTGATATGAAAATCATCAAGATTCATGGATTCATTATGAATATATTATTTCAAAATATAAGATTTCAAGTCATCAAATATGATACAATCATTAAGCATGTTTTTATGATACATCATCAAAGTCATTTTAATTCTTTCTTTCATTTGTTATAACAAGATGATCAATGCTCAAACTTTTGCTAAAATCATACATCATTTTAAAAATCTGAAAAATAATTTTCATCATGAAAACCATTAAGTCCAAATATAACACAAGGCAATATCAAAACCACATTTCTTTCATTTTGAAAATTTGTGGGTTAGGTCTATATAATTGATTTCATGATGACATGTATCAATAAAATTTCATCATAAAAAGGGTTAAAACCCATTAAGCCAAGATGGAAGTTTTCAAATTATAATCAAGATACATACATCTATCATCAAAAGATTTTCAAGAAATTCATACATAGATATATATATCATGTTTAAGATTGAAAACTGATATGGAAAGTATACATGAAATTTCATCATCTCAAAATGTCATCTTAATTTGTCATGAAAACAATTAGACCAAAAATACGTTAATCCACAACATAGAGTCAAATCAACATTACTTCAAAAACTAATGCATGTTACAAAATCATCAAGCATCATGTTTAGAAACGAAAAGCAATATAAAACATCAAGATATACATGCATAGATTAATCCTAAGCATTATCACAAATCATGCATCATTCATATTTTTAATTTTTAAAAAATTACTAGAAAGGAAAAAGCATAAAAAAAATCCTACCAACTATTTCAAGCAAGTCATGAAAGGATCATGTAATTTCAAAGTAAGGTAAAAACAACTTGGGTGAGTTTCTTACCTCATTGTCGAAAACTGTCAAAGCCCATTTCACCTCTTCTTTACTTGATTCTTCTTTGCAAGCCTTCTTCTTCTTCTTTGGCCTCTTTCTCCATTCAAGTTCATTTATGTTTTTTAATTTTTATTTAATGAACTTGTTAACATTCATTGTTATGTGTTCAATGTCCTCATTGTCCTTATCACTTGAGTCATCACTCAAGTGACATTCATTTGTCCGATGTTCCAAATCCTTCTTGTTCTTTAGAAGGTGGTTCATATATTCATCATGTTCCAAATGTTCCAAGAAACTTATTTCATAGGTCATTAATGACCCAATTAGTTCTTCCAATGAAAAATCATTTAAATTTTTAGTCTCTTGTATTATGGTTACTTTTGGATCCCACCATTTTAGAAGGGATCTTAAAGTCTTGCTTATGAGTTCAAAATTCAAAAAACATTTACCAAGAGCTTTTAGACTATTGATGACATCTGAGAATCGGGAGAACATGTCATCTATAGTCTCACTTGGTGCCATTCGGAAAACCTCAAAATCATGCATCAAAATATTAACTTTTGAGTCTTTAACTCTACTCATTCCTTCGTGTATGATTTCAAGAGTTCGCCAAATGTCAAAAGTCATTTCGCACGTAGAAATCTGGTTGAACTTATTTTTGTCTAAAGCACAAAATAAGGCATTTATAGCCTTTGCATTTAACGAAAACGATCTTTTCTCTAAATCCGACCATTCGTTCATCGGTTTAGAGGGAAGTTGAAATCCATTTTCAATGATGCTCTATAAGTTTAAATTGAGAGAAATCAAGAAAACTCTCATTCAAGTTTTCCAATATGTGTAGTCTAAACCGTTAAAGAACGGTGGACGAAAAACCGAAAAGCCCTCTTGAAAACCATTTAGAGCCATTTCTCACGGGTGTAAATCCGAAAGAGAAAGAATGTGGCTCTAATACCAATTGTTAGGGATCGAGCGATACTAAGAGGGGGGGTGAATTAGTGCAGTGGTAAAGAACGATAGATTTTTCGGCGATTAAAACAAGTTCGAAAACTTCGTACGAATGAATGCAATGTTTCGTTTGAACCCAGAAAGATTGCGTTTTAACTTTAAAGCATACGTAAGAAGATGAAAAGGAAGTTGAGTAAGTAAAGCAGCAAATGAAGATGGTTTGCAGAAAAGTAAATAGCAAGAACGTAAATGCAAACCAGATTTTTATAGTGGTTCGGTCATCCGACCTATGTCCACTCCCGATTCCTCTTGCTTGAGGCCACCGGCTTTCCACTAGCTATCCTCCTTCTAACGGGCGAGGATAAACTCTCTCACAGTACCTCTCCTTTTGACGGGCTTAGGAGATAACCCTTACAAAGCCTTTCACCCCTCTCTTGGTCTAGAACACTCATAAAACTTAGAGGGAAGATTTGACACACTTTCAAGAGAGTTTCTTCCTTTTTTTTCTTAGTTCTAGACACCCCCTAAACTCTGAATGAGTGGGGTATTTAAAGGCCTCAAAGTGATTCAAATTTGGAGCCCAAACTTGGAGCCAAAATTTGAACCATTTTGAATTTCCCGGTGCTGGCAGTACTGGGCGGTGCTACCGCCCAAGGCAGCGGTACTATCGCCACTACACACAGGCGCTGGGTGGTACTACCACCCCAGGCTGGGTGGTACTACCACCCAGCACTTGGCCTTTGGGCGATGCTACCGCCCAGGTCATTTTCAGCATAGTGGTTTCGACCGAAAACTCGACCGAAATAGGTCCAAATGAAGTCCGAATTGGTCCAAATTTAGTTTATAGGATTAACACCTAATCCTAAACCAAATTATGTGCTAACTATGAATTTTAAAGATATTTTTTTATGCTATTTAAAAGTCCACAAGACAAGACTTCTTTCGGCGAGCTTTCGGCGAACTTCCGGCGGTCTTCCGACGAACCATCGGAAACCATTCTGTGGACTCCCGACAAGCTCCCGGACTTCACGATGATCCTGGCGAGTTCCAACGAGCTTCATTGGCAAGCTCTAATCTTTCTTGGTAAGCTCTGCGAACTTCCAACAAATCTTTCGGCGAACTTCTGAAAACCCTTCGGCAAGCTCCCTACTTGTTCTCGGCCGGTTCCGGCAACACTCCCAACGAATCTTTAGACTTCCGTCGAACTCTCGAACTCCCAACGATCCATCCCACTTGACTTCTGGCACTCTATTTCGCTTTGTGTCTTTATCTTCATCGTAGTTAATCCTGCACACAAACAAACAAACACTCTACTTTGATCTAGACAGTTATTACAATGCGAATTGATTTTCAGTTGCCCGGTACATCATTGGTCGGCGCTTCATCTGATCCTTTGGCACATCGTCCTCTCTTGCGGTCCATTGCCCAATCGGTGGATGACCTCCGCAACCCCGATATCCTTGGTGCAACATACATCTTGGCCCAATGCCCGACATACGAAGCCTTCAGCCGATTATCGACCGAACCTCTAGCTCGACATCCAACGTCAATTCCTCCAGTGTCAACTGTCTAATCCTGATCGATAGTAGACCTGCATAACTCAAAACGTAGTTAGACCATAAATCATAATCAATTAGTTTCATCATCAAAATTCGAAATTCAATAATAATCACAATTCACCTCCTTTTTGTTGATGACAAAGGGGGAGAAGAAAATGGCAAAATAAATTGATGACTTAATCCCTTGAATGCATTAAGAAGAATATGGCAAATAAATCCATGACTTGATAAATGACTTATATATATTGTATCGTATCACAATGACTTGATGGAAAGATAAAAGTCTTATATGTTTTATATTGTAATATATTTGCTTTTGCCATGTTTGGTAATCGAAAATTGGTTGCTATCTTTAAAAGCATCGTAATAAAATTTGTAGTATATCGCAATGTATCACATGTATCGCAAATGGTTTATACATGCTTAACATATAAATTTTTGAAAGATTATTATCATATTATGTTTAAAATTTGGTATCTTTCAGTGATATGATAAGAGATCATCTCATTTGATGATATATCAAAAAATGATATCATGCCTTGCATATGTGCTTTTTATATTGATATTGTTTGATCCTTATTGTATTTCAAATTATAATTGGTATCATTTGTCCAAGTGATCAATTACTATCATCATTCGACTTAAGATTAAGTGTCATACCTTGACATTATTTTTAAAATATGAAGTTTTCGTATTTATGAATGAAGGTCATGCTTGTTAAGCATGATGATTAGTTCAACGGATGAAACTTATTGGTTTCGGCTTGAATTCAAGTGTTTTCCTTCTCATAATATGGCATTATAGATAGGGGGAGTTAAGATTAACTTCGTCATCAATTGATTGTCATCATCAAAAAGGGAGAGATTATTGAATCTTGAATTTTGATGATGAAGTCAATTGATAGGTTATTTGATCTAATCTATATTATTGAGATAAGTGTGCAGGATCAACTACAATAGCAATAAAGACAGAAAGTGAATTACCGAAGTCAAGTACATTGGGAGTTCAAGAGTCTATCGGAAGTCCGAAGGATCATCGGAAGTGTTGCCGGAACTAGCCGAGAATGAATCGGGGACTTGCCAAAGTTTTCGAAAGTTCACTAGAAAGATTGTTGGAGGTTCGTAGAGCTCACTGAGAAGGTTCAAAAGCTTGCCAAAGATTCGAGGAACTTGCCATAAAGTCCGAGAGCCTGTTGGGAGTCCACCGGAAGAAATTCGAGGGTGTGTCAGAAGTTTGCCGAAAGTTCACCAAAAGCTCTCTGGAAGAAAACTTAATGTGTTGGTTTAGTTTTTGCTTAGAATATGTTTTCAATTTCATAGTTCACACGTAATTATGGTTAGGATTATGTGATAATCTTGATTAACCCTAGTAGGGACCAATTGGGCCTTATTTGGACTGAATTGGGCCGGATTCAGGGCTTATTCAGTAGTGCAGGACCATATCTAGCGGTGGCACCACTAGAGTGGGGCGATGGCACCACCTCAGGAACTAATTCCTAGGTGGTCTGGGCAGTGGTACCACCCCAGGTCAGCGATAGTACCGCTGATAGTTATTACCGATCAATGGTGGTATCGCCTGACAAGTGGTGGTACTGCAAGTCCATAAAGACCTAGGACCCTATCAAGCAATAGTACCACTAGACTAGGTGATGATACCACCCAATACACTGATAGAATAGGGTCAGCTAGCAATGGTATTGCCAGTGCCATGCGGTGGTTCTACTAGTACACGGAAATCCAAGATATGACTCTTTTTTGCTCCAATTCTAAAGCCAATTAAGTCTATAAATACCCCTCTCTTCTCAACTAGCTAAGTACATTTGAGAAGTGATAAAAACTGAGTCTAAGCTATAGCAAAATCATGTTCGATAGCTTGAGTGTTCACCTCCCACATTTTTACTTTGTCAAAATTCTGTAAGAGTGTGAACCACTTGTAAAAAGTTTATAAGAGGGGTGCTTGATCCTTCTTCTTCAAGAAGATTTGATAGTGGAAGTTGGGAATCTCATCGGAGGAGGTTTTGGAAGTGGACGTATGTCATTTGATCGAACCACTATACATCACTACGTACTACTCTGAATGTGTGAGTTTTAATTATTACATCTTATTCTTTACTTAGCTGCAAATCTTTCGATCTTCTTCTCTCTACTCTCAATCGCATTCTCTTGAATCACTTTGCTTAAATCTCATTCATCGGACTGATATTTCTGTACGAATAACTCTTTCTGAAATTGTTTCAAATTTACAAGTTTTATCCCTACACTAATTCACCCCCCCCCCTCTTAGTGCCGCTCAGATCCTAACACCCTTTTCATATCTCATATGGTATAGACACTATCGACTTAGTTGGAACTCTGTTGAGAAGGTAAGCTGTGGACTCTAGAGCGTATCCCCAAAATGAGATGGGTAGGTCGGCAAAACTCATCATGGACTACACCATGTCTAGCAGTGTGTGATTCCTCCTTTCGGATACACTATTAAGCTAGGGTGTATAAGGAGGTATCCATTTAGATAAAATCTCATAGTCTTTGAGGAATTGAGTGAACTCTATACTCAAGTACTCACCTCGATCTGATCGAAGAGTCTTGATACTCTTTCCAATCTGAACCTCTACTTCATTCTAATACTCCCTAAATTTCTCGAAAGCTTCGAACTTGTACTTCATCAAGTACACGTGTCTGTACTTAGAAAATCATTAATGAAATTAATAAAGTAGGAATAACCACCTATAGCCTGAGTTGACATAGGATCACATATTGTTAAATCTCGAATTTTGATAATAAAGTCAATTGATAAGTTATTTGATCTAATCCATATTATTGAGAAAAGTGTGTAGGATTAACTATGATAGCAATGAAGACATAAAGCAAATTGCTGGAGTCAAGTATGTTGGGAGTTCGAGAGTCCACCAGAAGTCCAAAGATTTATCGAAATTGTTGCCGGAACCAATCGAGAATAAATCAAGGGCTTGCCAAAGGGTTGTCGAATGTTCACCCTAAGGTTCCTCGAAAATTTGTGGAGCTCATCGAGAAAGATCAGAAGCTTGCTGAAGAAGACTCGTCAAAACTCGCCATAGTCATTGTAAAGTCCAGGAGCCTATTGGGAGTCTGTTAGAAGTTGTTTGAGGGTTCGTTAGAAGTTCGCCAGATGAAGACTTGATGTTGCTAAATTATATTTTGCTTAGAATATGTTTTCAATTTCATAGTTAGCATGTAATTAGGGTTAAGATTAGGTGTTAATCCTTTAACCCTGGTAGGGGCCAATTGGGCCTGTAAATTAATTGGATTGGGCTGGATTCAAGGCCCATCTAGAACTGCTAAACCCTGTCTGGTGGTGGCACCACTAGATTGGGGCAGTAGAACCACCTTGGGAATAGATTCCCAAGTGCACTTGGTGGTGGTGCCTAAGTCAATGGTGGTATTGCCAGTAGTTATTACCTGCCAGGTGATGGTAATGCTTGACAAGCGATGGTGCATATTAGGATCTAGAGCGACACTAAGAGGGGCGGGGGGTGAATTAATGTAGCGGATAAAAATCATAAATTCAAATCAATTCCGAAAAGAGTTATGCATTGAGAAGTTTTGATCCGACGAAAATGATTTTGGCAAAGTGAATGTTTCGATTGAATACGAAAGAGAGTTGAGAGAAGAAGATTGAGAGATTGCAGCCACGTAAAAATTGAAATGTAGCAATTTAAAAACTCACACTAAGAGAAGTATGCAATAATTTATAGTGGTTCAGTCAAATGACCTACGTCCACTTCCGAAACCTCCTTCGATGAGGTTTCTGGATTCCACTATCAATTCTTCTTGAAGGGAAAGGACCAAGTACTCCTCTTACAGACTTTTACAAGTGGTTCACACTCTCCTATATGACTTTTACAAATGAGACTTTGGGAGGTGAACACTCAAACTTTTGAAAGTAATTTTGCTAGAGTTTTGACTCAATTCTTATCACTTCTCAATGTACTTAGCCAATTGAGAAGCAAGGGGTATTTATAGGCTTAATTGGCTTTAAAATTAAAACCATAAAGAGTCACATCTCGAAATTCCTAGCACTGGCGGTACCATCGCTAGTTGACGCTATTCTGTTAGTGTATTGGGTGGCACCATCACTTAGTCTAGTGATACTACCACCTGATAGGGTCCTCGGGCCTTGTGGATGAGTGGTATCATCACTAGTCAAGCAGTACCACCGTTGACAGGTAATAACTGTCAACGATACCACCATTGACCTGGGGTGGTACCACCGCCCAAACTACTTGGGAACCTATTCCCAAGGTGGTGCCACTACCCCAATCTGGCGATGCCACCACCAGACAAGTCTAGCAAACTTGGGTGGGCCTTGAATCCGACCCAATCCAATTAAATTATGGGCCTAGTTGGCCCTTACCAAGGTTAAAGGATTATTACCTAATCATAACCCTAATTATGTACCAACTACGAAATTGAAAACATAATCTAAGAAAAATATAACTTGACAACGTCGAGTCTTCTTCCGACGAGCTTCTGATGAGCTTCCGGTGAACTTCCAGCGGACTTCCGACGAACCCTCAGACAATCTTCCAACGGACTCCCAGTAGGCTCTCGAACTTTACAATGAGTTCTAACGAGTCTTTTTGGCAAGCTTCCATCTTTCTTGGTGAGCTTCGTGAACCTTCGATGAACCTTCGATGAACCTTCTAGTGAACTTCCGACAATCCTTCGGCAAGTCCCTGATTTATTCTCGGCAAGTTCCGATAGCACTTTTGATGAACTTTCGAACTTCCAGTGAATTATTATCTCTATAATAATTCATTTGACTCATCGACTGCCGATGTACTAGGCCACTACGTCATAGCCCCTAGACGATACAGGTGAATCCAATACTTTGGACCTATCTGCCCTAAGTTACCATGTACCTATAGTCTCTTATCCATATAATATCTTAGAGACCGTATATCGGGCATAGTGCTATCAAGCCCATACGATTTCCACTCGAGTCTCGCTCTAATCGGATTCTCCCGGAGAACTCTTTCTTTCTCAATCCGAATGACCCTAGCTAGGGATTTGCCTGAGCAAGAACACATGGGATATTCCTCTTATGATATCGAGAGTGGATGATCCTTTATTGACTCATAATTTCCCTCGTAAGGTTGGCTGCCACTCCCAATAACCGATTGTACTAGATCTGAAACTTCTAAACCTATAAGTCCAGTATCAAAGAGTGGAGTACTCATACAAGACATCCTTGGTTTCTTAAGTTTAAAGACCAAATACACTACTGGGACTATAGAATCGCTATCTGACATGAGATATCACTAACCATCCAGCATTCCGTAAGCGGATTAATCAGTAAACTCATTCTCCAATGAGCACCTATACTATAGTGTCCCCACACGAGTATCTATAAGACTAGCCACCCCCATTATATGGATGGATATACAGCACACCAATCGATCTGGTTATCTCGATGTCCCTCTCGAGTAATCTATGATTGAGATTATTTAGGGTCTGTGTTTAAAGGTGAATCGGTCTCATTATCGTGATCTCATCACGATCCGATTCTCATTGCACAGATCCAAGAACATCATATTATACATCCAGATAATGTGAGAAAATACCAATAATCATAAGCAAATAGATTGACGCAGCTTGTTACAAGTGTCATCACTCATATGATTGGCTTATAGAGCACCTATAACTAGCACTCTCGAACTTCCATCGTAATGATCATACTCGACTCGGGCACTTTGCTTTGTCTTCATTGGCATCGTAGTTAATCTTGCGCACTTAACTCAATAATATGGATTAGATCAAAAAACCTATCAATTGACTTCATCATCAAAATCTGAGATTCAACAATCTTCCCCTTTTGGATGATGATAATCAATTGATGATGGAGTTAGTCTTAACTCCCCCTATCTATATGCCATATTTTGAGAAAGGAAATACTTGAATTCAAGCTAAAATCGATAAGTTACATATATTCAAACTTATTGTCATACTCAACAAACATGGTTTTTCATCCTAAATATGAAACTTCATATTTTTCAAAAATGAAATCAATTTATGACATCTAACTTCAAGTTCAATGTCGAATGATGATAGACAATCATCATTTTGACAAATGAAACCAATTATAATTTTGAAATATAGCAAGAATCAAATGATATCAACATAAAATGTACAACTCCAAGGCATAATATCATTTTACAATACATCATTCAAACGAAATGATAACTTATCATATCAATCAAAGATACCAAATTTAAACAAAATATGATAACGATCTTACAAAAATTAACATTTTAAGCATGCATGAGCCATTTGCGATGCATGCGATACATTCCAATATAATTGCAATACGCTACATATAATTGTGATACATTGCGATGTTTTTAAAGATAGCAAGCAATTTACGATACAAAGCATGGCAATTGCAATACATTGCAATACGATACATTCAAGTTCAAGGCATTTATCATTCCATCAAGTCATCAATTCAACTTACCATATTTTTCTCCCCCTTTGTCATCAACAAAAAAGAAATGGGCCTTGATGCCAAATATTAGATTTTTTGTGAAAAATGACAAAAGGAGAAGGATAAATCCATCAAGAAGAATAACGAAAAGCAATTCGTTTATTCCTATTGAAAATTCATGTCTATAAAATCATAAGATAGGTCATCGAGGCCAAAACTCATAAGAATTTCTAAGAGCTCATGAAAAATTCAAAAAGAATTCAGCATTAAGAGTTAATTCTCGATAAAAATTCTTGATGTATAAAAGTGAATTATTCAAGTCATTAAAAAAATATACAAGAATCATTTCTACTAAATGAAATTAGTGAGATAGAGAAGAGATCATTTAAACATAAAAATTTATAAAACTCATGATGAGAATTATGAATGTTCATTCAAGAAGGATTGAAATGAAAAGTTCAAAAGGTAATTTGATAAAAAATTCAAGCCATAGAAATGAAATCGTAAAGTGGGAAAGATAGACCATTGAAGCCAAAATTCATAAAAATTTCATCAAGAGCTCATGACATTCATTCAAGAAAAATTCGTGAGGAATAAAAGAGAGATCATTCAAGCTCAAAACTCATAAAAGGAGTCATGATGATGTTTTCATACTTTAAAATTCATAAAAGCCAACTTGGCATTTCCATGAAAAATTTATGAAGTGGAATGCAACTAAACACATCATCATCAATAATTTCAAAAGGAGCTAACTTGGCATTCTCATTGAAAACTCATTAAGTGGAAAACAACTAATCAAGCGTTAAGAACTCATTAAATTCGCATGAAGAGAAATGAGTGAAATCTGAAGAGAGCATTCAAGCCATAAGAATTTTGAGAGCTTCTTCTTTTCATGCAAAGTTCATGGCATAAAGGTAGGAAAAGGAAAATAGTTCTGAGTGTCATGAAGATAAAATTATCAAACTTCGAATTTCATGATACAAAAGTGTGAAGCATGAGATTCATTCATTCATACCAATAGAAGTAGAGGTAGTATAAAATCAATAGAATCAATTTTACCAAGTCATTAAAAGGGCATGATATCAATTAAAAATCATCCACCGAGTGTCATGCATATGATGCTAAAATTCTTCAATAGATGAAACAAGAGAAACAATTCAAGATTGGAAGTGAAAGCTTCGTTCAAAATATGAATTCAAAAAAATGTCATAAGATTGGAAAAGATAATATCAAGTCCATGAAAACCGGAAAGATGATAAAAAAATTTCCAAAAAGAAACATACAACAACCTCATGCATTATGACAATTTAGGATGCCTAATTCTCTTCTAATAAAATCAAATTATTCTTCATTTAAAGGTTTTATGAAAATATCCACTAATTGGTAGTATGTATCAATAAATTCTAGAGTAACATCATTATTATTGACATGATCTCGTATAAAGTGATGCCTAATGTCAATATGTTTAGTTCTAAAGTGTTGAATGAGATTTTTAGTTAAACAAATAGCACTTGTGTTATCACATTTTATGGGAATATTTTCTAAATAAATTCCATAGTCCTCTAATGTATTTTTCATCCAAACAACTTGTGCACAACATGCACTTGCGACTATGTATTCGGCTTCGGCCGTAGATAGTGCAATCGAGTTTTATTTCTTGGAAGTCTCAGAAATAAGTGTATGTCCTAAAAATTGGCATATTCTAGATATTCTTTTTTTATCTATTCTACATCTACCAAAATTCACATTCGCATAGGCTATTAAATTAAAGTCATTAGATTTTGGATACCATAATCCTAAGTTAGGAGTTCCTTTAAGATATCTAAGGATTCTTTTAACGACTTTAAGATGAGATAACATAGGATTAGCTTGAAATCTAGTGCAAAGTCTTACACTAAATATAATATCCGGTCTAGTTGTAGTGAGGTAAAATAAACTACCTATCATTCCCCTATATGTTTTTTGATCAAAATTTTCTCCACTTTCATCCATGTCTAACTTAGTGGAGGTACTCATAAGAGTGTTGATGGATTTTAAATTATCCATATTAAACCATTTTAACAATTCTAAAGCATATTTGGTTTAACTAAGAAATATACCATCACTAAGTTGTTTAATTTATAATCCTAAAAAAAAGTTAGTTCACCCATTAGACGCATTTCAAACTCATGACTCATACATTTGGAAAATGATTCACAAAGCGATTCATTTGTAGAACCAAAGATAATATCATCAATATAAATTTGAACAATAAGAAAATTATTTTTAAAATATTTAATAAACAATGTAGTATCGACCTTGTCTTTAGTGAAATTATTTGAAATAAGAAAAGAGCTAAGTCTCTCGTGTTAGATAATGTGGCCCTATTTAATTAGGTAAGATATATTAAGGATATAATTGGATTCTAATTATAGTTATTGGCTAATAGAAAGGAAGTCTAGTTAAAGTAGGATTCCTTAGGGGATGCCCTTGATGGGAGGAAATCTCCTAATATCTTATCCTAGACTCTCTCCTATCGCTTATAAATAGACAAGACCTATAGGGATGCAAAATAAGAGAAACACATAAGAATATGAGGAGAAGAAATATGAGAGTTGAGAGATTACAATTTCTCTCTTAATCTCTCTAGTACAGTTTTTCTCTCAATCTCCCTATCAATCAATCTAAGTGGTCCTGTGAAAGGATAGGAAAAGAGGAGAAGGTGAGTCTAGTTCTCCTTGTAGATTGATATTTTAGATATGATGATGATATGCTTGTGGATAAGATAAAGTTTATTTTTCTAAACAGCAACGAAAGGTATACATCGTAATATTGTTTAGATCCATTGCTATTTGATTTCAGATTTTAACATTAAAGTTTTTTCGTATTACAAATAGCATAATTATAAATTTTATGCTACAATTGGTATCAAAGCCATGGTTTTTGAAATCAAATACTTTCATATCTATTTGTTAACATCTTTTGCTTGCGAAAGGATCAGTTTTTGTTTATGATGCATGAAAGATTCATCGAGTATTATTGATCTATTTCTTATGATTTCAATTGATGGATTAGTGTTGTTGAGGTGACGATCTCTCTTGAACACCTGTTCAACCGTCAGTAGTGCAGCGTCACCATGTTTGCTGTAGCCACGCATAACATCCACACGAGGGCAGAATCTATGTCCAAGCGGTGTCTACATGAGTACAACCGTTGTGCCCAAAGCGGGCAAAGGCCGCCGCTCACGCAGGCACAATCGCACAAGCAAATGCCACGCAAGCACAATCGCACTAGCGGTAGCCTTGCGCGGGTAGAGACAGCGTCGCACCTGCGGTTGCCGCATGTCGGTGCAGGCAGTGCCCACCCATGTGTCGGAGGCGGTAGCCGTGCGCAAGCACCAGTAGCCCCCTATGCGGTGGCTGCCCGCAGGCATAGGCCGCGTCCAAGTGGCAGTCGCTCACGAGTACAGACCGCATCGTGGCGATGGCAGCGATAGCCGTGCATGCGTAGGTGGTGACGGCTCAAGCAAGGCATAGTTTTGGCAAAATTACAATTTTGCCATTAGGTTTTTTTTTATCAAAATTACATATTTGCCCTTTTTTATCTTATTAATACCTTTTAGTATTTTGATAATTCTACCTTTACAAATGTCATAATTACAATTTATGTCCTGTCAACATATTTATAGTTTTACCCTCGTGAATTGAGAATTTCTGATTTATATCCTTAATTATAAAATTAATTAATAAAATTTAATTGAATTTGATCATGATTATATTTTGATTGATTATTGATTAAATTTAGAAAGGATTAAATTTTGATCAATTTTTGGTTTTGATCAACTTGTTTAATTGAGCTAATATTTAACCCAATTCTAGGCTTGCCCAAATTAAGTAAAATCAACTAGTTTAATTTAAATTTTATTAAAAAATATAAATTATTATTTCTTTTATATTTTTCTCATATGATTTATTGATTACATGTGGTAAATAAAAATCTAATTATTGTTCTTAGATATTTCTTTGGTTACTCACATGTATATATTTAAAATTATGAAATCATAGTTATCTTTTACATGAAGACTTTTCATGATTCATGATTATCATGATTATAGTTATTATATAAATTTTCTTTATGCTGATCAATATATATAAATTATTGATTGTAAGTTGTAAATAAAATCTAATTATTGTTCTTGGATATTTGTTTAGTTATGCATATGATATTTGAAATTGTGAAATCATAGTTATCTTTTACATGAAGACTTTTCATGATTTATGTGTTATCATGATTATAGTTATTATATGAGTTTTCTTTATGCTGATCAATATTCAATAATTATTACAATTGTTATTCTATTACTGAACTATTTTAGCATGAATTAGGATAAAGAAATTTGGTGAACATTATTTATAATTTATTTTCCTAAGTTTTATCTAACCAGTAGCTGCCAAAGTAGCCTGGGATGATAAGCTTATGGGATATGAATTATGATAAAGGCCTTGTCATTTATAGGACATTTTAGATTGTAATTTATATTTTTGTATTGGTCCTACAGCTATCAAAGTAACCTAGATCAATAATTTATAAAATACATTATGGAGTTGATCCTAAATGACATTAAAGAAATTTGGTGAATATTATTTGTAATTTATCTTTCTAAGTTTTATTTAAACAATAGCTGTCAAAGTAGCCTTGGATGGTAGGCTTATAAGATATGAATTATAATAAGGTCTTATCATTTATAAGATATTTTATATTATATTTTATATTTTTGTATTTGTCCTACAGCCACCTAGACCAATAATCTATAAAATATATTATGAAATTGATCCTAAATGATATTAAAAAAAATAATATTCACAATGCCACACATAATTAGGAGATTTAGATAATCCCAAAGGAGAATCTATTTTGAATAATTATGTGATGGGGTAGGATGATACTATTTTAGATATCCTTGTAGTTTAGCATTGTATATCCAAAGGTAGTAACATTATTCCACAAGGATGGTATCAGTCCTCCATAAATGATTATATGTGTGAATGCTAGATATGTCAATATTGAAGGTAAAATATTGATGATATTAATAGTTCAACATTCATTGAAAAACTCAAAGCATTAACGTTATATTATTATAGTGGTACTTCCTTCATTGTAATTTTGTAAATGTCCCTATATTTTCTAGAATAAATAACTTGAACATATGTAAGTTATATTAAATGAGTGAAACCTTGATTAGATTATTTGAAGGGAACACAAACTTATTTACTGAAAGTTTTGTAGAATAAATAATTAAGGTGACTAATCAGAAAAGGTCTAAAAGACTCAATTTGATGATACTTAGACTTTAGTACAGTTTACAACTAGTGCATGAGAATATTTAAAGATCAATTTAAATTTTCTGATAAGTTATTAGCTGACACCTCAATGAAAGAACTGACAAAATGATAGTATTTTAGGACTTTAAGATTACATCCTCAATATAACTTACAAAGTTGTAAGTTCAAGACTTATAATATTTTGAGTACTACTCAAAGAGTGTGTAATAATAAAATAAGGATAAGACATAAGTCACTTAAGTTTATAATTGCTACATAAACTCATAAAAGAATTTCTTCATAATAAAGTATTGTGTAACAAAGAAAGTTACGTGAAGAAGAACTATAAGAATTGATTTGAAATGAAAAGTTATAAATATAACTTTTATATAATTAAAATTAAATATTATATAAATTATTTTCCTAATATTTGGTGGATTAATTTGATGCTTCAACATATGTTGCCAATAATATAGATTCATTTTAATATTAAGAAGGGGATAAAACTAAAGGAGAATGAAATATTCATCATTATAGGGAATCATCTTAAAGTGAAAGGGATAGTAGTTTGTATTTATCGCCTATGCCTAAGGATAATTCATTTGATGAATCTTGCGGATACATGCTATATTCTTACAATTCTAGGAATTTAGATTCTTTACCTAGAATTGTTAGAATATTATTTCTCTTTTGGTAGTTGTGAACTTAGTATGATCTAATAAAAGTTAACCGTTGAATTCTGTATAATAGTGTATACAGAATTAATATTAATCTTAAGTTTACAATGATCCTATAATTAAATATTAAAATAAAATATTAATTCATAAACTCTTTGAGATTATGCTTACATATGTGAGTTACTCTATATTTTCGTCTCATTAAAGAGAGACATTTTATCACCATATAGATAACTTATTGAGATATGATTTTATATATATCTAATTCAGGTAAAGTTTCAGATCATTAATACTCTTGAAGTTTGCATAAATGAGGTCAAGAGACAATTAGATAGAAAAGTTAAAATCATCATATCTGATATGGGTGATGAATTTTATGGTATTTATGACGAATCTAATTATAATTCTAGTTCTTTTACTAGATTCTTGGAAAATTTTAATATTATTTACCAGATATGTCACAGTAGAATATGATTTCTGAAAGGTATAATCATACACTTATAAATATGATTAGGAGCATGATGGGTTATTCTTTTGTACCCAAATCAATGTGAGAAGAAGTTCTAAGGATAACTATATATATCTTAAATGGGGTTTCTAGTAAGTAAATTGCATGACTTCTTTTGAGTTATGGAATGATAGGAAATCTAACTTAAGATATTTACATATGTGAGATTGTCCTATCGGGATAAGGATCTTCTATTTATATTAAAAATATATATATAATAATTATTTTTAAATATTTTATTATTTATTTAGAAAAGTTTAAAAATGGTACATATTTTATTGCTCTAATCATAGTACGAGGATAATCATATCTTATAATATAAGATTTTTATAAAATAGAGAATAAGTGAGGGTAAAAATCTAAAAAATTAATTTTGATATAGAGGAGATGCATGTTGATACTCCTTTATTATTCGAGAGATTGTTGTTACTCAAATTATTAAATAATGTGATAAATATGAACAACAAAATAATATTATAAAACTCTCATAATATATTGATATCGCTAACAATGGTGTTGTAGAATAGCCACAATTGACAGCCTTGAGAATATCTCAATGGAAAAGGAATCTTGTCATTTATGATTATTATGTGATATATCTATAAAAATTATATTTTGATATAGGAATCAGAATGAATCCCTTATTGTTTTCACAGGTTATAAAAAGTAACGATTCTGAAAAATAAAATGATACAATAAAAGAAGAGTTAAAATCAATAACTAGATTGGTGTCTGATGAATTCATCGAATTGTCCAATAATTATAAAAGAGTCTGTTATATAAATATGACTCAAAAGATAATGTTGAATGATATAATGGTTAGATTTTTAGTTTTTAATATGGTTATAGATTTTACTCATAAAGAATGTATCGACTATAACGAGACATGTAGTTGTTAAAGGAACTCGTTAAGAATCGTCATAACATTAGTGACTCATTATGAGTTTGAGTTACATCATAATGATATGAAAATAATTTTTGATTAAGGATCTAGTTTTATATGTATTACACTAAATGACTCGCAAAGAAAATGAAAGAAATATAAAATTTGGTATGCAAATTCAGGAATCTATTTATGATCTTAAACAAGCTTCTAGACAATGATATATAAAGTTTCTTGATATCATTGATTCTTTTAGATTTAAGAAAGATACTGTTGATCGGTATTTATATCTCAAGATCAGTGTGAGCAAGTTTATTATACTAAACCAAGAAATTATCACTAAGAATTTTAAGATGGTTGATATGAATGAGATATCTTATATTATTTGTATTGAGATACTCAAGGATATATCTTAATGATTATTAAGACTATCTCAAAAAGAATATATTAACAAAGTCTTAGGATGATTTAATATATAACTTTGTTCAATAAATCATAAAAATAAAATTTTAGTCAAAAGTGAGTGTTTTAAAATGACTTTAAAAAATCAGATAAAGAGAATATTTTTTATATATACATAGTTGAAAGTTTATGCTCAAGCCTATGTCAGAATAGATATCAGTTTTTGTAGTTAAAATATTGAGTAGATATTAGAGTTACCTAGAAGTGAAAGTATTAAAGGACTGCAAAGAAAAGTAATAAGATATCCGGAAGGGACAAAGGATTATATGCTCACATGTATGAAATTATATCAGCTTGAAATGATAGTGTTTATCAGATACTGATTCTACAAATTGCCTCAATAATAAGAAGTCCACTTTATAGTTAATATCTATATCAATTAGAGGGGCAATTTATTATTATATTATTATTAATAATGGAAGTTGATTTTGTGGTATGCTTTGAGGCCACTAATTAAACTTTATAACTTTGAAATTTTATCTTAGGACTTGGTGTGGTCAGACTCAATTGCCAAGTTGTTGAAGATATTTTGTGATATCGCAGTAGTTTTCTTCTCTAAGAATGACAAGTACTATTGCATCTCTATGCATTATGGTAGAAAGTACTTGATGGTTAGAGAAGACGAGTCTAGAAACATTTAATGTCAATTAATTACTTGATTTCCACTATATTAATTGCTGATCCATTTCTTAGGACTTACAGCCTAAAGTATTTTGAAACAACATGTTCTTATGATTGGGTTTGTGAGCAACCCATAAAGAATATGTTAATATATATTTGAGTGGACACTATAATTGATATTTTTTACTTACGTACTTAAAGTTATTTGTTTCTGCTATTCTATTCACAATTATGTATGTACATATTATGGTTGAATGTGATGATAGGATTGTCTTGACAAGACAAATTACAGGGGTCATTTTGGACTACATTAGGAAAGGCTAATAGTATTGTGGTACATAGAAAGAAGTGTGACATTAATGACAAACAAACGCTATGACTCGCATTGCTAGTCAGACTTAATGTAGTATTATTATATTCATTGGACTTATTAGCCTATTTTTAAAATTCGTGCATGTGTAAATAGTTTTTAAAATTTCAGAATCCAATTATGCAAAATTATTTTCAAATAAATTTTGTTTGTTTATTTTGATTTTGAATATCTTTTGTATTTTACCAATTAATGGGCCAAGTAGGAGAATGTTAGATAATGTGACCCTATTTAGTTAGGAAAGATATATTAAGGATATGATTGGATTTTGATTATGGTTATTAGCTAATAGAAAGGAAGTCCAATTAAAGTAGGATTCCTTAGGGAATGCCCTTGATGGGAGGAAATCTCCTAATATCTTATCTTAGACCCTCTACTCTCGCCTATAAATAGATAGGACCTCTAGGGATACAAAATAAGAGGAATATATAAGAATATAAGGAGAAGAAATAAGAGAGTTGAGAGATTATAGTTTCTCTCTCAATCTCTCTATTATAGTTTTTTTCTCAATCTCCCTATCAATCAATCGAAGTAGTCTTATGAAAGGATAGGAAGATAGGAGAAGGTGAGTCTAGTTCTCCTTGCATATTGATATTTCAGATCTGACGATTATATGCTTATAGATCAGATAAAGTTTATTTTTCTAAACAGCAATGAAATGTATGCATCGTAATATTATTTAAATCAATTGTCATTTGATTTTAGATTTTGTTATTAAATTTTTTCCATATTATAGATAGCATGATTATAGATTTTATACTAACATCTCGTACCAAGCTCTTGGGGCTAGTTTTAACCTATAATCAATTTAAACACATGATTATTAGAAAAAAAGTTTTTAAATCCGAGTGATTGTTCAACATACACTTCTTCAAAAATAAAGCCATTTAATAAAGCACTTTTAACATCCATTTGAAATAACTTAAAATTATTACTAATAGCATAAGCAAGGAGCATCCTTATAGCTTCTAATATTGCCATAGGAGTGAAGGTTTCTTCGTAATCGATACCTTCTTTTTAGTTGAAACCCTTGGCCACTAATCTAACCTTGTTTCTAACCACGATACCAAATTCATCTTGCTTGTTTTTAAAGATTCATTTAGTACCAATAACTAGATGGTCACTAGGTCTAGGAACAAGCTTTCACACCTCATTCCTCTCAAATTGGTTCAATTTCTCTTGCATTGTGATAACTCAAGAATCATCTTTTAAAGCTTCGTCAATGCACTTAGGTTCAATCAGAGAAAGAAAAGCGGCGTTAGCACAAAAATTCTTAAAAGAAGAACGAGTTTAAACTTATTTTGATATGTCTCCTATAATTAGCTCCTTTGGATGGGTATCTATATAATTCCATTCCTTAGATAAGGAAATTTAGGAAGAAGATGCATCCAAGTTACTATTTGGAGGAGAGATTTCATTCAAATTTAAACTATTAAAATCAAGATCATTATCAAAATCATTTTTCGTAAAGTCAAAAACTTCATTGAAAACAACATAAATAGATTCTTCTATAACCAAGGTTCTTTTATTAAAAACACGAAAACCTTTAGAAATGGAAGAGTAACTAAGAAAGATGCCTTCATTAGATTTTGCATCAAACTTTCCCAATGCATCCTTTTCATTCAAGATAAAGTATTTGCAACCGAAAATTTTAAAATAAGAAATATTTAGTTTTTTGTTATTCCACAATTCATAAGGAGTTTTGGAGAAAGATTATCTTATTAGAACCCTATTCATGACATAGCAAACCGTATTAACGGCTTCGGCCAAAAAGTTTTTAGGTAAACTATGTTCATTCAATATGGTTCTTGTCATTTCTTGTAAATTCCTATTCTTTCTTTCTATTACTCCATTTTCTTAAGGATTCCTTGGAGTAGAGAAATTGTAGTTATATCCATTAGATTCATAAAAATTTTGGAAGTCACAGTTTTGAAATTTACCATCATGATCACTCCGAATCGATGAAATCATAAAACCCTTTTCAATTTGAGCAAGTTTACAAAATTTAGAAAAACATTTAAAGCAATCACTTTTGTGAGCCAAGAAATAGGTCCAAGTTTATCTACAATAGTCATCTACGATTACAAAGACATATTTACTATCTCCTAGGCTCGTTATATCAATTAGTCCAAATAAATCCATATGGATTGGTCTAGAGGTGCTTATTTGATTCTTTGGTTTGAAACTACTTTTTATTTGTTTTCCTAATTGACAAGCATCACACACTTTGTCTTTAACGAACTTAACATTGGGAATACCTCTTACAAGTTCTTTAGATGTGATTTAAGATATTAGTTTCATGTTAGCATGACCTAATCTCCTATGCCAAAGCCAAGCATCATCATTCAAAGCCGAAAAGCACATTTCATTACTAAGATCATCAATGTTTATAGTGTAGATATTATTTTATTTTAAAGCAATCATAGATATGTTGTTGTGCGGTTTTTCAATAATGCAACCATTGTTGAATCTCAGATTTTGATGATGAAACTAATTGATTATGGTTTATTGTTTAACTGTGTTTTGAGTTACGTAGGTCTTCTATCGATCAGGATTAGATAGTTGATGCTGGAGGAATTGACGTTGTGCCGGAGGTGATCACGTCAGGATATTAGATGTCGAGCCGGAGGTTCAGTCGACAATCGGTAGAAGGCTTCGTATGTCGGGCATCGGGCCAAGAAGAGCGTGTTGCGCCAAGGATATCGGGGTTGCGGAGGTCAACCATTAATTAGGCAACGGACCATAAAAGAGGACGATGTGCCAAAGGATCGGACGAAGCGCTGACCAATGATGTGCCAGGCAACTGAATGTCAATTCGCGTTGTAATAACTGTCTAGATCGAAGTAGAGTTTTTATTTGTATGTGTGCAAGATTAACTTCGATGACGATAAAGACGTAAAGTGAAACAAAGTACCGGAAGACAAGTGTGATGGATTGTTGGGAGTTCGAGAGTTCGACGAAAGTCTGAAGATTCATTGGGAGTGTTGCCAGAACCGGTCGAGAACGAGTAGGGAGCTTGCCGAAGGTTTTTCGGAAGTTCGCCAGAAGGTTCGTCGAAAGTTTATGGAGCTTGCCAAGAAAGATCGAAGCTTGCCAAAGAAGCTCGCTAGAACTCGCCAAGATCATCGTGAAGTCCAGGAGCTGGCCGGGAGTCCGCGGAATGGTTTCCGAGAGTTCGTCGGAAGATAGTCGGAAGTTTGTCGGAACCTCACCGGAAGAAGTCTTGACTTGCCGAAATTTGTAATAGCTTAGAAAATATCTTTAAATTCATAGTTAGCATGTAATTTGGTTTAAGATTATGTGTTAATCCTATAAACCAAGTTAGGGCCCATTTAGGGCTATTTTGGACTAGTTTGGGCCGAGTTTTTGGCCCAAACTAGTGGGCTAAAATATGCTGGGCTGTGGCACCACCCAGTAGCCGAGCCTTGGGCGATGGTACCACCCCAGGCTAAGCAGTGGCACTGCCCAGCGCCTGTGTACAGTGGCGGTAGTACCGCCTGCCTTAGGTAGTGGAACCGCTTGTGCACTACCAGTCTGACAACTGATAGGTGGTAACACCGCCCTTGAGAGGCGGTGGCACCACCAACACTGGGAAGCTCAGAAAAAATTCAAATTTAGAGCCCAAATTTAAATCCTCTTGGGGTCTATAAATACCCCAAGTGTTCCTGCAAGAAAGGGAACAATCACAATACTTTGAAAGCAAGAAAACTCTGCTTAAATCTCTCTAGAAAATCCTCCTTAGTTTTTCACTTATATTCCACCGAAAGAAAGGAAAGAGTGCTTGTAAGGGTTTCCTCCTAAGCCCGTCAAAAGGAGAGGAGTTGTAAGGGAGTTCATTCTCGCCCTTTGGAAGGAGGATAGCTAGTGGAAAAGCTGGTGGCCTCAAGTGAAGAGGAATCGGGAGTGGATGTAGGTCAAATAACCGAACCACTATAAATCGGTTTGCATTTACTTTCTTGCAATTTACTATACTGCAAACTATCTTTACTTTGCTACCTTACTTAACTTCCTCCTCACTTTCTTACGAATCATTTTAAGTTTATACGTAATCGAAATGGTTTCAAACAAAATGTTGATTTCTATCGTTCAAAGTTTTCGAAGTTAGTTAAATCGCTGAAAATCTGTCATTCTTTACCACTGCACTAATTCACCCCCCCCTCTTAATGCCGCTCAATCCCTAACAATTGGTATCAAAGCCACGTTATTTCTCATTCGGATTTACACCTGTAAGAAATGGCTCTTCATGGCTTTCAAGAGGGCTTTTCGATTTTTCGCCCACCATTCTTTAACGGTTCAGACTACACATATTGGAAAACTCGAATGAGAGTTTTCTTGATTTCTCTCGATTTAAACTTATGGAACATCGTTGAAAATGGATTTCAACTTTCCTCTAAACCGACGAACGAATGGTCAGATTTAGAGAAAATATCATTTTCTTTAAATGCAAAGGCTATGAATGCCTTATTTTATGCTTTAGACAAAAATGAGTTCAACTGGATTTCTACATGCGAAATGGCTTTTGACATTTGGCGAACTCTTAAAATCACACACGAAGGAACAAGTAGAGTCAAAGACTCGAAAGTTAATATTTTGATGCAAGATTTTGAGGTTTTCCGAATGGCACCAAGTGAGACTATCGATGACATGTTCTCCCATTTCTCGGATGTCATCAATAGTCTAAAAGCTCTTAGTAAATGTTTTTTAAATTTTGAACTCGTAAATAAGATCTTAAGATCCCTTCCAAAAAGGTGGGATCCTAAAGTAATGGCAATACAAGAAACAGAAGATCTAAATAACTATCCTATTGATGAACTTATTGGGTCTTTAAAGACCTATGAAATGTCATTCTTGGAACTTTTGGAACTTGATAAACATGTGAACCACCTTCCAAAGAACAGGAAGGATTTGGAACTTTGGACAAATGAATGCCACTTGAGTGATGACTCAAGTGATGAGGACAATGAGGACATTGAACTTTTAATGAATCTTAATAAGTTCATTAAATAAAATTTTAAAATGAACAATGAACTTGAACGGAGGAAGAGGCCAAAGATGAAGAAGAAGCGCAAAGAAGAATCAAATGATGAAACGGCGAATTGGGCTTTAACGGACTTCGACTACAAGGTAAGTAACTTGACTCCCTTGAATTATTTTGAAATTACATGATGCTTTCCATGAATGCTTAACTTAGTTAGTAGGATTTTTTTTTATGCTTTTCTTGTGTCTTTGGAAATTAAAAGAAATTGTTTTAAAAATTATACTATGCTTTTCCTTCTAGTATTTTTGAAAAGTAAAAATATGAATGATGATTGTATGATTTGTGATAATGTTTGTACACCTAATAGGATCAACCCATGAATGTGTATCTTGATGGTTTACATTGTCTCTAAACATGACGCTTGATGATTTTATGTCATGCATGAGTTTTTGAAGTGATGTTGATTTGAAAACTTCTTTCTTGGATTAATGAGTCTTAACACTTTTTATGATGAAATTTTTAGATGATACATGTCTTCATGAAATCAATTATAAAGACCTAACCCATAAATTTTCTAAATGAAAGAAATGTGGTTTTAATGTTGCCTTGTATTACATTTGGAATTGATGATTTTCATGACAAAAATTATTTTTTAGATTTATTAAATGATGCATGATTTTACCAAAAATTTGAGCATCGATCATCTTGTTACAACTAATGTAAGAAAGAATTAAAATGATTTTGATGATATTTTTATTTTTGAATATAATGCATGACATTTTCATATGAAAAATTTGAACATTCTTATGAAAGATCAAATCACTTAAATTAAAACACATATAAAGATGAGAAAATGCACTATCATGATGTTTGATGCATTTGATCTTGATGGGTTTAATGACAAACTTGTATTTTGAATTTATACGATGATGGTTTTCCATATAAATATTTGAACATATCTTATGAAATCATCATTGATAATGATGAAATGAAAATATTAAAAGTTTATTATCATGCTTAATGATTTTATGATATCATGAGGACTTCAAGTTATTATATCTTGATGACAAACTCATGTTTCGGTTTTAAAATTTGATACTCATCTTTTGAAACATGAGTACACTTATACGAAATAAACAACTCAAAATGAAATAAATTATCATGATAAATTGAATCTCATGTCTTGGAATAATATATTATATTTTTGCCTTGACAATTTTTATGATAAAGTTTGACTTTTGATTTTGTTGAATCCATGTGAATCTTTTGAATCAAATCTTTTAGAAAATACCACATACTTAATGTGATTTGACTTTATGATCATTATGATGAAATTTGTCTTTCCATCATGAATGTTGACATTTTGTTTTTAGGCAAAGACATGCTTATAAGAAGCAAATCATATGAATAAAAATTTACAAAAATAGAAATGCAATCCTCCATTTTATTGATTCTTCAATAAATCTATGCTTGTCATGTATGAATTTATTGAATGTGATTTTTGTGGATGATTTCAGATTTGAAAATTGCTTGATTTGTATTTACGACATAAGATACATTTTAAATATGAATCATGCTTCAATCATGTTCTATCTCACTTAATTCATTTTGTTCTCCTATATTTCTTTTTTATTTACTAAAGAGGAGAACCAACCAAATAAATCATGAATGAATCACTTATCGATATATCTTCTTGAAATATCCTTTTTAATGTGATGTTGATAACTTGAGATATCTTTTGGAATTCATGACATGAGATTTAGCCTTTACATCTTGAACAGTCATGCTTATCTCTATTTGACATTAAAAGACAAAGGCATGTTCAAATGATAAAGGGAAATGTATGATTCTTGAAATTTTTGAATTTTGATAAAAGACAAATGATGAATCCATGTATATTATGTTCTTGAATCTCGAGAATGGTTTTGATAATTTGATTACGAGTTTTGAGTTAATAAAATGAGTTTGAATGACTTTATAACTCCTCACTTGATCTCTTGAAATCTTGACTTTAAATTCTTGACTTGAAATATTGTTGTGAATCACTTAAATTATGAATGAGATTTTGATGATATGTTAAATAATTCATCTATGTGAATATCCTATGAATAAAATTTTAATAATGAATTGACAAGTTGACAAATTGATTTGAATGAGATCATTTGTTTCAAGTGAATCATGAACCTTCTTTTGATTTCTTGACAAAATTTCTTATGCATGAAACAAATTGTTTTCCTTGCTATTTGCTACCAAATGAATCATGAACGATATCATTGCTATTATATCTCCTATGATTCATGTGTAGAGAAAGAATTCATAAATCATGATGCAATGAGATTTCTTATGCAATAATAAAGTGCTTATGTGATTCTTTGCTAAAGCAAATATTTATTGAAATCTTGATCTTGATAATTAGAACTTGAAACTTTTATAAATCAAGATCGTTTACCATGCTCCTTCCGTTTTATCAAAAGAAAATTCTTTAAATGAAATGTAACTTGTCTTTTGATTTCTCGGAATTGAATACTTTAATTTTTTTTATGAATTCATGATTTTGATATCTTGATTCTTGATCTTGATGAAAATTCTTTTGCATGAATCAAGATGCTCGTTGTGCTATCAATTCTCAAATGAATCATGTTCTTCTTGAGCCTTGATATTATATCCTAGAAGTGACATGATTTCTTTGCCTTGTGTGACAAATTGAATATTTGATATAAATAAAATTTTCTTTATGATGAATCATGAATCATGACTTGATCTATGATTTTGATATATTTTTATCATGATCCTTGATTGTATAATTCTTTTACTCTATTAAAAGGATTTGTCAAATGAATCATGTCCTTCTTAAATTTTTCTTGATATCATGACATGATATCTTTATATAGCTTGAAATTTTTTAGCAATTGAGTCCTCCATTTCTATTTGACAATGACAAAGGGGGAGCTAGCTTGTTGAATTAATATTCATGACTTGAAATTTTGATGAAAAAGAAATATGCTTAATGATTGAATCATTGATTTATTCTTTTATCATGGCTTAAAAATGAATGAAAAGAAAATATGTTAGCACTTGTAATCATGACTTGATCCATTATGTTGATATATTTGTATCATGATTTGAAGATTGATGTAAATTTTTTGTGCAAACTTATGTGAAAAGTTTACATCATCATATTTGATCCTCCCTTTCTTTTTGACATTGATAAAGGGGGAGAAAGTTTATTGCTAGCTTGCATGAAAAATTTGCTAGCTCATTCAAGAGGAAGAAAATTACTATTTTGCTTGTCTACAAAAGAGGAAAAGAACTTGCTATCTTGAAATATCAAAAATTGCTATCTTGCAAATTTCAAGAAGAGTAAAGTGCAAATTTGCACAAGAAGCAAGTGTTGAATTACTATGCTTGGACATCTTGAAACTTGCTATGATTGAATGATATGATTGGATGTTGTATTGCAAAGCTATACTTGAGTTATGATATGATTGATAGCTAGTATGATTGTAATATTTGCATATCCTTGAAAACTAGCTATGATGTTACTTCTCCTTTTTGTTGATGAAATAGGGGGAGAAGTAGATTGATGACTTCATGCATTGAATTAAATATTTTATATATTTGCATGATGGTTTTATTATTTTCTCTTAACATTATGATGAATGTTGCTTAGATTTAGGATAATCCAAGGTTTCTATCAATGACATATTGATAGGGGGAGTTTGGTTAAACTCCGAGGAGTTATGGTTAACTCTGTTAATCATCAATTAGTTATCATCATCAAAAAGGGAGAGATTGTTAAATCTCGAATTTTGATGATGAAACTAATTAATTATGTTTATTGTTTAACTACGTTTTGAGTTACGCAGGTCTACTATCGATCAGGATTAGACAGTTGACGCTGGAGGAATTGATGTTGTGTCGGAGGTGATCACGTCAGGATATTGGATGTCGAGCCGGAGGTTCGGTCGACAATTGGTAGAAGGCTTCGTATGTCGGGCATCGGGCCAAGAAGAGCGTATTGTGCCAAGGATATCGGGGTTGCGGAGGTCAACCGCCGATTGGGCAACGGACCGCAAAAGAGGACGATGTGCTAAAGAATCAGACGAAGCGTCGACTAATGACGTGCCAAACAACTGAATGTCAATTCGCATTGTAATAACTATCTAGATCGAAGTAGAGTTTTTGTTTGTATGTGTGCATTATTAACTACGATGATGATGAAGACATAAAGTGAAACAAAGTGCCGGAAGACAAGTGTGATAGATTGTTGGGAGTTCGAGAGTTCGACGGAAGTCCGAAGATTCATTAGGAGTGTTGTTGGAACCGGCTGAGGACGAGTAGGGAGCTTGCCGAAGGGTTTTCGGAAGTTCGCCAAAAGGTTTGTCGGAAGTTCGCGGAGCTTGCCAAGAAAGATTGGAGCTTGCCAAAGAAGCTCACTAGAACTCGCCAAGATCATCGTGAAGTCCGGGAGCTTGCCGGGAGTCTACGGAATGGTTTCTAAGGGTTCGTCGGAAGACCATCGGAAGTTTGCCGGAAGCTCACCGGAAGAAGTCTTGACTTATCGAACTCTGTAATAGCTTAGAAAATATCTTTAAATTCATAGTTAGCATGTAATTTGGTTTAGGATTAGGTGTTAATCCTATAAACCAAGTTAGGGCCCATTTGGGATTGTTTTGGACCGGTTTGGGCTGAGTTTTTGGCCCAAACCAGTGGGCTGAAATATGTTGGGTGGTGGCACCGCCCAGTAGCCCAGCCATGGGCGGTGGTATCACCCCAAGTTGGGCGGTGGCACCGCCTAGCGCTTGTGTTTAGTGGTGGCAGTACCGCCTGCCTTGGGCGGTGGAACCGCTTGTGCACTGTCAATTTGACAACTAACAGGCGGTGGCACCGCCCTTGATAGGCGGTGGCACCGCCAGCACTGGGAAGCCCGAAAAAAATTTAAATTTGGAGCCCAAATTTGAATCCTCTTAGGGTCTATAAATACCTTAAGTGTTCTTACAAGAAAGGGAACAAGCACAACACTTTGAAAGCAAAAAAACTCTACTCAAATCTCTCTAGAAAATTCTTCTTAGTTTTTCACTTGTATTCCACCGAAAGAAAGGAGAGAGTGCTTGTAAGGGTTTCCTTCTAAGCCCGTCAAAAGGAGAGGAGTTGTAAGGGAGTTCATCCTCACCCGTTGGAAGGAGGATAGCTAGTGGAAAAGCCAGTGGCCTCAAGCAAAGAGGAATCGGGAGTGGATGTAGGTCAGATGACCAAACCACTATAAATCGATTTGCATTTACTTTCTTGTAATTTACTATACTACAAACCATCTTTACTTTGCTGCCTTACTTACTCAACTTCCTCCTCACTTTCTTATGAATCATTTTAAGTTTATATGCAATTGAAACAGTTTCAAATGAAACGTTGATTTCTATCGTACGAAGTTTTTGAAGTTGGTTTAAATCACTGAAAATCTGTCGTTCTTTATCGCTGCACTAATTCACCCCCCCTCTTAGTGCCGCTTGATCCCTAACAACCATTAGATTCAAATTTTCCAATATATCCTTTATTACACAATTGACTAATGCTCGAAAGATTATGCTTTAATCTATTTATCAAGAACACATCATCAATTAAAAAGCTTGATTTATTACCTATGGTTCCCTTGCCAATGATTTTACCATTGTTGTTGTCTCCGAAGGTGACATACCCTTCGTCTTGGCTAGTGAGCTTAGAGAATTATGATGGATCTCTAGTCATATACCTTGAGCATCCACTATCAAGGTACCATCTCTTGCTCCTTGCTTGTGTGGGTGAATGTGTCTACAAAAGAGGATAGTTCTGAGGTAACCATTTGAACTTAGGTGCCTCAAAAATTAATCTACTAATCTTGTCATTGTGCATTGAATTCCCTATGGTTTATTTAGGAACCCATATCAATTTATGTGGACTAACTTTCTTAAATAGACATTTGTAAACAATATGTCTGGGCTTGTAACAAAAATTACTATTAAGACTTTAGTTAGGAGAGTCCTAGTCTGTCAGAACTCTAGCTAGGAGAGTTCTAATTTAGTTTCATTGAAGGAGACATATATAAATCCTAAGGGCATTCATATAAATCCTATCTAGCCGACCCCTATTAAAGAGGTGAAGAGGCCGGCTAGGTTAAGATTAGTTTAAAGGTTATTTCTTAGAGAAGCATTAGGAGTTGATTAGAAGTAGGGGTCTTGAGTATGAGAAGTTGATTAGAAGTAGGAGTCTTGAGTAGGAGAAGTTGATTAGAAGTAGAAGTCTTGAGTAGGAGTCCTATTATGAGTTAGGGTTTAGAAGCCCTATAAATAGACATATATTCACTCTCCTTTTTTCATGAATAGATCAATCCTTTTAGTAACCTTTGAGTAGTAACTTGGAGGAAAAAACCCCTATAGAGTTCCAAGGAGGCCGATCCCCTAAAGAGATCAACCCCAAGCTTAAAATCCACAAGCGTTCTAACACTTAGTATTAGAGTATCATTCTTGCTATCTCACTACCCTTCCACAGTCATCCATCAGTCCTCCATAGCCGCCCAAAGCAATTCCCACAATTGCTTAAAAGATTATCGCCAAATTCTACCATCATCTCCACCACCGTGGATCATCCTTTGATCTTCCTGTGAATTACAACAGGTTTTAGTTTCCTACCTTACTGCTACTGCAATTTAGTTATCCTTATTTAAAAAATCTAAAAAAATTGTTCCTATATTATTGTATAAACTTTTCATCATAACGTTTTCATCTCTATAACGAAAGATGCATTGCAGAATTCCAACCACATAGCACTATTTGTTTGATCTTGCTACTGCATTTTTTCTATTCAAATCTCTACAAAATTTTTACAATGGCTTTGACATATCCTAACAGTGGATTTTCCTTTGGTTTTGTTAAAAAATTCTCAATATAAACCACTGATCTTGTACGTCCAAACTACTACACTTTAGATGTAAAAATCTGCTATAGTACCTTTCCGTGATCCTCAATTTTGCTAACCCACTTGCTATCATTTCCTTCTATAAAATTTTTAACAATATTACCTCTCCCTTACTAGTAGATTCCCTTTAAGTTTTACTTGAATCTCTATTGAGAATTGCTAGAAAAAAATTACATCTTTACTATTGAAATTTTTTCGATGAAAAATCTGGTGCTACACCTTTATCCTTTTTCTTCTCCATAACCTATCAAACCCTAGCCACCTTGCTGCCACCAAGCAAGACATCTTTAGGGCATCCCTCTAACCTTAAGATGCAGTTGTCATAACCTATTTTCATAACCCTAACAATGTCAAAAATCGTAGCCCAAAACTAGTAAACCATTATAGTCGAACCCTTCTATCACCGATCTATTGTCTAAACCTTCAATCACCCCATGCCATTAACCCATCAATAGAAAAAAGATAATAGAATCTCTGATCTATAGGCATATGCTATAGCTTCTCAAGATCCAATTGATGCCAAATTTGAAGCATTGGAATCTCGGATTGAATCGTGGCTTGAATCACACTTGGAGGACAAATTGCGCGCTTTGTTTGCAGAATTCAGAATTGGACAACCACCAAGTCCAACCAAATTTTAGTGAAGAGAGAGTTTAGAGAGGCCTCCAGAGAAGGAGGGATAGCCCTTAAACATGCTTCAGCCACGCATGAGGGTGGACTTCCTGCAATGGGAAGAAGGAGACCTGGCGGGGTGGATTTTGCATGTCGAATGTTTCTTTCTCTACTACCAAACGTCGGATGATGCTATTGTAGAAATTACTATCATCTACCTTGAAGGACACACTATTCAATGGTACAATTGGCTGGAATACAATCATGGGGCTCCGACGTGGAATCAATTTAAGAACGTACTACTAAACTGTTTTGGACCTATAGAGTATGAAAATAGCGACGGCCAACTCGTAAAGTTTTGACAAACCTCTATGATTCAAGAGTACCAAACCAGGTTTGAGAAGCTATCCTACCTTGCTCGTGATTGGACTAATCATTAATTATTAGGAACATTCATTGAAGGACTCAAGCTAGAGATAAATGGGAGGTTAAGGCATGGCAGCCCCGTACTATGACGATTGTGATTTCTTTCACCTGAATACAAGAAGAATGACTCGACTAGGATGCTTGGAGGATGAAAACCTCTCTTAGGCCCATGGCATATAAACCTCCTTCTGCTCCTAGTTATCCTTCATTGCCAAAAAAATTAACAAGAGAAGAACTACGTGACCGATCAATAAAGGGTCTTTGTTGGCATTGCGATGAGCCATAGAACTGCTAGTCATATGTGCCTTGCAAGCCAATCACATGAGTGATGGCACTTGTAACTTGATATGCACTTTTTCTCTTTATGTATTATTAGGTGTTTTATCACTTTATCTTGCGTGTTGCATATATTGTGATGTCCTTGGATCTATGCAATGGGAATCAGATTGTGATGAGATCACGATAATGAGACCGATTCACCTTTAAACATAGACCTTAAATTATCCTGGTCATAGGTTACTCGAGAAGGATATCGAAATAACTGGATAGACTGGTGTGCTGTATACTCATCCATATGATGGAGGTGGCTGGTCTCATAGCTACTCATGTGGGGACACTAAGGGTATAGTGCAGGTGCTCAATAGGGAATAAGTTCACTAATTGATCTGCTTATGGAATGCTGGATGGTTATTGATACCTCACATCAGACAGTGATTTTATAGCCCCAGTAGTGTATTTGGTCTTCAGACTTGAGATACCAAGGATGTCCAGTGTGAGCACTCCACTCTTTGATACCGGACTTATAGGTTTAGAAAATTTCAGATCTACAACCGATTATTGGGAGTGGTAGCCAACCTTACGAGGGCTATTGAGTATTAATAGAGGATCATCCGCTCTCGGTATCATGAAAGGAATATCCCATGTATTCTTGCTCGAACAAATCCTTGGCTAAGGTTATTCAAATTGAGAGAGAAAGACTTCTCCGGGAGAATCCGACAAGAGCAAGACTCAAGGAGAGACCGTATGGGCTTGACAGCACCCTGCCCGGTATAGGGTCTCTGGGATATTAGATGGATGAGGGACTATAGATACATGGTAACTAAGGACAGATAGGTCTAAAGGATTGGATTCTCCTGTATCGTCTGGGGGCTGCGGCGTAGTGGCCTAGTACGTCCGCAATTGATGAGTTGGGTGAATTATTATAGAGATAATAATTCACTAAGTCAGAAGGAGTTCTGACAAGTATGACTCATGGCCAGCTCGATATTGGGCCTAGAGGGTCAAACACATATGGTAGGTGTTGCAACGAGTAGAGGTTCGGATATGAGATATCCGTTGGAGCCCCTAACTTATTAGATATCCATTAAGCCCCTGAATTATTGGATCCTCAGATGAGATCCAAGATCCGATACCTAATACGGTAAAATCCATTAGGGTTTACAGGGGACCTATATAAATAGGAGGGAACCAAAGCTCTATAGGCTGAGGGTTCTTTTGGTAGCCATCGTCTATTCTCCTCTCCCCAAAGAGGTGCATTATCGCAGTCCCTGCCATGTGGATACCGCTAGAGAGGACACTTTACTTTCTTCATCCTCTCCTACAGATCTGCAAGGATTTAGGGATATACGATCTCCCAAGGTATTTTCTTTTACACATGTAGTTTTCGTGGATTTGTTTTGATGCACCGATCTTCGCACAATGACGAAACCTTTCTACGGGAAATCTGGGGTGTTATGTTTTTGTTCTTCCGGCTGCACATAAGATGTCACTCCCAAGAAGGATTTCCCAACAATGATATCAGAGCCAGGTTGTTCATGTGAAGATCGGATCTCAAACTGTGTGTTGTGATTTAGAACAGCTTTTGTCGCCAAAATCATTGACGCAAAAGGTGAAAAAGGGCAGCAATCGTTGTTGCCCTTGCTGTGCTCGCATAGTAGTCGTAAGGTTGCTTGGAGCCTTCCTGCTTACGACGGAAGTGGCGACGGCCACAAGCAAAGCGCCTGTGTGCAAGCTACAAGCGGTAGGTAGTCGGCGGCCTGCCCGTAAGGGCGGGCAATGCTTGGCGCGATGGCCTGCCTGCAAGGGTGGGCAGCACTTGGCGCGTCGGCCTGCCCACAAGGACGGGCGGCGCTTGCGAGGCCCCTACGAGCTGCCTGGCCGCATGGGTGGGCGGCAGCGTCGCCCGATGGCGAACCGCCCTCAGGGGAGGGTGCCACCTGCAACAGTGCTCGCCCGCATAGGGGCGCCGGGCTACTGCGGGCATTGCCCTGCAAGGGGTAGTGCCGCGGATGGGCACGTCTGCCCGCAAGCGGCGTCGCCCGCAGGCCCGCGGGCATGGGCGGTGCTTCCCCGCGGCGGCATCGCCGGCTAGGTGGTAGTGGCTACACTGCAACGCAGCAGCAAGAGAGGGAGAGGGGTTAGGGTTTTAGGCAAAAGATAGTTTTGCTCCTAAGAATTTACGAAATTCCAATCTTATCCCCTCTAGCCGATTGACCAAAATGTCCCTCAAAATTTCAAAAAATTTGATTTGCGTCCCTTTTGACAAAATGACCAAAATGCCGCTCATAATTTTGGAAAATTCCAATTTTATCCTTTTGGTCGAATGACCAAAATACCCTTGAAATTCAAAAAATACCCTCTATGTCCCTAATTTCAGAAAAATATATATGTTAATTAAATAGTTTAATTAACTATTATTTTTTATCTAGTAGTCCTATAAAATAATATATACATGTGATGTATGATGTGGATAGATGATCATGGATCTGTGATGTGATGTGTGTACATGTGATTATTATTATTGGGGCGTCCGAACCTCTATTTTTCTCGTTTATTGTCGGGCCTGCGTGCTTGTAATTATATTGTAATTACATGAGGAGGCACAGTGGTAGCAGGACCCACGAGGCCGAGACGGACGATCCAATGCATGAAGATGTGTTGAGATGCCGATGGAACTGACGAAACAAGAAGGACAATCACAGGGCATGGAGATGCGCCTAAGCACACATAGATCTTGATGTGAGTGATTGGGCCCACTGACTTGGGCCTGATCACATTAGGATGTGGTCCATGATTATCTGGTGTGATTGCTCATGTGATGTGTGATTGGTTATACACCTAATATATATATATATTTGCATGCGATGTAGATATATATATTAAATATGTATGTGTATGACACATTATGTTAGGAGACGAAATCAAAATCCTCTCTATTAATAATATTAAGTCGATAAACGTGAGGTAATTAGATTGACCCACGTGGCCTTCCATCATTATAGGTAAGGACCGATTCCCGGTGTAGGTTGAGTTGGTCGAGTCCCTCGAGACTCACCTATATCACATTTCGCTATCTTATCTACGACATAGAGATGTCACCAGTGACCCGAGGACATAGTATGCTTGGTCGAGTCCCTCGAGAGTATATCACCGAATCAGCTTATCTTGTAATGATGGTGATGACTTAACTGAACATCATGGTTGGTCGAGTCCCTCGAGGCCATGGTGGTTCGAAGGCCGAATAGGATGGGAATCACAAGGAGTTGTGATTGGCAAGAGTTGCCTACTTTTGTAGGCTTAATGTGATTGGTTGAGTCTCTCGAGGTTACGTTAAGATGTCGATTGGATTCTGATCCTCACTAGAGATCCGTCGAGGGTCTCTGATTCACATATCGGAGGGTGTTGTGTGTCTCGCAAAAAAATAGTGGGAATATATTAAGATAGAAGTCCTTATCTTAACTGTTTAATTTTTATAAAGTCTGCATGTTATTTATTTCTACTACATCTTTAATTTTAGAAAAATATCGCTTTTAAATCCTTTATGTGGCATACTTGATGCTAACTGCCTCACTGGTCCAAATTATACGGATTGGCTTCGCAATCTGAGAATCGTTCTCACGATGGAAAAAATCACGTATGTCCTTGATATAGTGATCCCTACGCCCGATGAAGGCGAGGATGAGATCACTCATTATGTGAAGTACATAGATGATTCCACTCTTGCTCAGGGTTATATGTTGGCCTCTATGACTATTGAGTTACAGAGACAACATGAAAATATGGATGCTAATTCTGTACTCCTGCATCTCCGTAAACTGTTTGAGGAACAGGGAAGAACTCAATGATATGAGATATCAAAGAGTCTTTTCCGTGCTAGGATGACTGAGGGGACACTAGTTCAGAACCATGTCCTTAAGATGATTGAGTGGATCGAGAAACTCACACGTCTAGGAATGGTCCTAGAGGATAACCTGTGTATTGATCTTATGCTTCAGTACCTAACAGATTCTTTTTCTCAGTTCATAATGAATTTTAATATGAACAAACTTGAGGTGACCCTCCCAGAGCTCCTCAATATGTTGAGAGAAGCAGAGAGCACCATCAAGAAAGAGAAGCCAGTTCTCTATGCTGGTGAGACCAGAGAGAAAAGGAAGGCTAAGGAGATCCTTAAGAAGGGCAAGGGCAAGGGCAAAATGGGTAAGGCAAAGGTTGCCTAGAAAGACCCAACAAAGGACAAAGGCCAGTACTTCCACTATGGTAAAGATGGGCACTGGAAGAGGAACTACAATGAGTACCTTGCAGAGATGGCGAAATAAAAGCTTGGAGAAGCTTCAAGTACATTCATGATTAGTCTCTATATGTCAGAATCTTATGATTGTTGAATCTCGGATTTTGATGATGAAACTAATTGAGTGTGATTTATGGTCTAACTGTGTTTTGAGTTACGCAGGTCTACTATCGATCAGGATTAGATAGTTGACGCCGGAGGAATTGACATTGCACCAGAGGTGATCACGTCAAGATATTGGATGTCGAGCCGGAGGTTCGGTCGACTATCGGCAGGAGGCTTCGTACGTCAGGCATCGGGCCAAGAAGTGCGGAATTGCGCCATGGATATCGAGGTTGCGGAGGTCAACCGTCGATTAGGCAACAAGCCGCTAGAGAGGACGATGTGCCGAAGGATCGGATGAAGCGTCGACCAATGACGTGCCGGGCAACTGAATGTCAATTCGCATTGTAATAACTGTCTAGATCCAAGTAGAGTGTTTGTTGTTTGTGTGCAGGAGTAACTACGAAAGGGATGAAGACGTAAAGCAAAACCAAGGGCCGAAGTCAAGTGTGATGGATCGTTGGGAGTTCGAGAGTTTGACGGAAGTCCGAAGATTCGTTGGGAGTGCTTTGCGAACCATCGAGAACGAGTAGGAGCTTGCCGAAGGGTTTTTGGAAGTTCGCTGGAAGGTTTGTCGGAAGTTCGTGGAGCTTGCCAAGAAAGATCGGAGCTTGCCAAAGGAGCTCGAAGAAACTCGCCAAAATCATCGTGGAGTCTGAGAGCTTGCCGGGAGTCCGCAAGATGGTTTCCGAGGGATCGTCGGAAGACTGTCGGAAGTTCGCCGGAAGCTCGACGGAAGAAGACTTGACTTGCAAACTTTGTAATAGCTTAGGAATGTCTTTAATTTTGTAGTTAGCACATCAATTTGGGTTAGGATTAGGGGTTAATCCTTTAACCCAAGTATGGGCCCATTGGGCCTTGTTCGGAACCGGTTTGGGCCAAGTTTTCGGCCCAAACCAAATGTAGATTTGTGCTGGGCGGTGGAGCCCAGCAACCAATGTGCCCAGCAGCATGTGTGCATGCATGCATGCATGCTGGGCTACGTGCATACATGCTAGGCGGTTGCACCGCCAGTAGCATGCGTGCTGCTATGTGCATGCATGCTACGTGCATGCATCTTTGGCGTAGCACCGCCAGATAGAACTAGCGCTTGGCTGGTCAAGGCGTAGCACCGCCCCAGCCAATGTAATGCTAGGTCAGAGCACCGCCAAAGCTTGGCTAGAAGGCGATAGCGCCACCCGAGCTTGTGTCTTTGGGTGGTAGCACGCCAGCCATTGCTGGCTAGGGCGTAGCACGCCAAAGAAGACACAAAGAAGATGCATGCATGCTACGTACATGCTTCTTTGCTTCGGAGTCATCAGTAACCTCGGTATCTATAGTCCGGCACTATAGCCCGATTCTTGTAGTAGGCGGTAGCACCGCTGGTCAAGCGTAGCACCGCTTGGGTGTGTTAGTCTACCAGATCGACAGGACCGAAAAACTCAAAAGATTCAAATTTTTGGCTCCAAGTTTGGGCTCTAAATTTGAATCACTTTGAGGCTTATAAATACCCCTTCTTTTTCAGCTGAAAGAAGAACCCTTTTGAGAAGTTAGAATCTTAGTTTTAAGTCTTGAAAAGTCTTATTCTTGCTAAGTGATCATCTCATTCTTCTTGTGAAATCTTGTAAGAGTGTGAACCACTTGTAAAGGGTTGTAAGAGGGGTATTTGATCCTTCCCCTTCAAAGGATTTGGTAGTGGAAGAAGGGAGCCTCATCAGAGAAGGCTTCGGAAGTGGATGTAGGTCACTTTGACCGAACCACTATACATCGCTGCGTCTTGATTGTGTGAGTGTTTAAATTTCTATTTTATCTATTTACTTTGCTGCAAGCCTTTACTTTACTTCACTTCCTTTTCATCTTTGTACGCATGCTTTAAAGTTTAAACGCAATCTTTCCGGGTTCAAACGAAATGTCGCTTTCATCGTATGAAGTTTCCGAAGCTTGTTTTAAATCACTGAAAAATCTATCGTTTTATCCGCTGTACTAATTCACCCCCCCCTCTTAGTGCCGCTCGATCCCTAACAATAATAACACATGGGTATTGGATACTGGGAGTGCTTATCATATCTACAATTCATTGCAGGTTCTGGCAGGACCTAGGAGATTGAACAAAGGCGAGATGGACCTAAAGATGGGCAATGTAGTAATGGTTGCTGCAATGGCTATTGGCAAGGTCACCTTATAGCTACCTAGTGGAGCTATTATTGCATTAGATGCATGTTATTATGTTCCTTCTATTATCAAAAATATTATTTCCATTTTATGTTTGATAGTTATGTTTGGATCGGAGAGGCACTAAGAGGGGGGGCGTGAATTAGTGCAGCAGATTAAAACTCGTAAGTTTGAAACCGATTTCATAAATAGCTAGTTCGTATTGAGATTTTGACTCGACGAAGATGACTTAGTTGAAGTAGCTTGAGTAAAGGAGATGAAAACCGAACGGTTTGTAGCTAAGTATAGAAATGATTCCGAAATTTAAACACTCACGCATTCAAGAACACCACGATGTATAGTGGTTCGGTCAAGTGACCTACATCCACTTTCGAAGCCTTCTCCGATGAGGCTCCCAAATTTGACTAGCACATCTTGTTAAAGGGGAAGGACCAAACACCCATCTTATAACTCTTTTACAAGTGGTTCATACTCTTACAGATTTTTCCAAGAGAAAGAGGGAGGTGAACACTAGCTATTGAAAATAAGGCTTTGCCAAAGCTTTTGCTCAATTCTAACTCTCAAAAGGGTGCTCTTTCTGCTGAGAAAAAGGGGTATTATAGACCCAAAGAGGATTCAAATTTGAGCTCCAAATTGGAATTCTTTTTGGGTTTCCCAGTGTTGGCAGTGCCACTGCCTATCAAGCAAATCTTGTTGAAGGGGAAGGACCAAATACCCCTCTTACAACCCTTTTATAAGTGGTTCACACTCTTATAGATTTTTCAAAGAAAAAGAGGGAGGTGAACACTAGCTATCGAAAACAAGGCTTTGCCAAAGCTTTTGCTTAATTCTAATTCTTAAAAGGGTGCTCTTTCTGTTGGAAAATCCTTCAGGAAAGCGACATCACATACACAGCGGAAGAACAAAAACAAGGCCCCTATATTTTTCGTAGAAAGTTTCCGTCGTCATGCGAAGATCGGTGCATCAAAACAAATATGTGAAAACTACATGTGTAAAAGAAAGTACCTAGGGAGATCATATATCCCTGAATCCCTACAGATCTGTAAGAGAAGATGAAGGAGGTCAAGCATCCTCCTTTCTAGCGGTATCCACATGGCAAGGACTGCGACGATGCACTTCTCTGGGGAGAAGAGAATAGGAGGTGGCTACCAAGAGAAATCTGAGCCTATAGAGCTTTGGTTCCCTCTTATTTATAGAGGCCCCCTGTAAACCCTATTGGATCTTACCCTGTTAGGTATTGGATCTGTATCCAATTACCCAAGCCTCTTGGATTTGTGGGTCTCTACCCAATAATCTCTTATTGGCAATTATTGGATCTTATCTTAGGATCCAATAATTCAGGGGCTTATTGGATATTTAATAAGATAGGAGGTTCAACGGATATCTCATATCCGAACCTCTACTCGTCACAACACCTACCATATGTGTGTGACCCTCTAGGCCCAATATCGAGTTGGCCGTGAGTCATAGTGGCCAGAACTCTTTCTGACTTAATGAATTGTTATCTCTATAATAATTCACCCAACTTATTGGTTGCGGATGTACCAAGCCACTACGTCACAGCCCCCAGACGATACAGGAGAATCCAATCCTTTGGACCTATCTGTCCTTAGTTACCATGTATCTATAGTCCCTCTTCCATCTAATATCCTAGAGACCCTATACCGGGCATGGTGCTGTTAGGACCATACAGTCTCTCCTCGAGTCTTGCTCTTGTTTGATTCTCCTGGAGAACTCTTTCTCTCTCAATCTGAATAACCTTGGCTAAGGATTTGTTCGAGCAAGAATATATAAGATATTCCTCTCATGATACTGAGAGCGGATGATCCTCTATTAACACTCAATAGCCCTCGTAAGGTTGGCTACCACTCTTAATAATCGATTGTACTAGATCTAAAACTTTCCAAACCTATAAGTCTGGTATCAAAGAGTAGAGTACTCATACAGGACATCCTTGGTGTCTCAAGTCTAAGTACCAGATACACTATTGGGACTACGGAATCGCTGTCTGATGTGAGGTATCAATAACCATCCAGCATTCCGTAGGCGGATCAATTAGTGAACTCATTCCCCAATGAGCACCTGCACTCTACCCTTAGTATCCCCATACGAGTAGCTATGAGACTAGTCACCTCCATCATATGGACGGGTATACAGCACACCAGTCTATCCGGTTATATCGATATCCTTCTCGAGTAACCTATGACCAGGATAATTTAGGGTATGTGTTTAAAGGTGAATCGGTCTCATTATCATGAACTCATCATGATCTGATTCCTATTTCACAGATCCAAGGACATCACAATATATGCAACACGCAAGATAAAGTGATAAAATACCTAATAATACGCAAAGCGAAAAAAATGCATATCAAGTCACAAGTGTCACCACTCATATGATTGACTTGCAGGGCACATATGACTAGCAATCTCCCACTAGACCTAAATCCAATCACCAACATGTCTGATCTCCATCAGACCTCTGTGACGCTCAAAGACAATCTGTGTCAATGACTTTCTCAATGGATCTACAATGTTATCTTCGAATGGAACTCTTTCCATTACTACATCTATTCGAGCCACGATCTCTCTAATAAGCTAAAACTTTCTCAAAATAGTTTTGATGAGACCCGGGTTCCCTTATTTGAGTAATCACCCTGTATTTGTTACGATTTAAGGGAATCGACTCCCGCTACTCGGGATGACTCCTAGATCTGTGATGAACTTCTTTATTCAGACTCCCTCCTTTGCTGCCTCTACCGTAGCAATGTATTTCACCTCTGTGGTCGAGTCAGTAGTAGTGTCTTGCTTGAAACTCTTTCAGCATACTGCTCCTCCATTCAGGGTGAACACAAACCCTGAATTAGACTTGCTATCATCGACATCAGATTGGAAGCTCGAGTCCGTGTAGCCCTCAACCTTAAGACTACTACCTCTATATACCAGTAAAAGATCCTTAGTCCTTCTCAAGTACTTAAGGATACGTTTTACTATTTTCTGGTGTTCTAAGCCTAGATCTGCCTGATATATGCTCGTGACACTCAGAGTATGCACTATATCAGGCCTGATACATAGCATAGCATACATGATAGATCCTATCGCTGAGGCATATGGTATCATATCTATGTGTGCCCTTTCTTCAGGAGTCTTTGGGGACATACTCCTAGAAAGTGATATTCCATGTCTCATTGGTATGAGACCTCTCTTGAAATTTTCCATGCCAAACCTTTTGACAATGGTGTCTATGTACCTAGACTAGGTCAAACCAAGCATCCTCTTGGATCTATCTCTATAGATCCATATCCCCAATATGCAAGATGCTTCCCCTAAGTCCTTCATGGAGAAGTGCCTAGATAACCATGTCTTTACTATGGAAAGCATTCATACATCATTCCCAATGATCAGGATGTCATCCACATATAATACTAAAAAGGTGATAGTGCTCCCACTTACTTTCCTGTATACACAAGGCTCATCTTCGTTCTTAACAAAGTCATAAGATCTGATCGCCTCATCAAATGTTATATTCTAACTTTGAGAAGCTTGCTTCAGTCCATAAATGGACCTAAGCAACCTGCACACCTTATTTGGGTTATTCTTGGACATGAATCCCTCAAGCTGTATCATATACACCTCCTCCTCGAGGTTGCCATTGAGGAATGCGATTTTAACATCCATCTGCTAGTTCTCATAATTATAGTGTGCTGCAATAGTCAATAGAATTCGAATGGATTTTAGCATGGCTACAGGTGACAAAGTTTCGTCATAGTCAACATCTTGCCTCTGACGATATCTCTTAGCCACTAGCCTAGCTTTATAGGTCTCTACCTTTCCATCTACTTTAATCTTCTTTTTGAAGATCTACTTGCAGCCAATGGGTACAATACCCTTGGGTGCATCAACTAGGTTCCAAACCTTGTTGGAGTACATGGAATACATTTATGAATTTATGGCTTCTTGTCATTTTCTGGAGTCTATGCTCATAATAGCCTCCTTGTAGGTCTGAGGATCAATATCCTCAACATCCTCTCCCTTGATATGTCCCACATCTCTCTCAGGAGGATGGGATACTTTATCAGACCTACGTAAAGTTGGAACTTGTGTGTTAGGTATCTGAACAGATTCTAGCTGTGGAATGATGCTTGAGCTAGGTTCTCCAACCTCGCTCAACTCTATCGTGCTCCCACTATCTCCACCAAGAATGTATTCCTTCTCAAGGAACACTGCTCACTTAGCTACAAATACCTTTTGGTTCTTAGGGTGATAGAAATAATACCCATAAGTTTCCTTGGGGTATCCCACGAACTTGCACCGTTCCATCCTGGATTCTAACTTATCGGGGTTGTGTCTTTTGACGTGGGTAAGATAGCCCCAAATCTTAACAACCTTAAGATCGGGCTTCTTCCTATTCTATATCTCATATGGAGTAGACATCACTGATTTAGTTAGAATTCTGTTCAGAAGGTAAGCTGCGATCTCTAGGGCATATCCCCAGAATGAGATGGGTAGGTCGGGAAACACATCATGGAATGCACCATGTCTTACAGTGTGCAATTCCTCCTTTCTGATACACTATTAAGCTGTGGTGTATAAGGAGGTGTCCATTGGGACAAAATCCTATAGTCTTTGAGGAACTGGGTGAATTCTGTGCTCAAGTACTCACCTCCTCAATCTGATCGAAGGGTTTCAATACTCTTTCCTATCTTGTTCTCCACTTCATTTTTATATTTCTTGAATTTCTCAAAAGCCTCAGACTTATATTTTATTAAGTACACACATCCGTATCTTGAGAAATCATCAGTGAAAGTAATGAAGTAGGAGTAACCACCTATGGCATGAGTCGACATGGGACCGCATACATCACTATGTATAAGTTCTAGTAACTCAGTGGCTCTCTCTCCAGTTTCACTAAATGGAGAGTTGGTCATTTTTCCCTGAAGGCAAGGTTCATAAGTCGCATATGACTCCTAGTCAAATGGATCTAGATATCCATTCTTCAGCAACTTTTGAAACCTTTCCTCGTGGATGTGACCTAGCCTACAATGCCAAAGATATACATTATTCCCCTCTTCTTGTTTCCTCTTAGACTCACTTACACTCATGATTATGGAGTTGTATCTAGCATAAATAAACCATTATGCAATGTTCCTCTCGTGATAATCTGATCATCTAATATTATTGAACAACCATTATTTTTAAAAACTAATTTATATCCACTAATTATCAAACATGAAATAGAAATAATATTTTTGATAATAGAAGGAATATAATACCATGCATCTAATGCAATAATAACTCAACTAGGCAGATGTAAGGTGACCTTGCCAATAGTCACTACAGCAACCATTGCTCCATTACCCATCTTAAATTCCATCTCACCTCTGTTCAATCTCCTAGGTCCTGCCAGAACCTACAACGAATTGTAAATATGATAAGCACTCCCGGTATCTAATACCCATGTGTTATCATAAGATTCTGATAAATGGAGACTGATCATGACTGTACCTGAAGCTTCTCTAAGCTTCTGTTTCGCCCTCTCTACAAGGTACTCATTGTAGTTCCTCTTCCAGTACCTATCTTTGCTATAGTGAAAGCACTAGCTTTTGTCCTTTGTTGGGTCTTTCTTGGCAACCTTTGCCTTACCCATTTTGCACTTGCCCTTGCCCTTCTTAAGGGTCTTCTTAGCCTTCCTTTTCTTTCTGGTCTCACCAGCATAGAGAACCGACTTCTCTTTCTTGATAGTGCTCTCTACATCTCTCAACATATTAAGGAGCTCTAGGAGGGTCACCTCATGTTTGTTCATATTAAAATTCATTATGAACTAAGAAAAGAAATCTGGTATAGACTGAAGCACAAGATCCACACATAGGTTATCCTCTAGGACCATTCCTAGACCTATGAGTTTCTTGATCCACTCAATCATCTTAAGGACATGGTTCTGAACTGGTGTCCCCTTAGTTATCCTGGCACGGAAAAGACTCTTTGATATCTCATATCGTTGAGTTCTTCCCTGTTCCTCAAACAGTTTACGAAGATGCAGGAGTATGGAATTAGCATCCATATTTTCATGCTATCTCTATAACTCAATAGTCATAGGGGCAACATATAATACTGAGCAAGAGCGGAATCATCTATATACTTCACATAACAAGTAATATCATCATCGCTTGCCCCTTTGTCGGGTGTAGGGATCACTGTATCAAGGACATACGTAATTTTCTCTGCCATGAGAACAATTCTTAGATTACAAAGCCAATCCAAATAATTTAGACCAATGAGGTAGTTGGCATCAAGTATGCCACGTAAAGGATTTGAAAGTGATATTTTTCTGAAATTAAAAATGTAGTAGAAATAAATAACAAGCAGACTTTGCAAAAATTAAATAATTAAGATAAGGACTTCTATCTTATTATATTTCCATTAATTTTTTGCGAGACACAACCCCTCTGGTATGTGAATCGGAGACCCCCGAAGGATCTCTAACGGGGATCGAGATCCAATCGACATCTTAACGTAACCTCGAGGGACTCAACCAATCACGTTAAGCCCGTAAAGGTACGCAACTCTTGTCAATTAGAACTTCTTGTGATTCCCATCCTATTCGGCCTCCAAACCACCATTGCCTTGAGGGACTCGACCAACCATGATGTTCGGTTAAGTCATCACCATTATTACAAGATGAGTCTGATTTGGTGATATACTCTCGAGAGACTCGACCAAGCATACTATGTCCTCAGGTCATCGGTGACATCTCTATGTCGTAGATAAGATAGCAAAACATGATATAAATGAGTCTCAAGGGACTCGACCAACTCAATCTACACTGGGAATCGGTTCCTAGCTATAACGATGGAAGGCCACGTGGGTCAATTTAATTGTTTCACGTTTACCGACTTAATATTATTAATAGAAGGGATTTTTGATTTGGTCTCCTAACAAAATGTGTCACATACATACATATTTAATATATATATCTACATCGCATGGAAATATATATATATATATATATATATATATATATATATATATATATCTAGTAGGTGTATAACCAATCACACATCACATGAGCAATCACACCAGATTATCATGGACCACATCCTAATGTGATCAGGCCCGAGCCAATGGGCCCAATCACTCACATTAAGATATATATGTGCTTCGACACATCTTCATGCTTTGTGATTATCCATCTCACTTTGTTGGATCCGTCGGCATCTCAACGCATCTCCATGCATCGGATCATCTGTCTTGGCCTCATGGGTCTCGCTACCGCTACACCTCCTCATGTAATTACAATATAATTACAGACACGTAGGCCCGATAATAAATAAAAAAAAATAGAGGCTCGCAGCCCTAATAATAATAATCACATGTATACACATCACATCACAGGTCCATGATCATCTGTCCATATCATACATCACATGTATATGTTATTTTATCGGACTACTAGATAATAAAAATAATATTTAATTTAATAATTTAATTAATATATTTTTTTTCTAAAATCAGGGATATAGAGAGAATTTTTTGAATTCCCAAGGGTATTTTGGTCATTCGACCAGAAGGGACAGAAATCAAAATTTTTAAAATTACGAGGGGCAAAAATATCTTTTTCCTAAAAAAACCTAACCCTTCTCCCTCTCTTGCTGCTGCGTTGCGGCGTAGCCGCTGCCACCTTACCGACGACGGCGCCTTTGGCAGCTCGGCCACAGTAGGTGGGCACAGCGCACGTAGGCACTGCCCTTGCTGCGGGTGGGCGTCGCTCGTGCAAGCGCCACCCACGGGGCTGTGCCCGTAGGCACTACCCCTTACGGGTGGTGCTATCTCTCCGCAGTGCTCGCAGCGCCCGTAGGCATCGCTCATGCAGGGCAATCGCTTGTGGGCGGTGCCAGCCATGCGGGCGCTTCTGCCCACGGGCGTAGCGCCCGCAGGCGGCACCGACCCTTGTGGATGAGCCGCTTGCAAGTGGGCGTCGCTTGCCCCTTGCGGGCATTCCGCAGGTTGCCGTGCACACGGCCATGGCTGCAAGCAGCCTTGGTCGTGACCATTCTGCGAGTGCAGTAAGGGCAGCAATAGTTGCTGCCCTTCCTCACCTTATACATCAACGATTTTGATGACAAGACCTATTATAGATCACAACACACGTAGTTTAAGATCCGATCTTTGCACGAACAACCTGGCTTTGATACCACCATTGGAAAATTCTTCAGGGGAGTGACATCACATGCATAGCGGAAGAACAAAAACAAAACCCCCAGATTTCCCGTAGAAAGTTTCCGTCGTCATGCGAAGATCGATGCATCAAAACAAATCCACAAAAACTGCATATGTAAAAGAAAGTACCTAGGGAGATCGTATATCCCTGAATCCCTACAGATCTGTAGGAGAGGATGAAGGAGGTCAAGCGTCCTCCGATCTAGCGGTATCCACATGGCAGGGACTGGGACGATGCACTTCTTTGGGGAGAAGAGAACAAGAGGTGGCTACTAAGAGAACTCTGTGCCTATAGAACTTTTGTTCCCTCCTATTTATAGAGGTCCATTGTAAACCCTAATGGATCTTACCCTTTTAGGTATTGGATTTGCATCTAATTGCCCAAGCCTCTTGGATTAGTGGGTCTCTACACAATAATCTCTTATTGAAAATTATTGGATGTCATCTTAGGATCCAATAATTAAGGAGCTTATTGGATATCCAATAAGATAGAGGGTTCAATGGATATCTCATAACCGAACCTCTACTCATCGCAACACCTACCATATGTATGTGACTCTCTAGGCCCAATATCGAGCTGGCCGTGAGTCAGACTTGTCAGAACTCTTTCTGACTTAGTGAATTATTATCTTTATAATAATTCACTCAACTCATCGACTGTGGACGTATCAGGCCACTACGCCGTAGCCCCCAGACGATATAAGGGAATCCAATCCTTTGGACCTATTTGTCCTCAGTTACCATGAATCTATATAGTCCCTCTTCCATCTAATATCCTAGAGACCCTATACTGGGCATGGTGCTGTCAGGCCCTAACGGTCTCTCCTCGAGTCTTACTCTTGTCGGATTCTCCCAGAGAACTTTTTTTCTCTAAATTAGAATAACCTTGGCTAAGGATTTGTTCGAGCAAGAATACAAGGGATATTTCTCTCATGATATCGTGAGTGGTTGATCTTCTATTGACACTCATTAGCCCTCGTAAGGTTGGCTACCACACTGACTATACTAGATCTGGAACTTTCCAAACATATAAGTCCGGTATCAAAGAGTGGAGTACTCATACAGGACATCCTTGGTGTCTCAAGTCTAAGGACCATATACACTACTAGGACTACAGAATCGTTGTCTGACGTGAGGTATTAATAACCATCCAGCATTCCATAGGCAGATCAATCAGTGAACTCATTCTCCAATGAGCCCCTGCACTGTACCCTTAGTGTCCCCACACGAGTAGCTATGAGATCAACCACCTCCATCATATGGACGGGTATACAGCACACCAGTCTATCCGGTTATCTTGATGTCCTTCTCGAGTAACCTATGACTAGGATAATTTAGGGTTTGTGTTTAAATGTGAATCGGTCTCATTATCATGATCTCATCACGATCCGATTCCCATTGCACAGATCCAAGGACATCACAATATATGCAACATGCAAGATAAAGTGATAAAACACCTAATAATATGCTAAGAGAAAAAAATACATATCAAGTCACAAGTGCAATCACTCATGTGATTGGCTTGCAGGGCACATATGACTAGCACTTTCTATTGAGAAAGGAGGGGTATTTATAGACCTAAAGATGATTCAAATTTAAGCTTCAAATTTGAATTCTTTTTGGGTTTCCAAGTGCTAGCGATGCCATCGCCTATCAGTGGTGGTGCTACCGCTTGTCAGTGTTAGGTTGACAATGTACTGGGTGGTTCCACTGCCCAAGGCAGCGGCGCCACCGCCTAGTTTCTCGGGTGCTGGGCGGTGCCACTGCCTTAGTCTGGGTGGTGCCACCGCCTAGGCTCTTGGCCTCTGGCGGTTCCACCGCCTGGTCCATTCAGCAAAGTTGAATGGGCCTTATTTTAGGCCCAAATCAGCCCATAAAAGCTCGGTTGACCTCTACTAGGTTTAAACAGGATTATTTCTTAATCCTTACCCTAATTACATGTTAACTATAAAATTGAAACATACTTCAAAGTGATTTAAACTAACATTCTTCAAGTCCTCTTCTAGCGAGCTTTCTAGCGAAATTTCAGTGGACTTCCGACACTCCTTCGGATTTCTTTCGATGGAATCCCAATAGGCTCTCGGATTTTGTGGCGAGCTCAATGAGTCTTTGGCAAGCTTCCGAACCTTCTCGGTGATCTCTACAAACCTCTGACGATCTTTCTAGTGAACTTCTGAAACCTTCGGCAAGTCCTTGATTCTATCTCGGTTAGTTCCGGCAACACTTCTGATGATCCTTCGGACTTTCGATGAACTCTCGATCTCCCGGAGAACTTGACCTTGGTAAATTGCTTTATGTTTTTATCCTATCATAGTTAATCCTGCACACTTATCTTGACAATATGGATTAGAACAAATAATTCACCAATTGACTTCATCATCAAAATCCAAGATTCAACAATCTCCTCCTTTTTGATGATGATAATCAATTAATGATGGAGTTAATCTTAACTCCCCCTATCTACATGCCATATCATGAGAAGGTAAAAACACTTGAATTCAATCATTTGAATTCAAGCCGAAATCGATAAGTTTCATTTATCGTCAAGCTTAATAAGCATACTTTAGTATAAATATGAAACTTCATATTTTTCTTAATGAAAATAATGTCAAGGTATAACACCTATAAATATTCATCATTATAATAAGAGATATCAATTATCAATTGAAATATGACAAGGATCAAATGATATCAAAAAAGGTGCTCAATATCAAGGCATGATATCAAATGAAATAATAGCTTATCTCAAGAAAATTTACATTTAAAGTATTTGAGATATATTGTAATACATTACGATGCTTTTAAGCATAGAAATAATTTTTGATTTCAAAGCTTGGCAAAAGCAATTTGCAATATGAATCGTATAAGTTATTGCGATGCAATACGATACATTAAATCATTTTTCATTCCATCATATTGCTATATATTGTCATCAATTTCATATTTTTCTCCCCCTTTGTCATCAACAAAAAAAGGAGGTGAAGAATTCATGCATTGCTTCGAAAAAAAATCTTCATTTATCAAGCTATGAGTAGGAGATATCAAAATATGATCAATTTATGAGTAAGAGATATCAAAATTCTATTAATCATCAACTTGGCATTTATGACACTATGAAGTAAAACATACTTAAAGTAGGTGAAGGGAACATGAAATCAATCATTCGAGGAAAATATCAAATCATACAAAATATTACAACAATATGAAAGCATCATCCAAATGTTACAATCGAAAGAAAATTTCAAGTGATGTCATTCAAAATCCGAGTAGATGATATGAAAGAAACATGTCCATAGTAGTCATACTTAAAAAACAAGAGTTAAAAATATGTCCATAGTAGTCATAAGGCTTACAAAACAAGAGTTAAAGGCAACAACTATTCCTCAGGAGGAATTCCAAAATGCCTATACAGGTGATCTATCTTCCGGTTCATTTGTCGTACTTCATTCAAAATTTCAGCTTGTTGTAAGTTGATTTGATCTTGTTGTGATTTGATTTCATTTAATGTTAACATAATTGGATCTTCAGTGGATGGAGCAGGAGCTGGCTCGAATGGTACTAGACCAAAGGAACTAGGCAGAGGAGATTCACTTTCCCTAATGACTGGTGTTTCAGGCCGCTCTATTGGTGGGGGAGCTAGATCAATCATTCTAGGTTGCCTAATCCATATACCATTTCTAAAAGTGCATCTAAGTCTCTTGAGGAGGTTTCTGTTAATAGTGTTATATCTGTCAACTTGTATTATCTCCTTATCGGGTGACACGTAAATATCATGTGCAAGTATTAATCTAGTGATCAACCCACCATACGATAACATTAAGTCTCTAGAGATAATTTCCATCATATGTTGCCGGATCAAGTATCCAAAGCAGTTATTTTGTCTGGTCATAATCCAATACATGGTGCTTAACTCTAGCATACTAATCTCATCATGGTGATATTGTTTAGGAAAAAGAATGCTTATGATGATGTGATGAAGAATTTTTGAATTAAAGGGTAACAAGTGCTCACAGCTTTTAGGAACAATGCCTAGGTTAGGATTTGCAAAAATCATCTCTAAAGCCTTAGAGTGGGTTGCTTCGATTGCATCCATATCCCATTGGCCTTTGAAATAACAACCCCTATCCTTTTCTTCAATTCCAATTAGCTCACATATCGTATGATCAAAAATTTGAATTTCAGTTCCTAAAAGGTAGGTAGTCAAGCTATCATTTTCCACAATCAAGTTTGCATAGAATAACTTAACCAACCTAGGGTAAATCGGTTCATCGATTTATAAGATAGGCAAGACATTTAAGTCGGAAAATCATCTAATGGGTTCTAGGTTTCCTAGTTCACCTAGATCAACATGTTTTCCCTTATGTATGACTTTTGATTCAATATTGGGGTACCTTAGAGCTACTTCATTAGATCTAAAGAGGATTACATCATAGGAATCTCCTTCTGACCTTTTCCCTTTGTCTCTTGATGATCTCTTAGGAGCCATATCTATTCATGATAATAGATAAAAAAAAATAATAAGGAATAGACTAAGTAATGAGAAGAGAAGAGGAAATTTCAGATTTTACCTTGTTTGAGTTTCCTTGGGAAGTGAAGATCTTAATTCAAGAAGAGACTTTTTCTTAGGCTTTTAAGGAAGAAAATGGGGTGTCAAGAGGATTAGAGGGCTTTGGAGGAGGAGGAGGAGAAGTTTTTTGGGTTAGGGGCAGTTCCACCACCGACCCTAACCCACCTCTTAAATATAGGGGTGTTCAGGCAGTGCCACCGCTAACCGGGCGGTGCTACCGTCGGTTCTGGTGGTGCCACAACTAGCACCAAAAAAAAATATTTTTTTTTAATTTTATTTTCAAAAGTTTTAATGTGTTGATTTAAGATAGGATAATGTCTTAGATCTCTCTTTAAAATACAAAATTGAAAAGAGGAAGGCAAATCCACAAAAGCCGAAATTTCGAAAAAGACATAAAATGAAGCTCATTCACGAGGACAATTCAACATGCCTAATTCCCTTCTAATAAAGTCAAATTATTCTTCATTTAAGGGTTTTATAAAAATGTCCACTAATTGATATTTTGTATCAATAAATTCAAGAGTGACATCATTACTATTGACATGATCTCGTATAAAGTGATGTCTAATGTCAATATGCTTAGTTCTAGAGTGTTGAATATGATTTTTGGTTAGACAAATAGCACTTGTATTATCATATTTTATGGAAATGTTCTTTAAATGAATTAACTCCACTTCTTCAGAAATAAAGTCATTTAAGTAGGCACTTTTGGCATCTATTTGAAATAATTTAAAATCATTACTACTAGCATAGGCAAGGAGTATCCTATTGGCTTCTAATCTTACCACAGGAGCGAAGGTCTCTTCGTAATCGATACCTTCTTCTTGGTTGAAACCTTTGGCCACTAGTCTAGCATTGTTTCTAACCACAATACCGCTTTCATCTTGCTTGTTTCTAAAGACCCATTTAGTACCAATAACTAAATAGTCACTAGGTCTAGGAACAAGCTTCCATACTTCATTCCTTTCAAATTGATTCAATTCTTCTTGCATTGCGATAACTCAAGAATCATCTTTCAAGATATCGTCAATGCACTTGGGTTCAATTTGAGAAAGAAAAGCGGCATGGGCACAAAAAATTTTAAAAGAAGAACGAGTTTGAACCCCTTTCGATGTGTCTCCTATAATTAACTCCTTGGGATGGGCATCTACATACTTCCATTCCTTGGGTAAGGAAATTTGGGAAGAAGATGCATCCAAGTTACCATTTTGAGGAGAGGGTTCATTCAAATTTAAATTATCAAAACCAAGATCATCATCAAAATTATTTTTCTTAAATTCAGAAAATTCATTAAAAACTACATGAATAGACTCTTCTATAACTAGGGTTCTTTTGTTAAAAACTCAAAAAGTTTTAGAAATAGAAGAGTAACTAAGAAAGATGCCTTCATTGGATTTAGCATCAAATTTTCCTATGGCATCCTTTTCATTCAAGATAAAGCATTTGCAACTGAAAACTTTAAAGTAAAAAACATTGGGTTTTTTATTATTCCATAATTCATACGGAGTCTTAGATAGCGATGGTCTTACTAGAACTCTATTTATGACATAGTAAGTCGTGTTCATGGCTTCGACCTAAAAATATTTAGGTAAATTATATTCATTTAACATGGTTCTTGTCATTTCTTATAAATTTCTATTTTTGTTCTTTCCACTACTCCATTTTGTTGAGGATTCCTCGGAGTAGAGAAGTTATAGTTATATCCATTTATTTCACAAAAATTTTAGAAGTCACAGTTTTGAAATTCACCACCATGATCACTCCGAATTGATGAAATCATGAAACCTTTTTTATTTTGAGTAAGTTTGTAAAATTTAGAAAAATATTTGAAACAATCACTTTTGTGAGCTAAGAAATAGGTCCAAGTGTATCTACTATAATCATCCACAATTACGAAGGCATATTTGCTACCTCCTAGGCTTGTTATGTCAATTGGTCCAAATAAGTCTAAATGGATTAATTGCAATGGTCTAGGGGTGATAATTTAATTTTTTTGGTTTGAAACTAGTTTTTATTTGTTTTCCTAGTTGACATGCATCACACACTTTGTCCTTGACAAACTTCATATTGGGAATCCCTCGTACTAACTCTCTAGATGAAATCTTAGATATTAGTTTCATACTTGCATGACCTAATCTCCTATGCCAAAGCCAAGCATCATCATTCAAAATCAAAAAATACATTTCATTATTTAGTTCATCAATATTAATGGTGTAGACATTATTTTATTTTAAAACAATCATAGATATGTTATTGTTTGGTTTTTCAATGATACAAACATTAGATTCAAATCTAACAACATAACCTTTATCGCATAATTGACTAATGCTTAAAAGATTATGTTTTAGTCCATCAACTAGCAATACATCATCAATTGAAAAACTTGATTTGTTACCCATGGTTCCCTTGCCAATGATTTTACCCTTATTGTTGTCTCCGAAGGTGACATACCCTTCTTCTTTGCTAGTGAGCATAGAGAAATAAGATAAATCTCCGATCATGTGCCTTGAGCATCCACTATCAAGGTACCATCTCTTGTTCCTAACTTGTGAGTTTGTCTACAAAAGATGATGGTTTTTAGGTACCCATTTGATTTTGGGTGTCCCATAAATTGATCTACTAATTTTATAATTTAACATTGAATTATTTATGGTTTCTTTAAGAACCCATATCAATTTATGTGGACTAATTTTCTTAAACAGACATTTGTAAACAATATGTCTGGTTTTACCGCAAAAATTATATTTCAAATGGGGTGATACATGCAATATGGGTCCTTTAATGAAGGTGGTGGGATTTTGTTGAGATCCACTTATAAATCCAATTCCACTTCTATTTGCGACGTGACCCTTGTTTGCAAGGATCATGTCTAATCTCTTGCTACCGACCTTAAACTTGTTTAGGGTCACTTTAATTAGTAAGTTCTCATTTTTTATTGCTTCTAAGTGTTCACACTTAGAGCATGAGGGTAAAGAAGGAGTTTAGAGATTATCGAACTTATTTTGTAATAAAGCATGCTCTTTCTTTAATAAATTGAACTTCTTACTAATAGTTCTACATTCATCAAATAATTCATGAAAAGCGATAGAAAGTTCATCGAAAGATAACTCTTCATTAAATAACTCACTAACCTCTTCACCTAAGGCCATTAGCGTGAAGTTGGCCTCCTCTTTGTTGCTTGCTTCTTCATCCTCAGAGTCACTTGAATCATCCCATGTAGCCTTCAATGCTTTCTTCTTCTTTGGTTGCTTTTTCTTGGCTTGTAGGTATTCATTTTTGAAGTGTCCTGGCTTCTTGCACTTATAGCAAATGACTTGGTCCTTTTTATGTTCAAGTTTGTTTTTAGTATCATTTTTAAAGTTGTTCTTTCTTATAAATTTTTTAAATTTTTGAGTTAAAAGTGCAATGTCAATGTCATTGTCCTCATCACTTGATATTCCTTTCAAGTGGTCTTCTTGTGTTCTTAGTGCCATATCCTTCCTGTTCTTTGGAAGGGGTTCTCGAGCTCTTCATGAGCATGACACGTCATTTTGTAGGTCATTAGAGACCTAATAAGTTCTTTGAGAGAAAAAGTTTTAAGATCCTTGGCCTCTTGAATGGCTGCAAGTTTTGGATCCCAACTCTTTAGAAGGGATCTTAAAATTTTAGTTACAAGTTCAAAATTAGGAAAACCTTTACTAAGTGCTTTGAGTCCATTGATGACATCCGTGAAGCGGGTGTACATGTCTCCGATGGACTCACTCGGCTTCATTCGGAAAAGTTCGTAGGAATGCACAAGAATGTTGATTTTGGACTCTTTCACTCGGCTAGTGCCTTCATGAGTGATCTCAAGAGTACGCCAAATATCAAAAGTCGATTCACAAATCGAAAAGTGATTAAATTCATTTTTATCGAGAGCGCAAAACAAGGCATTCATAGCCTTTGCATTTAAAGCAAAAGTCTTCTTCTCCGATTCATTCCATTCGATTGTTGGAAGAGAAGATTTTTGAAAACCATTTTCGACAATGCTCCAAAGCTCAAAATCCATGGAAATAAGAAAGATCCTCATACGAGTCTTCCAATACGTGTATTCTGACCCACTAAACATAGGCGGACGTGTAATGGAGTGACCCTCTTGCATGCCAGAATAAGTCATCTCTCTTGGGTTTTAAACTAAATATAATAGTGAACCTTGCTCTGATACTAATTGTTAGGATTGGAGAGGCACTAAGAGGGGGGGGGGTGAATTAGTGCAGCGGATTAAAACTCGTAAGTTTGAAACTGATTTCGTAAATAGCTAGTTCATATTGAGATTTTTATTCGACGAAGATGACTTAGTTGAAGTAGCTTGAGTAAAGGAGATGAAAACCAAATGATTTATAGCTAAGTATAGAAACGATTCAGAAATTTAAACACTCACACATTCAAGAATACAACGATGTATAGTGGTTCGGTCAAGTGACCTACATCCACTTTCGAAGCCTTCTCCGATGAGGCTCCCAACTTCCACTAGCAAATCTTGTTAAAGGGGAAGGACCAAACACCCCACTTACAACTCTTTTACAAGTGGTTCACACTCTTATAGATTTTTTAAAGAGAAAGAGGGAGGTGAACACTAGCTATCGAAAATAAGGCTTTGCCAAAGCTTTTACTCAATTCTAACTCTCAAAATGGTGTTCTTTCTACAGAGAAAGGAGAGGTATTTATAGACCTAAAGAGGATTCAAATTTGAGCTCCAAATTTGAATTCTTTTTTGGTTTCCCGATGCTGGCGGTGCCATCGCCTGTCTGTGGCGGTGCCATCGCTTGTTAGTGTCAGACTGATAATGTACTGGGTGGTTCCACCACCCAAGGCAGCTGTGCCACCACCCAGGCTCTTGGCCTCTGGGTGGTTCCACTGCTTGGTCCATTCAGCAAAGCTGAATTGGCCCTATTTTAGGCCCAATAAAAGCCCGTTTGGTCTCTACTAGGTTTAAACAAGATTATTTCTTAATCCTTACCCTAATTACTTGCTAACTATGAAATTAAAACATAATTCAAAGTGATTTAAACCGATAATCTTCAAGTCTACTTCCGGTGAGCTTTTCGAGAAAATTCCAGTAGACTTTCGACACTCCTTTAGATTTCTTCTAGCGGACTCCCAACAGGCTCTCGGATTTTGTGGCGAGCTCAATGAGTCTTTGGCAAGCTTTCGAACCTTCTCGGTGATCTCTGAGAACCTCCGACGATCTTTCCAGTGAACTTCTGAAACCTTCGACAAGTCCCTGATTCTATCTCGATTGGTTCCGACAACACTTTCGACGATCCTTTGGACTTCCGGTGAACTCTCGAACTCCCGACGAACTTGACCTCGATAAATCACTTTATGTTTTCATCCCATTGTAGTTAATCCTACATATTTATCTTGGTAATATAGATTAGAACAAATAATTCCCCAATTGACTTCATCATCAAAATCCGAGATTCAACAAGTTAGTGGATATAAATTAGTTTTTGAGAACATTGGTTTTTTAATAATAATATTAGATGATGAGATTATCATGAGAGGAACATTGCAAAATGGTTTATTTATGCTAGATACAGCTCCACATATCATGAGTGTAAGTGAATCTAAGAGGAAATGAGAAGAGATGAACAATGCATATCTTTGGCATTGCTAAAGAATGGATATCTAGATCTATTTGACTATGAGTCATATACGACTTGTGAACCTTACCTTCAGGGAAAGATGACCAACTTTCCATTTAGTAGAATTGGAAAGAGAGCCACTGAGTTACTAGAACTCATACATCCATTCTCGGTATCATGAGAACTGAGCCACTGAGGATCATCCATCTCGGTATCATGAGAGGAATATCCCATGTATTCTTGCTCGAACAAATCCTTGGCTAAGGTTATTCGGATTGAGAGAGAAAGAGTTCTCCAAGAGAATCCGACAAGCACAAGACTCGAGGAGAGACCACATGGACCTGATAGCACCATACCCGGTATAGGGTCTTTAGGATATTAGATGGATGAGGGACTATAGATACATAGTAACTAAGGACAGATAGGTCCAAAGGATTGGATTCCCCTGTATCGTCTAGGGGCTGCGGTGTAGTGGCCTAGTACGTCCGTAGTTGATGAGTTGGGTGAATTATTATAGAGATAATAATTCAATAAGTTAGAAGGAGTTTTGATAAGTATGACTCACGGCCAACTCGATATTAGGCCTAGAGAGTCACACACATATGGTAGGTGTTGTGACGAGTAGAGGTTCAGATATGAGATATCTACTAGAGCCCCTAACTTATTGGATATCCAATAAGCCCATGAATTATTGGATCCTCAAATGAGATACAAGATCCAAAACCCAATAGGGCAAGATTCATTAGGGTTTACAGGGGGGCTCTATAAATAGGAGGGAACCAAAGCTCTATAGGCTGGGGTTTCTTTTAGTAGCCACCTTCTGTTTTCCTCTCCCTAGAGAGGTGCATCATCATAGTCCCTACTGTGTGGATACCACTAGAGAGGAGGACACTTGACCATCTTCATCTTCTCCTACAGATCTACAGGGATTCAGGGATATACGATCTCCCTAGGTATTTTCTTTTACACCTGCAGTTTTTACGGATTTGTTTTGACACACCGATCTTTGCATGACGACGTAACCTTTCTACGAGAAATCTGGGGTGTTTTGTCTTTGTTCTTTCACTATGCATGAGATGTCGCTCCCCAGAAGGATTTCTTAATAGGAACTGTGATCATTGCTACAAAAGGGGCTGCCCCCTACTGATTGAACCTCTTGAAGACATAGAGGAGGAGGTCCAAGAGCATGAGGAAGATGTCATGTATGAAAAATAATAGCCAATTAATATTATGATGCATGCCCTTGCTGGTTACGCAAACCCATAAACGATGAAAGTGGGAGGACTTCTGAAGCAACAACCGATCACCGTTCTTATTGATACCGGGAGTACTAATAATTTTATGAATAGCAAGGTTGCTATCCAGATGGCCTTACCTATTGAGAATTATAGCAGGTTTGATGTTAAGGTCACCGACGGACAAATTTTGAAGTGTGACCGTAGGTGCCCGTGTGTGAAACTATTGCTACAGGACTAAGAGATAATTGTAGATTTCTTCCTCCTCCCTCTTGATGATTATGAGGCTGTGCTCGGCATCGAATGGCTGAGGACATTGGGTGATGTTTCCTAAATTTTTTGAAATGAATTATGAAATTTTACAGTAAGGGGAAATAGGTTATATTGCGCGAGAAATGTGGGGCCAACATAACGACGATTTGCACACAACGAATGGAGAAAGTTTTGCACAAAGCATATGGCAGCTTTTTGGTACAACTTGAGCAGCAATCTAAAAGAGAGCCAACCGAATTGAAGACCAAAACCTACTTCCCTTATTTGCTGAATTTTTAAATATATTTGATGAACAGTGTAGCCTACCTTCTACCCGTCGGTATGATCATCGTATATCGATTCTTCCGGGTAAACCTCCAATAAATACTCGACCATATTAGTATCCACATCTCTAGAATGATGAAATAGCAAGGATTATAAAAGATATGCTTGAAACATGAGTTATTCAGCCAAGTTGCAGCCCCTACTCTTCACCGGTGCTCCTCGTACAAAAGAAGGATAGAACATGACAAATGTGCATTGATTACTGAGCTTTCAATAGCATAACCATCAAGGAAAAGTACCCTATTCCAATAGTAGATGAATTTCTTGATGAATTAAAGGAGGCATGAGTCTTCACAAAGTTGGACCTTCGATCCGGGTATCATCAAATATGAGTGTGAGAAGAAGACATACTGAAAATCGCCTTTCGAATACACAACGGCCACTATAAATTTTTGGTAATGCCCTTTAGTCTCACCAATGCTCCCTCCACCTTCTAGAGCCTTATGAATGATATTTTTTGGAGTTATCTTTGTATGTTTGTATTGATTTTCTTCAATGATATCCTTATTTACAGCCCTTCTCTTGAAAGTTATTTTTAGCACTTACGACTTGTTTTGATGATTTTGCGAGAACATGTTCTTTTTGTCAAAAATCGAAGTGTAGCTTTCTTCAACAGAAGGTGGAATATCTTGGGCATATCATATCAAAGGAAGATGTGGCAGTGGACCCCTCCAAAATTGAAGCAATGCAGAACTGGTCGACCCCGAGGAATAAAATCGCTATGCGACTTTCTCGGTTTAACAGGCTACTACCACATGTTTGTAAAAAACTATGAAAAGATCAGTGCACCCCTTACTTCCTTACTGAAAAAAGATGCTTTTCAATAGTCGGACAAAGCTACTACTGCCTTCGACGAACTTAAAGCTGCAATGTCGATAATGCTTGTACTAGTACTACCTGACTTCGGCAAGACTTTTGTTATTGAAGTCAATGCCTCCGAAGTCAGAATTGGTGCCGTACTAATGCAAGATGGCCGCCCCCTCGCTTATACTAGTAAGGTGTTATCTCTTTCCCATCTCAAGATGACTATTTATGACAAGGAGATGCTCGCGATTATGTATGCGGTGTCCAAATGGAGACCATACTTGATCGGGTGACGCTTTTAAATCAAGATCGATAATAAAAGCCTAAAATATTTTTTGGAGTTGAAGATATCTTCTCTTGAGTAGTAAAAATGGGTAACAAAGTTTCTTGGATATGATTATGAAATAACTTAGAAAAAGGGGAACGAGAATGTTGTTGCATATGCGCTTTTGCGGCTACCCGAGCAAGCTAAATTTTTGGTTGTTTCACTTCCGACCAGCGACTTTCTTGAGGATATTAGGAGGGAATGGTAAGATGATCCAAAGACCAGTAAGATTATAAAAGAATAGAGGAAGCACCAAGCTCCATGGCTCATTATAGTTGAGAATCAAAAGACTTAAGCTATAAGGGACGCATTGTGCTTATGCCAAATTCTACTTGTATAAAGACCATCCTTCAAGAGATGCATTCTACACCTGCGGTTGGGCACTCCAGGTTCCTTAGAACCTATAAGAGAATTAAGAAAAAATTTTATTGGGTAGGGATGAAAATTATTATTGCTGAATTTGTAGCACAATGTGATATATGTCAACGATATAAAGGCGAGACAATAGCAAGTCCCGGAAAGTTGTAACCTCTACCCATCCTAGACTCAATATGGATTGATATATCAATGGACTTCATCGAAGGGCTTCCCTCATCATAAAGAAAAGAGTTAATGCAGACCAGAGCATCCATGAAGCTTTTGTTAGGATTGGACAATCACTAAGAGGGGGGGAGGGGGTTAATTAGTGCAGCGGATTAAAACGTAAGTTTGAAGCCGATTTCGGTAAAATGGTTAGTTCATATGAAAACTTCGATCCGACAAAAGATAACTTGGTTGAAGTTGCTTGAGTAAAGGTAAAGAAAAACTGAATGGTTTGCAGCCAAGTAAAAAGATGAAATAGAAATTTAAACACTCACATTCAAGAACGCCACGATGTATAGTGGTTCAGTCAAAGTGACCTACATCCACTTCCGAAGCCTTCTCTGATGAGGCTCCCAACTTCCACTAACAAATCCTTTTGAAGGGGAAGGACCAAACACCCCTCTTACAACCCTTTTATAAGAAGTTCACACTCTTATAGATTTTCCAAAGAGAAAGAAGGAGGTGAACACAAGCTATTGAAAATAAGACTTTTGCATGACTTTAGCTCAATTTCTAACTCTCAAAAGGGTGCCCTTTCAGCTGAGAAAGGGGGGGTATTTATATATTCAAAGATGATTCAAATTTGAGCTCTAAATTTGAATTCTCTTTGAGTTTCCCGGTGCCAGCGGTGCCACCGCCTGTCAGAGGTGGTGCTACCGCCTGTCAGTTGTCAGACTAACAGTGCATAGGCTGTTCCACTGCCCAAGGCAGGTGGTACTTATTGAATCTCGGATTTTGATGATGAAACTAATTGATTATTTTTTGATTGTCTAACTGCGTTTTGAGTTACGCAGGTCTATTCGATCAGAATTAGACAGTTGACGCAGGAGGAATTAACGTTACATCGGAAGAAATCACGTCAGGATATTGGACAATCAGCAAAAGGCTTCAAACGTCGGGCATCGGGCCAAGAAGAGCGAAGTTGCGCCAAGGATATCGGGGTTGTAGAGGTTAACCACCAATTGGGCAACAGATCGTAAGAGAGGATGATATGCCCAAGAAATGGATGAAGCGCCGATAAGCCAATGACGTGCTGGGCAACAAAATGTCGATTCATATTATAATAATTGTCTAGATCGAAGTATAGTTTTATTTTTTGTGTGCAGGATTAACTACGATAACAATGAAGACGTAAAGCAAAACAAAGTGTCGAAAGTCAAGTGCGATTGATCGTTGGAAGTTCGAGAGTTCGACGGAAGTCCGAAGATTCATTGGGAGTGCTGCCGGAACTGGCCGAGAACGAGTAGGGAGCTTGCCGAAGGGTTTTCGGAAGTTCGCCGGAGGGTTCATTAGAAGTTCGCGGAGCTTGCCAAGAAAAATTGGAGCTTGCCAAAGAAGCTCGTAGGAACTCACCAAGATCATCGTGAAGTCCAAGAGCTTGCTGGGAGTCCGCAGAATGGTTTTTGAGGGTTCGTTAGAAGACCACCAGATGTTCGCGAGAAGCTCGCTGGAAGAAGTCTTCACTTGTCAGTCTTTGTAATAGCTTAGGAAATGTCTTTAATTTCGTAGTTAGCATGTTAATTTAGGTTAGGATTAGGTGTTAATCTAATAACCCACGTAGGGGGCCAATTTGGCCTTTAATGGGCTGTATTGGGCCAAAGGTTAGGCCTATACAGTTTCTGGCAAGGGCCGACGGTAGCACCATCGGTTGATTGAAGGCCGAGCGGTAGCACTGCCCCAGGCAGGTGGTGGTACCGCTTGACAGGTGGTTGCAACCACCTGTGTCAGGCGGTAGTACCTCCAATGCCAGGCGGTAGTACCGCCAGCACATTGACACACGCAAAGGTGTGTCAGGCGGTAGTACTGCCAGTGCTAGGCGGTAGTACTGCCTACAGTCCAAAATTTCGGACTAGACCTCTTTGAGCGAGATTTTTGAATCCCAAAAAGCTCTATAAATACCCCTTTACTCCTAGCTGGTTGGGGGATCTTTGTAGCGTTAGAATTGAGTCTAAGCTATAACAAATTTCTACTTCCATTTGCTCAAGTGTTCTCCTCCTTCTCCTTGTAAAAATCTTGTAAAGAGAGGGAACCTCTTACAAAAGGCTGTAAAGGGGTGTTTGGTCCTTCCCCTTCAAGAGACTTGGTAGTGGAAGTTGGGAGCCTCATTGGAGGAGGCTTCAAGAGTGGACGTAGGTCATTTGACCGAACCACTATACATCGCTGCGTTTACTTGCTGTGTGAGTACTTAAATTCTGCATCGTAAATTTCTTAAGCTGCTAACTGATCGGATTTCTTCTCCCTACTTCCAATTGCTTTTACTTGAATATTTTCAAGTTAAAGTCTCTTTCACTGAATCAAGTTTCTAAAGCAAATCTCCGGAATCGGTTTTGAAGCTTTATTCAGTTTAATCCGCTGCACTAATTCACCCCCCCTTAGTGCCGCTCGATCCCTAACAATTGGTATCAGAGCCTGGTATTTCTCATTTCGGATTTACACCCGTGAGAAATGGCTCTAAATAGCTTTCAAGAGGGCTTTTCGATTTTTCGTCCACCGTTGTTTAACAGATCGGACTACACTTATTGGAAAAATCGAATGAGAGTTTTCTTGATTTCTATGAATTTGTATTTATAGAATATTATTGAAAACAATTTTCAACTTCCCTCTAAACCGACGTACGAATGGTCAGACTTAGAGAAAAAATATTTTTCTTTAAATGCAAAGGCTATGAATGCCTTATTTTGTGCTCTTGATAAAACCGAGTTTAATCAGATTTCAATGTGCAAAATGGCTTTTGAAATTTGGCACAAACTTGAAGTCATACACGAAAGAATGAGTAGAGTCAAAGACTCGAAAGTTAATATTTTGATACACGATTTTGAGGTTTTCCGAATGAAACCAAGCAAGACTATATGCGACATGTACACCCGTTTCACGGATGTCGTCAATAGTCAAAGAGTTCTTGGTAAATCTTTTTTGAATTTTGATCTCGTAAGCAAGATCTTAAGATCCCTTCCAAAAGGGCAGAATCCTAAAATAACCGCAATACAAGAGACAAAAAACTTAAATGACTTTCCATTAAAAAATTAATCGGGTCATTAATGACCTATGAAATGACACTTATGAAACATTTTGAACCCGAAAAACACTTGAACCACCTTCCAATGAACAGGAAGGATTTGAAACCTTGGACAAATGAATGCCACTTGAGTAATGACCCAAGTGATAAGGACATTGAACACATAACAATACATTTTAACAAGTTCATTAAACAAAAATCTAAAATAAACAATGAACTTTAACAAAGGAAGAGACCAAAGTTGAAGAAGAAGCGCAAAGAAGAATCAAATGACGAAACGGCGAATTGGGCTTTGACGGGCTTCGACTATAAGGTAAGCAACTTAACTCCCTTGAATTATTTTGAAATTATTTTATATCTTTTTCATGAGTGCTTAATTTAGAAAGTAGGTAATAAAAATTATTTTTCAAAAATTATATCATGTTTCTCTTTTTAGCATCTTTAAAAATTAAAAACTTAGACCATGAAAATTATATTGCTAAGCTTTCATGCATGTTATGTTTTGAAATTTTGAATGATGCAACATTATGGGTGATAATCACTTGATTTGTGTACAAGATTAATTCCATAAATGCTTATGATTTCCGTATTGATTTTTGATGCATGGTTTTAACACAAAAGTTAATTAGCATGATTAGGCTTAATAGGGTTAACCATGATTATGTACTTCGAATCTTATGATAAAAATTACTTTTCGGATTTATAAAATGATGCGTGATTTTAGCAAAAGATTTGAGCATTGATCATGTTGTTATAACTAATTTTAATGATGCTCTCATTTTTTTAAAAAAATATGATGCATGACATTTTCATATGAAAAATTTAAACATTCCTATGAAAGATCAAATCAACTTAAAGTGAAATACATAAAAATGAAAAATACACCATCATGATGTTTCATGTTTGATATGTTTGGTTTGATGATTTTGATGACAAAACTTGTATTTCAAATTTATACGATAATGGTCTTCCTATGAAAATTTTGAAAATTCTTATGAAAGATCAATCGCATAAAAATGGAAAATGTGCTATCATGATGTCTTTTACACTTTATGTGTTTGTTCTTGATGGCTTTGATGAGATCACCTTTTCGGTCTTAAACTCGATACACAACTTTTATAAAAAAAGGGGGACTTGAGCATGCTTACATATAATTAATCTACATTGTTCTAAGTAAAATTTCCGGATGAAAGATTTTGATAATAATATCCAATTTGTATGATAATACATGGCTTTCGAATAAAAAAAATCTTGAACATACGTTTTGAAATCTTACTTGACAATGAACATCTCGATATTAAAAGGATGTTATCATGCTTGAAAGTTATGGAATCATGCTTGATAAATTGTTTTATGAAATTTGCCTTTTGTTTTTAAATGATGAAACATGTTAAAGGCAAAGGCATGCTTATTTGAAATAAATCATAAAAAGAAAATGCATGATCTTGAAAATTTTTCTATCTCTAAAGTTTTCGGTTTTGATGAATCCATATGAATCTCTTGAATCAAATATTTTGGAAAATGTCACATACTTAATATGATTTGACTTAACGATTTTTAGGATGAAGTTTGCCTTTCGCTCTAGAATGTTAATACATGTTTCTACTAAAGGCAAAAGCATACTTATAGAATGAATCACATAAAAAGAGATTGCATTTTCTGTCCTATTGATGTGAATGAATTTATTTATAAATCACTTGAATTATGAACAAGATTTTGATGATGTGGTAATAACTTTATTCATGTTATAAATCTCATAAATTTCTTGAATGTAATTTTGATCATGAGTTTTGAGTTAAATGATACATTCAAATGAATCACCTATCGATATTTACAATTGCGATATATCCTTTTGAAATATCTTTCTAAAAAGATTTTGACAACTTAAGATGTCTTTTGGAATTCATGACTTGATCCTTGTCTTATATTGATATCTTTCATGAATTCTTTACATCTATGGCTTGTTTGCATAAAAATTAAAATATTGATTGATGCAAAATTATTTAAATGAAATGTTATTCCTCTCTTCTTTTCGACAATGACAAAGGGGGAATTAACATGCTAGCTTGGATATCACAAGAGAAAGTGGCAAAATAGCTAGCTAGAGCTTGCAAAAGAAAAACTTGGTTGCATAAAATTGAAAGGGAGCTAGCTTTTGTATCGCAAAGAATGCTAGTTTACTTATCATTATTGCTTGCTTGCTTATCAACAATTGGTATTGCTAACAATTGGTATCTTGTGTTGCTATCTTGACAATAACAAAATTGCTACCTTGTAATCTCAAGAAAAGCAAAGTTTGCACCGTATGTTGAATTATCATGAACATCATCACAACAAGTGATATCTTGCATATCATGATAAACTTTCCATGATTGAATGTTGAATGTTAATAAAAATCTAGCTAGTATGATTTAAAACTTACATATCTTTTAAAAACTATCTAAATGCTACTTCTCCTTTTTGTTGATGACAAAGGGGGAGAAGTGTAGATTGACGAGTTCATGCAATGTAATGCTAATTGAGTATTTTATATATTTGCATGATGGTTTGATGTTTTCTCTCAACATGTGATACATGTAGCTTGGATTTGGGATAATCCAAGTGTTCTATCAATGGCATATTGATAGGGGGAGTTTGGGTTGAACTCCGTGGAGTTAAGGTTAACTCCGTTAGTCATAAATTAGTTGTCATCATAAAAAAGGGGGAGATTGTTGAATCTTGGATTTTGATGATGAAACTAATTGATTGTATTTTGTTTGTCTAACTATTGGACAATTGATAGTTGAGAGGGCTTGACGATGCATTGGAGGAAATCATGTCTGGATATTGGACAATCGGCAGAAGGCTTCAGACGTCGGGCATCGGGCCAAGAAGAGTGAAGTTGCACCAAGGATATCGAGGTTGCAGAGGTTAACCACCAATTGGGCAACGGATCGTAAGAGAGGATGGTGTGCCGAAGAAATGGATGAAGCACCGATAAGCCAATGACGTGTCGGGCAACAAAATGTCGATTCGCATTATAATAATTGTCTAGATCGAAGTAGAGTTTTATTTTTTGTGTGCAGGATTAACTATGATAGCGATGAAGACGTAAAGCGAAACAAAGTGCCAAAAGTCAAGTGCAATCGATCGTTGGAAGTTCGAGAGTTCGACGGAAGTCCGAAGATTCATTGGGAGTGCTACCGGAACTGGCCAAGAATGAGTAGGGAGCTTGCCGAAGGGTTTTCGGAAGTTCACCGAAGGGTTCATCGGAAGTTCACAGAGCTTGCCAAAGAAGCTCGTAGGAACTCACCAAGATCATCGTGAAGTCCAGGAGCTTGCTAGGAGTCCGCAGAATGGTTTTTGACGGTTCGTTAGAAGACCGCCAGAAGTTCGCTGGAAGCTCGCCGGAAGAAGTCTTGACATGTTGGTCTTTGTAATAGCTTAGGAAATGTCTTTAATTTTATAGTTGGCATGTTAATTTGGGTTAGGATTAGATGTTAATCTAATAACCCAAGTAGGGGGCCTTTTGGGCCTTTAATGGGCTGTATTGGGCCAAAGGTTAGGCCCATACAATTTCTGGCAAGGGCCAGCGGTAGCACCGCCGAACCCAGGCGGTAGCACCGCCGAACCCAGGCGGTAGCACCGCCTGTTGACCGTAGGCCAGGCAGTAGCACCGCCGGACCCAAGCGGTAGCACCGCTTATTGACTGAAGGCCGGGCAGTAGCATCACCCCAAGCAAACGGTGGTACCGCCTGACAGGTGGTTGCAACCACCTGTGTCAGGCGGTAGTACTGCCAGTGCCAAGCGGTAGTACCGCCAACACACTAACACATGCAAAGGTGTGTCAGGCAGTAGTACTGCCAGTGCCAGGCAGTAGCACCGCTTACAGTCCAAAATTTCGGACGAGACCTCTTTGAGCGGGATTTTTGAATCGCAAAAAGCTCTCTATAATTACCCCTTTACTCCTAGCTGGTTGAGGGATCTTTGCAGTGTTAGAATTGAGTCTAAGCTATTGCAAATTTCTGCTTTCATTTGCTCAAGTGTTCTCCTCCTTTCTTCTCCTTGTAAAAATCCTGTAAAGAGAGGGAACCTCTTGTAAAAGGTTGTAAAGGGGTGTTTGGTCCTTCCCCTTCAAGAGACTTGGTAGTGGAAGTTGAGAGCCTCATTGAAGGAGGCTTCAAGAGTGGATGTAGATCATTTGACCGAACCACTATACATCGCTACGTTTACTTGTTGTGTGAGTACTTAAATTCTACATTATAAATTTCTTAAGCTGCAAACTGATCAGATTTCTTCTCCCAACTTCCAATTGTATTTACCTGAATATTTTCAAGTTAAAGTCTCTTTTGTTGAATCAAGTTTCTAAAGCAAATCTCCGGAATCAGTTTTCAAGCTTTATTCAGTTTAATCCGCTACACTAATTCCCCCCCCCTCTTAGTGCCGCTCGATCCCTAAAAGTACTACTGCCATTGCACACATGTGCTGAGTAGTACTACGCCCCAGGCTGGGCAGTAGCACTGCCTAGCACTCGGCTGCCAAGTGGTTCCACCGCCTGGCCCATTCAACAATGTTGAATGGGCCTTGTTTTAGGCCCAAATTGGCCCAGTAAGAGCCCGGTTGGCCCCTACTAGATTTGAGCAGGATTAATTCAAAATTCTTGCCCTAATTACATGCCAACTATGAAATTGAAACATAATTAATAGTGATTTGAACCGACATTCTTCAAGTCTTATTCCGGCGAGCTTTATGATGAGATTTCGGTAGTCTTCCGATACTTCTCTCGAATTTCTTCCAGCGGATTCCCAGCATGCTCTCGGATTTTATGGCGAGCTCAACGAGTCTTCGGCAAGCTTCTAAACCTTCTTGGTAGACTTTGCGAACCTTCGACGATCTTTGCGATGAACTTTCGAAAACTTTGGTAAGTCCCTAATTCAATCTCGGTTGGTTCCGGCAACACTTCTGATGATCCTTCGGACTTCCGATGAACTCTTGAACACCCGACGGACTTAACCTCGGCAAATCACTTTATGTTTCTTACCCATCATAGTTAATTGATAGAACCCCAGAGGAATTCTATGGAGATTGATCTTTAAGGGGGATCAACCCTTGGAACGCTATAGGGGTTCCACCCTCCAAGTAGCCTGGTGGCTGCAATTATAGATTGATCTTTCTTATTCCAAAGAGGTGGAGGCTACAAGCTTATATAGAGCTCCAAACCCTAACCCTAGGGGTTGCTTCCTAAGTGAACTACCCAATTTGCCCTCAACCTTAGCGGGCCGACCCGAAGAATAAGGGGCGGCGGCTAAGAAGCCCAAAGACCCAAATATAAACCCTAGCCTCTCTTCTTTATAGGATAGAGGCGGCTAGGTGGGGTTTATTACATTCTCACAGGGTTTTTATTAGCCATGTTAAATGGTTGAGTAGGACCTAACCTGCTAGGGTCCTATCAAGCCCGCCCTCTTCAAATCACCTTGTCCTCAAGGCTAGGGTTCCATGAACTCAGGGAACCGGACTTCAGCTCCTCATATGATTCCCATGTGGCTTCTTCAAGTGGTAAATTAGTCCAATGTACTAGTACTTCAGTAGAGGGACGTCGACGACGCATCACGACTATGCGGTCGAGGATGGCTTGTGGTTGGGCTTGAATATTTCCATCATCAGTGGTGTTGGGCAGTTGGATCTGGGATACCTTGTGTTCTCCCAACTTGGGCTTCAAGCATGACACGTGGAAGACAGGGTGAATTTTGGCATCTTTAGGTAATTTAAGTCTGTACGCCACAGCTCCGATACGCTCTATGATCTGATAGGGCCCATAAAAACGTGGAGATAGCTTCATGGAGGCTCGTGTATTGATGGATAGTTGCTTGTATGGTTGTAGGCGAAGATAAACCCAGTCTCCTACTAAAAATTCTCTTTCACTTCTTCGTGTGTCAGCTTGCTGCTTCATTCTAGCTTGAGCGGTAGAGAGATTATTCTTTAGTAGCTGTAGGAGTTTGTCCCTGTCAATTAAATCTTGGTCGACTGATCTACCTTAACTGAGCCAATTACATACTTTGGAATCACAGGAGCCGGCCGACCATATAATGCTTCATATGGGGTACATTTTGTAGATGAATGATATATAGTATTATACCACCATTCGGCCCAGGGGAGCCATTTCGTCCACTCCTTTGGTCGATCACTAGCGAAACACCGAAGGTATGTCTCTAAATATCTGTTCACCACTTCTGTTTGGCCGTCAGTTTGTGGATGATATGCAGTGCTCATCTTGAGTTTGGTGCCCTGTAACTGAAATAACTCGGTCCAAAATTTACTAGTGAAGATCCTGTCACGATCACTTACGATGGACCTTGGCATCCCATGTAGTTTAACAATATTTTCTATGAAAATCTGAGCAATACTAATAGCAGTGTAGGGATTTCGCACAGCACAAAAATGAGCATATTTCATAAGTCGATCAACCACCACAAGGATTGTGCTTTTACCTTTGGAAGGTGGCAACCCTTCGATGAAGTCCATGGAGATGTCACCCATACCAAGTCCGGTATAGGTAGTGGTTGTAGTTTCCACTGGACTCGCCATAACGTTTCACCTTTTTGCTGTTGACATACATCACATTGTGCTACGTATTCAGAAATAATTTTTTTCATCCCTTTCCAATAAAAGTTTTGCTTCACTCTTTTGTAGGTTCTTAGAAATCCGAAGTGCCCTGCAAAAGGTGTAGAGTGCATTTCGTGCAGAATGACTTTGATGCAAGGGGAGTTTGGTATAAGCACAATACGACCTTTATAGCATAGATCCCTCGAATCCCAAGTATAGTGAGCTATTGCGCTTGGATCCTCCTCTAATTTTTGATGATGTTGCTGGTTTCTGGATCCTTCTTCCATTCCTCCCCCTCGGTTGGTGCTGGAGATGCATAAGAAAGCCACCATTTATCTTGTGTAAAACTTTCTCCATTCGTTGGGTTGAAACGGTGGTTACGTTGCTTCCACGCTTCCCGCGTAGGGTGACCTGTTTACCTTTGCAATAGAATTTCATAATCAATTTGGAAAAGTTCCAAGAGACATCACCTAGTGTCGTCAGCCATTCTATGCCCAGCACAGCCTCATAATCATTAATTGGTAGGAGGAAGAAGTCGGCAACAATTTCTTGGCCCTGCAGTAATAGTTTCACCAGGCATCTTTGGTCGCATTTTAGGATTCGGCCGTCGGCAACCTTTACGCCGAACTTGCTGCAACCTTCGATATAGAGTGTCATCCGAGCAGCAACCTTACTATTTAGAAAATTATTAGTACTGCCTGTATCGATGAGAACAGTGATTGGTTGTTGTTTGAGCAGGCCTCCAACTTTCATCGTTTGCGGATTTGAGTAGCCGGCTAGCGCATGTACCATAAAGTTGGTTGATCGTGGCTCTTCTTCCACATCTTCATCCTCATGTTCAAGACTCTCTTCTGGCTGTTCACTAATCTTTTCTTCCACTGGTTCAATCACAAGAAGTCTCCCCTTTTTACAACGATGCTCGCGGCTCCACGGCTCGTCACAATGCCAACATAACCCCTTAGCAGATCGGTCTCGAAGCTCTTCTCTTGTCAACCTTTTTGGTGCAGGAGCTCGGCTGATAGTAGGCGAGGCTGAGGGCTTCAATATTTCTGGTCGGGGAGTGACCCTAGTCCTCCGGGCTTCATGGTTCAATCGCTCCTCCTGAAGTCGTGCGAAAGAGATGGCTGCCATAAGCGTGTACGGTTGTCGCGCTTTAACTTCTCCCCGGATCTCCGGCTTCAAGCCCTCAATAAATGTCCCCAATAACTGTTTTTCAGACCAATCACGAGTTTGATTAGATAACCTTTCAAACCTGGTTTGATACTCCTGGATGGTGGAGGTTTGTCGGATCTTTGCTAGTTGTCCGTCGATGTTCTCGTAATCGGTTGGTCCGAAACGGATCAGCAGTCCTTCTTTGAATTGTCACCATGAGAGGACTCCATGAGTATGTTCAAACTAATCAAACCATTGTATGGCATCTCCTTCAAAATGTATAGCTGCAATTTCTACCATAGATGCATCTGCGGTTTTGTGGTACCGAAAATATCGCTCCGCGCGCGAGATCCAACCAATTGGGTCTCCTTCTTCCCATCTAGGGAAGTCCACCCTCATGCGTGGATAGTAGGGATCGATCATAGAGCCTCCCTTTTCTTGGGAGTCATCTCTTCGGTCAGAGCTCTCTCCTTGATGAGATTTCTTTGGGCTCGGTGTTCTACTGAAACTGAGTTCGGCAAAGAGAGCCCGAATCTTATCTCCATTCGCGTCTCGAAGGCTTCGAATTTAGCATTTATGGCCTCCTCGGATGCCATAGTATATGACTCCAGATCTGTAATATTAAGATCTCTCTTTTGTTGCCGGGTTAAAGGCATGAATTGTTTGAGGGAAGTGGTGGTTGAAAGGGTTTGTGGATCGGTGGATGTAGGTTACGGTTTAGGCTTATTTTGTGGCTGTTTTGGGTGCTATTTGGGGCTGCAATTTGATGGAGTTTTGGGCTGAGATGGTAGTGGATAAGGGTTAGGGAAGAGGGTTTTAGATCTGTGGTAGATCGCAGCAAAGATTTGACAAAAATCAGTAGCAATTGCTGCCTATGTGCGCTGCCTCGTAAGAGAAGAATTGTCGTCGAAGAAATAGCGATTTCTCGACAAAATTTCTAGCGAAAACTCAGGGATTTGAGGAGGGGTTTTGATGGTAGAATCTTAGTTTAGATAGCAACAAGGATAACAAATTGGATCAAGAAATTTCGGCAGCAAAGCAGTAAGAAATCGGTGCAAGTTGCGATAGCAGAATTCTCGTCAAAAATTTCAGCGAGTTTGTGACGAGAGATTGCAGCAACACACGAATTTGTTTTTGTGATGAATTCCACAATAGATCAATCACGGATGGGAGCCAAGATGATCTATGAGGTGCACAAAAAATTTCGTTCAAAAAGGATAACAATTAGATCGGTTAAAGGCAGCAAAACGTGGCTGAAATTTTCTGCAGCAATCCTTCGTTCGCAAAGATGGTAACTTTTGCGACGCAAGGAATTCGCAGCAAGGGATCGATAGAAAAACTTGTTAGGGATCGAGCGGCACTAAGAGAGGGGGTGAATTAGTGCAGCGGATAAAACGATAGATTTTTCAGCGATTTAAAACAAGCCTCGAAAACTTCGTACGATGAAAGCAACGTTTCGTTTGAAACCGATTTTTGCATTCTAACTTTAAAGCATGCGTACAAAGATAAAAAGGAAGTGGATCAAGTAAAATAAAGGCTTGCAGCAAAGTAAAACAGAAATTTAAACACTTCAAGGCGCAGCGATGTATAGTGGTTCGGTCAAAGTGACCTATCCACTTCAGCCTTCTCCGATGAGGCTCCCTTCTTCCACTACCAAATCCTTTGAAGGGGAAGGATCAAATACCCCTCTTACAACCCTTTACAAGTGGTTCACACTCTTACAAGATTTCAAAAAAAAGAATGAGGTGAACACTTAAGTAAATGAAGAACAAGACTTTCCCAAGACTTATTTTCAAACTCTAACTCTCTAAGGGTTGTTCTTTCAGCTGAAAAAGAAGGGTATTTATAAACCTCAAGTGATTCAAATTTGGAGCCTAAACTTGGAGCCAAAAATTTGAATCTCTTTGAATTTTTGTTGTCATCTTATGATGACACACACTCAGCGATTCTACCGAGGCCACGTGCTACCGCTTTTCACGCACCACGCACCAGCGGTATTATCGCTGACACCAGATACTACGCTCAGAAAAAGATGATTTTGGCCATGGCAGACTCGATGGCAGCTCTGATACCGGCTGAGCATGCACATAGCATGCATGCATGTGTTGGTTCGGTTTGGGTCAAAATTTTGGCCCAAACTCATCCTAATCAAGGTGGGCCCCCACTTTGGGTTATCTAATCCTAACCCAAAATACGGAATTTTAAAGACGTTTCCTAAGCTATTACAAAGTCACATGACAAGAGCTTCCGGTCAACTTCCGCTGATCTTCGACAAACCTTCGGAAACCATTCGCGGACTCACGGCAAGCTTTGGACTTCACGATGATCTTGGCGAGTTCCCCGAGCTTCTTTGGCAAGCTCCGATCTTTCTTGGCAAGCTCTGCGAACTTAGATCCTCCGCGAACTTCCGAAAACCCTTCGACAAGCTCCTACTCGCTCTCGGCCGGTTCGGCAACTCTCCCAACGAATCTTTGGACTTCCGTTGAACACTCGAACTCCCAACAATTCATCACACTTGTCTTGGCCCTTTGTTTCGCTTTACGTCTTCATTCCTATCGTAGTCACTCCTGCACAAACAAACACCAAAAACTCTACTTGATCTAGAGGCTTGACATTGTCATTGGTCGGCGCCGTCCGATCCTTCAAGATCGCCCTCTCTAGTGGCTTGTTGCCCAATCGACGGTTGACCTCCGCAACCTCGATATCCATGGCGCAGCACCTCTTGGCCCGATGCTCGAGGCCTCCTGCCGATAGTCGGCCGAACCTCGGCCGACATCCAATATCCTGACGTGATCACCTCCGGCGCAACGTCAATTCCTCCAGCGTCAACTGTCTATTCCTGATCGATAGTAGACCTGCGTAACTCAAAACGCAGTTAGACAACAAAACACAATCACACTCAATTAGTTTCATCATCAAAATCCGAGATTCAACAAAACTTCTTTTTGATATTTTAGATGAAAAATTACAACAGCAAAAGGTATTGGTGGTAGAAAAATACTAGATCTCTGATGCAATTGGAGGTGGCGACTGTAGATTGATTTGATCTACGTCAAGAGATGACTGGGAGGCGAGCGACTTCAAGAGCAATTGTGGGAATTGCTTAGCTAATGGTGGGCGGCAAGGATGGCAAAAAGCAGCAAGATCGCTGCTCGATACAGATGATAGAACCCCAGGAGGAATTCTATGGAGATTGATCTTTGAGGGGATCAACCCTTGGAACGCTATAGGGTTCCACCTCCAAGTAGCCTGATGGCTGCAATTGTAGATTGATCTTTCTTATTCAGAGTGGAGGCTACAAGCTTATATAGAGCTCCAAACCCTAACCTTAGGGGTTGCTTCCTAAGTGAACTACCCAATTTGCCCTCAACCTTAGCGGGCCGGCCCAAGAACAAGGGGCGGCTAAGAAGCCCAAAGACCCAAATATAAACCCTAGCCTCTCTTCTTTATAGGATAGAGGCGGCTAGGTGGGGTTTATTACATTCTCACAGGGTTTTTATTAGCTGTTACATGGTTGAGTAGGACCTAACCCTGCTAGGGTCCTATCATTATTCCTGCACACTTATCTTGACAATATAGATTAGCATAAATATTTCATCAATTGATTTCATCATCAAAATCCGAGATTCAATAATCTCCCCCTTTTTTATGATGACAATCAATTGATGATGGAGTTACTCTTAACTCCCCCTATCTATATGCCATATCATGAGAAGGTAAAAGCACTTGAATTTAATTTTTTGAATTCAAGCCAAATCCGATAGATTTCATTTAACATAAAGCTTAATAAACAACTTAAGCATAAATACGAAAAGTTCGTATTTTAACAATGTCAAGGTATTACACCTATAATAACAAGAAATATTAATTCAAATATGACAAGGATCAAGTGATATCCCAAAGAGTGTTTCAATATTAAGACATGATATCAAATGAAAAAGTAGCTTATCTCAAGAATAAGAATTTTTAAGCATTTACGATGCGATACAATTGATTCATATTTCACTTTAAGCATGTACTCCATCATAGCAATTTACATTTTTCTCCCCCTTTGTCATCAACAAAAATAATGGAGGTGGAGAAATCATTCATTACTTCAAAGAAAAAATCCTCATTTATCAAGCCATGAGAGGGAGATTACAAAATTCGATCAATTATTGAGCCATGGAGGGAGCATGAAATCATTCGAGGAAGATATCAAGTCATAAAGTAATATAAAAGTGTCATCCAAAAATTATGATCGAAATAAAAATTCATTCAAAAGATGAGTAGATGAAATGAAAATAACATCATATAACATCATCCATAGTAGTCATAAGCATAACAGGACAAGTGTTTAAAAAGAAAACAACAGCTATTCCGGAGGGAGAACTCCAAAATACCTATATAAGTGATCTATTTTGTGGTTCATCAGTTGCACTTCCTTTAAAATTTTAGCTTGCTGCATGTTGATTTGAGTTTGTTATGATGTGATTTGATTTAAAGTAAGCATAATCGGATCTTTAGTAGATGGAGTAGGAGCTAGCTCAGATGGTGCTGGATCAAGGGGACTAGGCGGAAGAGATTCACTTCCCCTAAAAATCGGTGTTTCAGGTCGTTCTACTAGTGGGGGTACTAGATCAATCCTTCTAGGTTGCCTAATCCATAGGCCATCTCTAAAGGTGCATCTAAGTCGCTTTAGAAGACTTTTGTTTATTATGTTATATCTATCAACCTGCATTATCTCCTCATCGGGTGACACACAAATATCATGGGCAATTATTAATCTAGTGATCAACCTGCCATATGATAACATTAAGTCTCTAGAGGAGATTTCCATCATGTGTTGTCTAATCAAGTATCCAATGCAGTTATTTTGTCGAGTCATGATCCAATACATGGTACTTAATTCTAACATACTAATCTCATCAAGGTAAAACTATTTCGGAAGAAGAATGCTTAAGATGATGTGATGAAATAATTTTGAATTAAAAGGTAATAAGTGTTCGCAGCTTTTAGGAATGATTCCTAGGTTCGGATTAGTAAATATCATCTCTAAGGCTTCGGAGTGGGTTGCTCCTATTGCATCCATATCCCATTGCCCTTTGAAATAACATCCTCTACTCTTTTCTTCAATTCCAATTAGTTCACAAATGGTATGATCCAAAATCTGAATTGTGGTTCCCAAAATATAGGTAGTTAAAACATCATCTTCAATACTCATGTTAGCATAAAATAGCTTAACCAACCTAGGGTAGATTGGTTCATTAATTTGCAAGATAGGTAAAATATTTAGATCGGCAAACCATCTAATGGGTTCTAGGTTTCCTAGTTCACTTAGATCAACATATTTTCCCTTATGTATGACTTTAGAATCAAAATTTGGGTACCTTAAGGCTACCTCATTAGATCTAAAAAGGGTTGGGTCAAATGAATCTCCTTCTAACCTTTTCCCTTTGCCTCTTGATGATTTCTTAGGAGTCATATCTATTCATGATGAAGGAACAAAAGGAAACAATAAGGAAAAGACAAGCAAATGTGAAGAAAAGAGAAAATTGTAGATTTTACCTTCTTTGAGTTTCCTAGGGAGGTGAGGAGCTTGAATCAAGAAAAAGCCTTTGTTAGCCCTTTTGGAGGAAGAAAAAATGGAGAGGAGAGATTTGGAGGAGTTGAGGAAGAGGGTTGAGATTTGGTGGGTTTCGGTCGGTTCTACCGTCGACCCTAACACCCCCTTAAATATGGGGGTATTCGGGCGGTACTACCGCCAACCAAGCGGTGCTACCGCCTGGGAGCCGAGTACCCAAGCGGTACTACCGTCGGTTCTAGCGGTGTTACTGTTGGCACCAAAAAAAAAATTTTTTTTAAATTTATTTTCATGTGTTGAAATAAGATGATATGTAATCATAGATCACTTTTTGAGATATAGAATTAAAATGAGGGAGGCAAATCCGTGAGAGTCGAGTTTTTGTAAAATCCATGAAAGCCGAAAAAATATATATATAATGCTGCTCATTCACAAGGACAATTTAACATGCCTATTTCCCTCCTAATGAAGTCAAATTGTTCTTCATTTAAAGGTTTCGTAAAGATGTCTGCTAATTGATGTTTTGTATCAATAAATTCAAGGGTGACATCGTTACTGTTAACATGATCTCGTATAAAGTGATGTCTTATGTCAATATGCTTAGTTCTAGAGTGTTGAATAGGATTTTTGGTTAGACAGATAGCACTTGTATTATTACATTTTATGAGAATTTTATTTAAATGAATTCCATATTCTTCTAGTATATTTTTCATCCAAATGACTTGAGCACAACATGCACTTGCGGATATGTATTCGGCTTCCACCGTAGATAGTGCAACCGAATTTTATTTCTTAGAGGTCTAAGAAACAAGTGCATGTCCTAAAAATTAGCATGTTCCGGATGTGCTCTTTCTATCTATTCTACATCCACCAAAATCCTCATCTGCATAGGCTTTTAAATCAAAGTTATCAGATTTTGGATACCATAATCCTAGATTAGGAGTACCTTTAAGATACTAAGAATTCTTTTAATGGCTTTAAGGTGAGACAACTTAGGATTAGCTTGAAATCTCACACAAAGTCCTACGCTAAACATGATATCTGGTCTAGTTGCAGTAAGATAGAGCAAGCTACCTATCATCCCCCTATGTCTTTTGATCAAAATTTTCTCCACTTTCATCCAAGTATAACTTGGTGGAAGTACTCATTGGAGTGTTGATGGCTTTTGAACCATCCATATTAAATCATTTTAACAATTCTAATGTATATTTGGATTGATTAAGGAATATGCCATTACTAAGTTGTTTAATTTGTAATCCAAGAAAGAAGGTTAATTCTCCCATTAGACTCATCTCAAATTCATGACTCATACACTTGGCAAAAGATTCACATAGTGATTCATCCGAAGAACAAAAAATAAGTCATCAACATAAATTTGAACAATAAGAAAATTATTTTCAAAATATTTAATAAACAATGTAGTATCAACCTTACCTTTAGTAAAATTATTTGAAATTAAGAAAGAACTAAGCCTTTCATACCAAGCTATGGTGGCTTGTTTTAGTCCATAGAGAGCCTTAGTTAATTTAAACATATGATTAAGAAGAAGAGAATTTTCGAATCCAGGTGGTTGTTCAACTTATACTTCTTCGAAAATAAAACCATTTAAAAAAGCACTTTTGACATCTATTTGAAATAGTTTAAAATCATTACTACTAGCATAGGCAAGGAGCATCCTAATGGCTTCTAATCTTGCCACAGGAGCGAAAGTCTCTTCATAATCAATATCTTCTTCTTGGTTGAAACCTTTGGCCACTAATCTAGTCTTGTTTCTAACTACAATACCGTATTCATCTTGCTTGTTTCTAAAGACCCATTTAGTACCAATAACCAAATGGTCATTAGGTCTAGGAACAAGCATCCATACTCATTCCTCTCAAATTGATTTAACTCTTCTTGCATTGTGATGACCCAAGAATCATCTTTCAAGGCATCATTAATGCATTTTGGTTCAATTTGAGAAAGAAAAATGGCATGGGCACAAAAATTCTTAAATGAAGAACGAGTTTGAACCCCTTTAGATGTATCTCCTATAATTAACTCCTTGGGATGGGTGATATGAACCAGATCAAGCTAGTCAAGACTCAATCAATATTCTATAATTGCAAGAAGATTCTAAAATGGCCAATGTGATCATAAAGAGAGAAGGACAAATTTGAAGACCTCAACTTGAAGAATAAAAGTCCATTCAGCTATGTTTACCAAAATTCATGAATTAGGAATATAAATGTTATTTAATGCATTCATTCTCTTTGTACATTCCTCATACTATATAAATGAGGTTGACTCTCAGTGATAGACAATTTGGGAAGTATAACAATTCTTCAACACCGGTGAGTGTTTTGTTTTTAAGTTCTTGTATGAACTTTAGAACTTATCAGGCTTTTCTGCTTGTGGCGTTCAACCTAAATCTTTGCTTTTCCTTTGACTTATCAGACTTGTTAGTTTGTGGCGTCTTAAGGGAATTCAAAGTGCTATTCTAGTTATTTTATCAATTTTCTATTGATAGGTAATTAGAATAGTTTCCCTTACTTCATTCTTGAACGATCCGCCTTGTTTCAATTCGTTGGAGGGTGTCAATTTGTATTCCATATGTATCATAGCTCTTTAGCTATCGGGGTGTATGGTTGCTAAATTGATGATTTCCATCATTTGGTATCAGAGCACGGCTCAAGTTTGAGGTTTGCTTATCCATTTATTTGTTATCTTTTAACTTTTCCCTATTCTCTTATCACGATATCCATAATTGCTATTCTTCCTTTCTTCTTATTATTTGTGTTTCTTGTGCTATCATCTTGTTTGTTTTTCATTTTTTCCCCTCACTTTATCGTCAAAAAAAGAAAGAGAAACAGAAAGTTAAAAAAAAAAAAAAACGAGAGAGAAAAATCAAAAGTAAAAAAAAGAGGAAATCAAAGATCAAAGAAAAAAAAAAGAGAGAGAGAGAGAAGATCAAAGGTAAAAAAAGGAAAAAAAGAAAGAGATCGAAATTTTAAAAAAAACGAGAGAGAGAAAATCAAAAGTAAAAAAAAAAAGAGAGGAAATCAAAGATCAAAGAAAAAAAAAAGGTAAGGAAAATGTGATCGCTGATGCTCTCTCTAGAAGGTGATGGAGGCTATGATTCGAGGACGAATCCTTTTCAGGAAAGGGGGAATGATATGAACCAGATCAAGCTAGTCAAGACTCAATCAACATTCTATGATTGCAAGAAGATTCTAAAATGGCCAACGTGATCATAAAGAGAGAAGGACAAATTTGAAGACCTCAACTTGAAGAATAAAAGTCCATTCAAATAGTTTACCAAAATTCATGAATTAGGAATATAAATGTTATTTAATGCATTCATTCTCTTTGTACATTCCTCATACTATATAAATGAGGTTGACTCTCAGTGTAAGACAATTGGGAAGTATAACAATTCTTCAACACCGGTGAGTGTTTTGTTTTTAAGTTCTTGCATGAACTTTAGAACTTATCAGGCTTTTCTGCTTGTGGCGTTCAAACCAAATCTTTGCTTTTCCTTTGACTTATCAGACTTTTAGTTTGTGGCGTCTTAAGGGAATTCAAAGTGCTATTCTAGTTATTTCATCAATTTTCTATTGATAAGTAATTAGAATAGTTTCCCTTACTTCATTCTTGAACGATCCGCCTTGTTTCAATTCGTTGGAGGGTGTCAATTTGCATTCCATATGTATCATAGCTCTTTAGCTATCGGGGTGTATGGTTGCTAAATTGATGATTTCCATCATTTGGTATCAGAGCACGGCTCAAGTTTGAGGTTTGCTTATCCATTTATTTGTTATCTTTTAACTTTTCCCTGTTCTCTTATCACGATATCCATAATTGCTATTCTTCCTTTCTTCTTATTCTTTGTGTTTCTTGTGCTATCATCTTTGTTTGTTTTTCATTTTTTCCCTCACTTTATCGTCAAAAAGAAAGAGAAACAGAAAGTTAAAAAAATGAGAGAGAGAAAATCAAAAGTAAAAAAAAGAGAGGAAATCAAAGATCAAAGAAAAAAAAAGAGAGAGAGAGAAGATCAAAGGTAAAAAAAGGAAAAAAAGAAAGAGATCGAAATTTTAAAAAAATGAGAGAGAAAATCAAAAGTAAAAAAAAAAAAGAGGAAATCAAAGATCAAAGAAAAAAAAAAAGGTAAGGAAAATGTGATCGATGCTCTCTCTAGAAGGTGATGGAGGCTATGATTCGAGGACTAATCCTTTTCGTGAAAGGGGAATGATATGAACCATGATCAAGCTAGTCAAGACTCAATCAACATTCTATGATTGCAAGAAGATTCTAAAATGGCCAATGTGATCATAAAGAGAGAAGGACAAATTTGAAGACCTCAACTTGAAGAATAAAAGTCCATTCACTATGTTTACCAAAATTCATGAATTAGGAATATAAATGTTATTTAATGCATTCATTCTCTTTGTACATTCCTCATACTATATAAATGAGGTTGACTCTCAATGATGAACAATTTGGGAAGTATAACAATTCTTCAACACCAGGTGAGTGTTTTGTTTTTAAGTTCTTGTATGAACTTTAGAACTTATCGAGCTTTTACGCTTGTATGCGTTCAAACCAAATCTTTGCTTTTCCTTTGACTTATCGGACTTTTAGTTTGTATGCGTCTTAAGGGAATTCAAAGTGCTATTCTAGTTATTTCATCAATTTTCTATTGATAAGTAATTAGAATAGTTTCCTTACTTCATTCTTGAACGATCCGCCTTGTTTCAATTCGTTGGAGGGTGTTAATTTGCATTCCATATGTATCATAGCTCTTTAGCTATCGGGGTGTATGGTTGCTAAATTGATGATTTCCATCAATGGGCATCTACCTACTTCCATTTCTTGGGTAAGGAAATTTGGGAAGAAGATGCATCCAAGTTGTCATTTTGAGGAGAGGGTCCATTCAAATTCAAATTATTAAAACCAAGATCATCATCAAAATCTTTTTTCTTAGATTTAGAAAATTCATTAAAAACCACATGAATAGATTCGTCTATAACTAAAGTTCTTTTGTTGAAAACCGAAAAAGCTTTAGAAATAGAAGAGTAATCAAGAAAGATGCCTTCATCGGATTTAGCATCGAATTTTTCTAAGGCATCCTTTTCATTTAAAATAAAGCATTTGCAACCGAAAACATTAAAGTAAGAGACTTAGACAGGGATGGTCTTACTAGATAGGGATGGTCTTACTAGAACTCTATTCATAACATAGCAAGCCGTATTCACGGCTTCGGCCTAAAAATATTTTGGTAAATTATATTCATTTAACATGGTTCTAGCCATTTCTTGTAAATTTTTATTTTTCCTTTCCACTACTCCATTTTGTTGAGGATTCCTTGGAGTAGAGAAATTATGGTTATATCCGTTTATTTCACAAAAATTTTGGAAGGCATGGTTTTGAAATTCACCACCGTGATTACTCCGAATTGATGAAATCATGAAACCTTTTTCATTTTGAGTGAGTTTACAAAATTTAGAGAAACATTTGAAACAATCACTTTTGTGAGCCAAGAAATATGTCAAAGTGTATCTACTATAGTCATCCACAATTACGAAGGTATATTTGCTACCTCCTAGGCTTATTTTGTCAATTGGTCTCAATAAGTCCAAATGGATCAGTTGCAATAGTCTAGTGGTGCTAATTTGATTTTTTGATTTGAAACTAGTTTTTATTTGTTTTCCTAGTTGACATGCATCACATACTTTATCCTTGACAAACTTCATATTGGGGATTCCTCGTACTAACTCTCTAGATGAAATCTTAGATATTAGTTTCATACTTGCATGGCCTAATCTCCTATGCCAAAGCCAAGCATCATCATTCAAAACTAAAAAATACATTTCATTACTTAGTTCATTAATACTAATGGTGTAGACATTGTTTTATTTTAAAGCAATCATGGATATGTTATTGTTTTGTCTTTCAATGATGCAAGCATTAGATTCAAATCTCACAATGTAACCTTTATCACATAATTGACTAAAGCTCAAGAGATTATATTTTTGTCCATCAACTAACAACACATCATCTATTGAAAAACTTGATTTGTTACCTATGGTTCCTTTGCTAATGATTTTACCTTTGTTGTTATCTCCGAAGATGACATACCCTTCTTCTTTGCTAGTGAGCATAGAGAATTGAGATGGATCTCTGGTCATATGCCTTGAGCATCCACTATCAAGATATCATCTCTTGCTCCTAGCTTGTGATGGTGAATGTGTCTATAAAAGAAAATGATTTTTAGGTACCCATTTGATTTTGGGTGCCTCAAATATTGATCTACTAACTTTGTCATTTAGCATTGAATTATTTATGGTTCTTTTAGGAACCCATATCAATTTGTGTGGACTAATTTTCTTAAATGGATATTTATAAACAACATGTCTGGATTTGCAACAAAAATTATATTTCAAATGAGAGGATACATGTAATGTTGGCCCTTTAATGAAGGTGGTTTGAGTTCGATGAGATTGACTCACGAATCCAACTCCATATCTATTTCCGATGTGACCCTTATTTGTAAGGATCATGTCTAAGCTCTTGCTACCGACCTTAAACTTGTTTAAGGTCTCCTTGAGTAGCAAGTTCTCCTTTTTAATTGCTTCTAAGTGATTACACTTAGAGCATGGGAGTAGAGGAAGAGAATCATGCTCAAGACTTTTAAATTTTTCTAGCAATAAAGCATGTTCCTTTTTTAGTAAATTAAACTTCTTACTAATAGTTTTACATTCATCAAATAACTCATGAAAAGCTATTGAAAGTTCATCGAAAGATAATTCTTTATTAAATAACTCACTAATCTCTTCTCCTAAGGCCATTAGCGCAAAGTTAGCCTCCTCTTTGTTTGCTTGCTTCTTCAACCTCGGAGTCACTTGAATCATCCCATCTAGCCTTCAATACTTTCTTCTTCTTTGGTTGCTTCTTCTTGGCTTGGGGGCATTCATATTTGAAGTGCTTCGACTTCTTGCACTCGTAGCAAATAACTTGGTCCTTTTTATGTTCAAGTTTATTTTTTATGTCATTTTTAAATTTGTTCTTTCTTATGAACTTTTTAAATTTTCGAGTTAAAAGTGCTATGTCATTGTCACTGTCCTCATCACTTGATGTTCCTTTCAAATGGTCTTCTTGTGTTCTTAGTGCCATATCCTTCCTGTTCTTTGGAATGGGGTTCTCGAGCTCTTCATGAGCATGGCACGTCATTTCGTAGGTCATTAGAGACCCAATAAGTTCTTCAAGAGGAAAAGTCTTAAGGTCCTTGGCCTCTTGAAAAGCCATAACTTTTGAATCCCAACTCTTTGGAAGGGATCTTAAAATCTTAGTTACAAGTTCAAAGTTAGAAAAACCTTTACCAAGTGCCTTAAGTCCATTGATGACATCCGTAAAGCGGGTGTACATGTCTCCAATGGACTCACTTGGTTTTATTCAGAAAAGTTCGTAAGAATGCACAAGAATATTGATTTTGGACTCTTTCATTCGGCTAGTGCCTTCATAAGTGATCTCAAGAGTATGCCAAATATCAAAGGCCAATTCACAAATTGATATGCGATTAAATTCGTTTTTGTCTACTGCACAAAACAAGATATTCATAGCCTTTGCGTTTAAAGCAAAAACCTTCTTCTCCGATTCATTCCAATCGCTCATCGGAAGAGAAGATTTTTGAAAACCATTCTCAACGATATTCCAAAGCTCAAAATCCATATAAATAAGAAAGATCCTCATACGGGTCTTCCAATATGTATAATCCGACCCATTAAACATAGGCGGACGTATAATGGAATGACCTTCTTGCATACCAGAATAGGTCATCTCTCTTGGGTTTTAGACCAAATATGAGAGTGAACCCGCTCTGATACAAATTGTTAGGATCGAACAATCACAAAGAGGGGGGGGGTGAATTAGTGCAGTGGATTAAAATGTAAGTTTGAAACCGATTTCGTAAAATGGTTAGTCCGTATGAAAACTTTGATCCGACGAAAGATGACTTGGTTGAAGTTGCTTGAGTAAAGGTAAAGAAAAACTGAATGGTTTGCAGCCAAGTAAAAAGATGAAACAGAAATTTAAACACTCACATTCAAGAACGCCACGATTTATAGTGGTTCGGTCAAAGTGACATACATCCACTTCCGAAGCCTTCTCCGATGAGGCTCCCAACTTCCATTAGCAAATCCTTTTGAAGGGGAAGGACCAAACACCCCTCTTACAACCCTTTTACAAGAAGTTCACACTCTTACAGATTTTCCAAAGAGAAAAAAAGAGGTGAACACAAGCTATTGTAAACAAGACTTTTGCAAGACTTTAGCTCAATTTCTAACTCTCAAAAGGGTGCCCTTTCAATTGAGAAGGGGTATTTATAGATTCAAAGATGATTTAAATTTGAGCTCCAAATTTGAATTCTCTTTGAGTTTCCCAGTGCCTGGGTGCCACCGCCTATTAGAGGTGGTGCTATCGCCTGTCAGTCATCAAACTGATAGTGCATAGGCGGTACCACCGCTCAAGGCAAGTGGTACTACCGTCGCTGCACACATGCGCTAGGCGATAGCACTGCCCAGCACTCGGTTGCAAGGCGATTTCATCGCCTAGCCCATTCCGCAATGTTGAATGGTCCTTGTTTTAGGCCCAAATTGGCCCAATAAGAGCCCGATTGGCCTCTACTAGATTTGAGCAGGATTAATTCGAAATCCTTGCCCTAATTACATGACACCTATGAAATTGAAACATAATTAATAGTGATTTGAATCGACATTCTTCAAGTCTTATTCCGACAAGCTTTACAATGAGATTTCGGTAGTCTTCCGATACTTCCCTCAGATTTTTTTCGGCGGATTCCTAGCATGCTCCCGGATTGTATGGCGAGCTCAACGAGTCTTCGGCAAGCTTTCGAACCTTCTCGGCAGACTCCGCAAACCTTCGACGATCTTTGCGGCGAACTTCCGAAAACTTCGGTAAGTCCCTAATTCGATCTTGGTTGGTTCCGGCAACACTTCCGATAATCCTTCGGACTTTCGATGAACTCTTGAACACTTGACGGACTTGACCTCAGCAAATCGCTTTATGTTTCTAACCCATTGTAGTTAATCCTACACACTTATCTTGATAATATAGATTAGCATAAATATTTTACCAATTGATTTCTTCATCAAAATCTAAGATTCAATAACTTTCACCTCGGTTCTATGGACCCTAGTAGATTTTAGAGCGCAATGAAGCAATAGCATAGATTAGACTTACCCGCCAACTCTCGAATCCATCCAATCTCCTATGTGTCATGTGTGAAGCTCAAGTTGGGATAAAACGAGATAGCCCAAAGCCACCTACAAAATATGACTACCCAAGGAGAGCTCCAAACCCAACCGAGTGCCATTATTGATTGATAGATCTTGACTCGATGACGATGACCCACTATTGTGATGCTAATACAATGGGTGAACCTACTAGTAGAAGATGTCATTTGAGAGAACTATGATGACTAGAAGATCAAATTTCTAAAATTCATGAAGCGTCAGCCTCAAGGATAAGGCCGATTTGAAGAGGGTGGGTCTATTAGGACTCTAGCTAGGAGAGTCCTAGTCTGTTAGGACTCTAGCTAGGAGTCTTAATTTAGTTTCATTGAAGGGGGCAAATATATAAATCCTAAGGGTATTAATGTAAATCCTATCTAACCGACCCCTATTAAAGAGGTGAAGAGGCCAGCTAGGTTAGGATTAGTTTGGAGGTTGCTTCTTAGAGAAGCATTAGGAGTTGATTAGAAGTGGGGGTCTTGAGTAGGAGAAGTTGATTAGAAGTAGGAGAAGTTAATTAGTAGGAATCTTGAGTAGGAGTCATATTAGGAGTTGGGGTTTAGAAACCCTATAAATAGTCATGTATTCACCCTCTTTTCATGATTAATAGATCAATTCTTTTAGTAGCCTTTGAGCAGCAACTTGGAGGAAGGAACACTTATAGAGTTCTAAGGAGGCCGATCCCCTAAAGAGATCAACCCCATGCTTAGAATTCGCAAGGGTTCTAACAGTTACACTTTGAGTATGATGATACATGTAGTGTAGGTCCTTTGATGAAAGTGGTTGGATTTCGGTGAGAACCACTCACGAATCCGATTCCACTTCTCTTCCAACATTACCCTTATTTGCAAGGATCATATCCAAGCCCTTGCTACTGACCTTAAATTTATCTAAGGTCTCTTTGAGTAGCAAGTTCTCCTTTTTAATTATCTCTAAATGTTCACACTTAGAGCATGGAGGTAAAGAAGGAGTATCAAGTTTAAGACTATCAAGTTTATCAACTAAGAGAGCATACTCCTTTTTTAGCAAATTAAACTTTTTACTAATTACTCTACACTCATCAAATAATTCATTTAAGACATTTGAAAGCTCATCAAAAGTTAAATTTTCATTAACTAAATCATATACCTCTTCTCCGAAAGCCATTAAAACGAAGTTAGCCACCTCCTTATTACTTGCTTCTTCATCTTCGGAGCCAATTGAGTTATCCCATGTTGCCTTTACGGCCTTCTTCTTCTTTGGTTGCTTCTTCTTGACTTGGGAGCATTTATTTTTGAAGTGTCCCGACTTCTTACCTTCATAACATATTACTTGTTCCTTTTTATGTTCAAATTTATTTTTAGAATCATTTTTAAATTTATTCCTTCTTATAAATTTTTTAAATTTTCAATTCAAGAATGCAAGTTCATCATTAAGGTCCTCATCACTTGAAGATTCTTTCAAGTGGTCTTCTTGTGTTTTCAATGCTATATCCTTCTTGTTCTTTAGAAGGAGATTCTCGAGCTCATCATGAGCATGGAATGTCATCTCGTAGGTCATTAATGACCTAATTAGTTCTTCGAAAGGAAAGTTCTTTAGGTCATTGGCCTCTTGAATGGCCGTAACTTTTGGATCCCAACTCTTTGGAAGAGATCTTAAAATTTTAGTTATAAGTTCAAAAATTAGAAAAACCTTTTACAAGTGTTTTAGTCCATTGACAACATCCATAAAATGGATGAACATGTCTCCGTGGACATGTAGTGTAGGTCCTTTGATGAAAGTGGTTGGATTTCGGTGAGAACCACTCACGAATCCGATTCCACTTCTCTTCCAACATTACCCTTATTTGCAAGGATCATATCCAAGCCCTTGCTACCGACCTTAAATTTATCTAAGGTCTCTTTGAGTAGCAAGTTCTCCTTTTTAATTATCTCTAAATGTTCACACTTAGAGCATGGAGGTAAAGAAGGAGTATCAAGTTTAAGACTATCAAGTTTATCAACTAAGAGAGCATACTCCTTTTTTAGCAAATTAAACTTTTTACTAATTACTCTACACTCATCAAATAATTCATTTAAGACATTTGAAAGCTCATCAAAAGTTAAATTTTCATTAACTAAATCATATACCTCTTCTCCGAAAGCCATTAAAACGAAGTTAGCCACCTCCTTGTTACTTGCTTCTTCATCTTCGGAGCCACTTGAGTTATCCTATGTTGCCTTTAGAGCCTTCTTCTTCTTTGATTGCTTCTTCTTGACTTGGGAGTATTCACTTTTGAAGTGTCCCGACTTCTTGCATTCGTAACATATTACTTGTTCCTTTTTGTGTTCAAATTTATTTTTAGAATCATTTTTAAATTTATTCCTTCTTATAAATTTTTTGAATTTTTAAGTCAAGAATGCAAGTTCATCATTAAGGTCCTCATCACTTGAAGATTTTTTCAAGTGGTCTTCTTGTGTTTTCAATGCCATATCCTTCTTGTTCTTTGGAAGGGGATTCTCGAGCTCATCATGAGCATGGAATGTCATCTCATAGGTCATTAATGACCTAATTAGTTCTTCGAAAGGAAAGTTCTTTAGGTCATTGGCCTCTTAAATGGTCGTAACTTTTAGATCCCAACTCTTTGGAAGGGATCTTAAAATTTTAGTTAGAAGTTCAAAATTAGAAAAACCTTTTACAAGTGTTTTTAGTCCATTGACAGCATCCGTAAAATGGGTGAACATGTCTCCGATGGACTCATTTGGTTTCATCCGAAATAATTCATAAGAATGCACCAAAAGGTTGATTTTGGACTCTTTTACTTGGCTAGTGCCTTCATGAGTGATTTCAAGAGTATGCTAAATATCAAAAGCTGATTCGCAAATTGAAACATGATTAAATTTATTTTTATCAAGAGCGCAAAATAAGGCATTCATAACCTTTGTATTAAGGGCGAAAACCTTCTTCTCCGATTCATTCCATTCATTCATCAGAAGAGAAGATTTTTGAAAGCTATTTTCAATAATATTCAAAAGTTTAAAATCTTTAGAAATAAGAAAAATTCTCATGCAAGTCTTCCAATACGTGTAATCCGACCCATTAAACATAGATGGATGTGTGATTGAATGACCCTCTTGCATGCCAAAAAATTTCATCTCTCTTAGGTTTCAAGCCAAATGAGAGTGACCTTGCTATAATACCAACTATTAGGATCTAGAGTGGCACTAAGGGGGTGGGGGGTGAATTAGTGCAGTAGATAAAAATCATAATTTCGAAAAGACTTGTGCATTGAGAAGTTTCGGTCCGACGAAAATGATTTTGGCAAAGTGAATGTTTCAATTGAATACGAAAGAGAGTTGAGAGAAGGAGATTGAGAGATTGTAGCCAAGTAAAAATTGAAATGTAGCAATTTAAAAACTAACTCTAAGAGAAGTACACAGCGATTTATAGTGGTTCAGTCAAATGACCCACGTCCACTTTCGAAACGTCCTCCGATGAGGTTCTCGGCTTCCACTATCAATTCTTCTTGAAGTAGAAGGACCAAGCACCCGACTTTTACAAGTGGTTCACACTTTTACAGAACTTTTACAAATGAGAATTTGGGAGGTGAACATTCAAAATATCGAAATCAATTTTATTAGAGTTTTGACTCAATTCTTATCACTTCTCAATGTACTTAGCCAGTTGAGAAGCAAGGGGTATTTATAGGCTCAATTAGCTTTAAAATTAGAGCTAAAAAGAGTCATATCCCAGATTTTCGGGTGCTGGCGGTACCATCGCCTAACACTGGCGGTACCACTGCTAGTTGACCCTGTTATGTTAGTATACTGGGTGGTACCACTGCTCAATCTAGTGGTACTATCACTTGATAAGGTCCTCAGACTCTATGGAGGGGCGGTACCATCGCCTGTCAGCCATTGACAGGTAATAACTATCAACGGTACCACCGCTAACCTAGGGTGGTACCATCGCCTATCAGATTGTACCGCCATTGACAAGTAGTAACTAGCAGTAGTACCATCGCTAACTTGGGACGGTACTATCACCCAGACAACTTGGGAACCTATTCCCAGGGTGGTGCCAATGCCCCAGTCTGGTGGTGCTACCACCAAACAGGTCTAGCAAACTTGGATAAGCCTTGAATCTGACTTAATCTAGTTAAATTACGAGCCCAATTGGCCCCTACCAGGGTTAAAGGATTATTACATAATCCTAACCCTAATTATGTACTAACTAAAAAAATGAAAAACATAATCTAAGCAAAATATAATCTATTGACATCGAGTCTTCTTTTGGCGAGCTTTTGGTGAATTTTCGACGGACTTTCGACGAACCCTCAAACAATCTTTCGACGGACTCCCAGCACGCTCTAGGACTTTACGACAAGTTTTGATGAGTCTTTTTGGCAAGCTTTCGACTTTCTTGGTGAGCTCCGTGAACCTCCGGCGAACTTCCGACAATCCTCCTCAATTCATTCTTGGTCAATTTCAATAGAACTTCAAACAAACCTTTGAACTTCTGGTGGACTCTTGAACTTTTAATGTAATGATCGTACTTGACTCTAACACTTTACTTTGTCTTCATCACTATCATAGTTAATCTTGCACATTTATCTCAATAATATGGATTAGATCAAATAACCTATCAATTGACTTCATCATCAAAATTCGAGATTCAATAGTACCGCCCCTCCATAGAGCTCGGGACTCTGTCAGGTGATAGTACCGCCAGACTAAGCTATGGTACTGCCCAGTTCACTAACAGAACCAGGGTCAACTTGCGGTGGTACCACCAGTGTCAGGCGGTGGTATAGCCAGCACTTGAAAATCCGGGATAGGGCCTTGTTTGGCTCTAATTCTGAAGTCAATTGAGCATATAAATACCCCTTACTTCTCAGCTAGCTTAGCACATTGAGAAGTGATAAGAACTGAGTCAAAACTCTAGTGAAATTACTTTCAAAAGTTTGAGTGTTCACCTCCCGAATTCAAGTGTAAAATTTTTGTAAAAGAATGTGAGCCACTTACAAGTTTTGTAAAAAGGGGTGTTTGATCCTTCTCCTTCAAGAAGGATGGATAGTGGAAGCCAGGAATCTCATCGGAGGAGGTTTCGAAAGTGGACATAGGTCATTTGACCGAACCACTATAAATTGTTGCATTCTTCTCTTAGTGTGTAAGTTTTAATTATTGCATTATAATCTTTACCCACCCCCCCTCTCTTAGTGCCGCTCTAGATCCTAACAATTGATATTAGATTGAGGTCATTCTCATTTTGGTTTAAAACTTAAGATAGATGACATTTTTCAGTATGCAAGAGTGTCATTCAATCGCACGCCCACCTAAGTTTAATGGGTCGAATTACACTTATTGGAAGACTCACATGAGAATTTTTCTTATTTCTATAGATTTTAAACTTTAGAACATTGTTGAAAACAACTTTAAAAAATCTTCTCTTTCGATGAACGAATGGAATGAGTTGGAGAAGAAGATTTTCGCTCTTAATGCCAACGCTATGAATGTCTTGTTTTGCGCTCTTGATAAAAATGAATTTAATCATGTTTCAATTTATGAATCAGCTTTCAATATTTGGTATGCTCTTGAAATCACTCATGAAGGCACTAGCTAAGTGAAAGAGTCTAAACTCAACCTTTTAGTGCATTCTTTTGAGTTATTTTAGATGAAACCAAGTGAATCCATTGGAGATATGTACACCTATTTTATGGATGTCATCAATGGACTAAAAGTACTTGAGAAATATTTTTCTAATTTTGAACTTGTAACTAAAATCTTAAGATCCCTCCTAAAGAATTAGGATCCTAAAGTTATAGCCATTCAAGAGGCGAAGGACCCTTTCGAAGAACTACTTGGGTCATTAATGACCTATGAGATGACTTGCAATACTTATGATGAACTTAAGAACTCCCTTCCAAAGAATAGGAAGGATATGGTATTGAGAACACAAGAAGATCGCTTGAAAGAATCTTCAAGTGATGAGGACTATGATGATGAACTAGCACTTTTGACTCAAAAATTTTAAAAATTTATAAGAAGAAATAAATTAAAAAATAACTCTTAAAATAAACTTGAACCCAAGAAGGAACAAGTGATTTGATATGAATGCAAGAAGCTAGAGCATTTCAAAAGTGAATGCCCCTAAGCAAAGAAGAAGCATCCGAAGAAGAAGAAGGCTCTAAAGACAATATGAGATGACTCAAGTAGCTCCGAAAACGAAGAAGCAACCAATAAGAAGGTCGCCAACTTCGCTTTAATGGCCATCGGAGAAGAGGTAAGTGATTTATTTAATGAAAATTTATCTTTCGATGAGCTTTCAAATGCATTTCATGAATTGTCTGAAGAATGTAGAATTATTAGCAAAAAGTTTAGTTTGTTGAAAAAGGAGTATGCTCTCTAACTTAATAAATTTAAAACTCTTAAACACAACACTTCTTTGCCTCCTTGCTCTAAGTGTGAACACTTAGAGGCACTAAAGAAAGAGAACGTACTACTTAAAGAAACCTTAGATAAATTTAAGGTTGGTAGCAAGTCTTTGGACATGATCATTGCTAATAAGAGTCCAGTTCACAAAAGAAGTGGAATCGGATTTGTGAGTGGAGCTCACCGAAATCCAACCACTTTCATTAAAGGACCTACATTGCATGTATCACTACACACTAAGTGTAACTTTTATTGCAAGCTTGGACATGTTGCTTATAAATGTCCATTTAAGAAACTGAGGCCACAAAAATTGATATGGGTTCATAAGGGGACCGTAAATATTTTAATGCAAAATGATAAGATACGTAGATCAATTTTTAAGGCATCAAAGTTCAAATGGGTACCTAAAAATCATCCTCTTTTGTAGACACATTCACCCTCACAAGCTAGGAGCAAGAGATGGTACCTTGATAGTGGATGCTCAAGGCATATGACCAGAGATCCATCTCAATTCTCTAAGCTCACTAACTAAGAGGAAGTGTATGTCACCTTCAGAGACAACAACGAGGGTAAAATCATTGGCAATGGAACCAGAGGTAACAAATCAAACTTTTTAATTGATGATGTATTGTTAGTAGATGGCTTTAAGCATAATCTTTTGAGCATTAGTTAATTGTGTGATAAAGGATTCATTGTAAAATTTGAATCCAATGCTTGCATTATTGAAAAACTATAAAACAACACATCTATGATTGTCCTAAAACAAAATAATGTCTACACTATGCACATTGATAAACTTAGTAATGAAATATAATTTTTGGTTTTGAATGATGAAGCTTGGCTTTGGCATAGGAGATTAGGCTATACAAGTATGAAACTAATCTCCAAAATCACATCTAGAGAACTAGTAAGAGGCATTCCTAATGCTAAGTGTAATCACTAATGATTTCTCCCTTAATATAAATTAATTCCTATAAATAATGTATTGCTTTATTATTAACTTTCATGTTTGTGTATTATAGTTAAGGAAATAATTAAATTTGATTTCCTTAATCATGTGGATAAGTTAGGAATCTTACTAATCAATTAGATTATTGATTGATTTATTTCCTAATAAGTGATGTAATTTTTAGGAAGTAAATAGTACATATTCTATTTCTAAGTTGAACAATTATAAATGAATATTATGTTTCTATCTTTGTGTGAAAGTAAAATAAAAATAAATTTAATATAAAATTAAATATTTACTTGCCTTTTTGGAGAGATCTTATCTTCTTCTATATAAGGTGGCTCCTCTTCCCTCATTCCTCACCAAGCATGACAATGGGAGGATTGAGGAAAAGGTTTCCTGAGGAGATGATCTCGAGGAAATGATAGCCGAGAAGAGGTAGGATCCTTTATCTTTTTTTACCTTTGATTTATATTTTGAAATCTTGATATTGGGATTGTTATAATTTTATGATGCATAACAATGTTTTAATTTCGAAATTTTATGATTTATAAATATTGATAATTGATTTGTGATATTAGAATGATTATTTGAATAATATTGGTATCTTAAATTTAAGTGAGTTTTAATAATGATTTAACTATTAAAATTTTTATCTTTAGATTAATGGTTCTAATTTATTTAATTAGATATTTTTGTATTTAAGAATTATGTATGAATTTTTATTATTTAATTAGTTTTAAATTTAAGATTATGGATTTAAATTCTTTAATTCATGGATTTGAGTTATTCTTGATAATTTAGATTTTTGAAATATAATTTGATAAGATGATTCTAATTGGGGTCTAACTTAAGTTAAGTTGGCAAATACACCTTTGTAATCATAGATGACTATAGTAATATACTTACATATTTCTTGCACACAAAAGTGATTGTTTTAAGTGTTTCTTGAAGTTTTGCAAACTTGTATAAAATGAAAAAGGTTTTATGATTTCATCGATTAGGAGTGATCACGATGGTAAATTTCAAAATCGTAATTGTCAAAACTTTTATGAATCTAATAGTTATAACCATAATTTCTCTACTTTGAAGAATCCTCAACAAAAAGGGGTAGTAGAAAGAAAGAATAGAAATTTATAAGAAATGACAAGAACCATATTGAATGAACATAATTTACCCAAATACTTTTGGGCTGAAGTCATTAATATAGTTTGCTATATCATGAACAAGGTTCTAGTATGACCATCTCTCTCCCAAACTCCTTATTAATTTTGGAATAACAAAAAAATCAAACGTTTCATATTTTAAAGTTTTCGATTGTGAATATTTTATATTTAATTAAAAAGATGCCTTAGGAAAGTTTGATGTAAAATCTGATGAAGGTATTTTTCTAGGTTATTCTTCTATTTCTAAAGCCTTTCGTGTTTTTAATAAAAGAACTTTCAATATAGAAGAATCTATTCATGTTATTTTCAATGAAGTTTTTGAATTTAAGAAAAATAATTTTGATGATGATCTTGATTTTAATGGTTTGAATTTGAATGAAACCTCTCCTTCAAATACTAACTTGGATGCATCTTCTTTCGAAACTTCCTTACTTAAGGAATGGAAGTATGTAGATGCCCATCCTAAGGAGTTAATTATAGGAGACATCAAAATGAGTTCAAACTCATTCTTCTTTTAAGAATTTTTGTGCCAATGTTGCTTTTCTTTCTTAGATTGAGCCGTAATACATTTTCAAGGCCTTTAAAGATGATTCATGGGTTATCGTAATGCAAGAGGAATTGAACCAATTTGAAAGAAATGAGGTGTGGAAGCTTGTTCTTAGACCTAGTATCCATTTAGTTATTGGTACTAAATGGGTCTTTAGAAACAAGCAAGATGAACTTGGTATCGTGGTTAGAAACAAGGCTAGATTGGTGGCCAAAGGTTTCAACCAAGAAGAAAATATCGATTACGAAGAAACCTTTGCTCCTACAGCAAGATTAGAAGCTATAAGGATGCTCCTTGCCCATACTAGTAGTTATAATTTTAAGCTATTTCAAATGGATATCAAAAGTGCTTTCTTAAATGACTTTATTTTCGAAGAAGTGTATGTTGGGCAACCACTCGGATTTGAAAACTCACTTTTTCCTAATCATGTGTTTAAATTAACTAAGGCTCTCTATGATTAAAACAAGCCTCTAGGGCTTGGTATGAGAGGTTTAGCTCTTTTCTTATTTCAAATAATTTCACTAAAGGCAAGGTCGATACTATATTGGTTATTAAAAATTTTGAAAATAATTATCTTATTATTTAAATTTATGTTGATGATATTATTTTTGGTTCTACAAATGAATCGTTATGTGAATCATTTGTCAAGTGTATGAGCCAAGAGTTTGAAATGAGTCTAATGGGTGAACTAACCTTTCTTTTAGGATTACAAATTAAAAAAACTTAGTGATGATATATTTCTTAGTCAAACCAACTATGCTTTAGAATTGTTAAAATGATTTAATATGGATGGTTTAAAAGCCATCAACACTCCTATAAGTACATCCACTAAGTTAGACATAGATGAAAGTGGAGAATGTTTTGATCACAAAACATATAGGGGAATGATAGGTAGTTTACTTTAGCTCACCATAACTAGACCGGATATCATATTTAGTATAGGACTTTGTGCTAGATTTCAAGCTAATCCTAAGTTATCTCACCTTAAAGCCATTAATAGAATCCTTAGATATCTTAAAGGAACCTCTAACCTAGGATTATGATATCCAAAATCTGATAACTTTATTTCAATAGCTTATGTGGATGCAGATTTTGTCGGATGTAGAATAGATAGAAAAAGCACATCTGGAACATGTCAATTTTTAGGACATGCACTTGTTTCTTGGACTTCTAAGAAATAAAACTCGGTTGCACTTTCCACGGTCGAAGCCGAATGCATAGCTGCAAGTGCATGTTGTGCACAAGTTGTTTGGATGAAAAATATATTAGAAGATTATGGAATTCATTTAAAGAATATTCTTATAAAATGTGATAACACAAGTGCCATATGTTTGACTAAAAATCTCATTCAACACTCTAGAACTAAATATATTGATATTAGGCATTATTTTATACCAGATCATGTCTATAACAATGATGTTATTCTAGAATTTATTGATACTAAACACCAATTGGTGGATATCTTTATAAAACCCTTAAGTGAAGAACAATTTAATTTCATTAGAAGGAAATTAGGCATGTTAAATTGTCCTATTGCTTGTGTTTGTCTCTCTCTCGAAATTTTTTAATTTCATATCAATTTTTTGTTTTCATGAAGTTTTCTTAATCCTTCACCTATCTTGGTATTATCTTTTCTGATTTCATACTATCTTATAACATCTTTTTGATTTTGTATTTTGAATGAAGATTTCACTTTCATCCTCTTCCAATCTTGGATTAATACTATTGTTTCATCTATTAATGATTGTTAGTATCATATACATGACTTACAATTGATAATTTTTGAATTGATAACATGCCCATTTAATGACTTGGTAAAGTTGATTCTTTCAATTTTATCTTCCCTCTACTTCCAATGGCATGAATGAATGATTTACTTTTGATACTTTCATATCATAAAATTTGAAGTTTGATAATTTCTTAATAACCAAAACAAATTGCCTTCATGACACATAGAACTATTCCTTGATACATATTTTTTTATGTCATGAACTCTACATGAAAAGAAGGAGCTCTCCTTTTTTTTAGATTGAAAACTCTCTTGAACTCAATTTGGATATCATTCATTTAGGTTTCTTAACTCTATGAATTTCTATGAATTTCTATGAACTTTTATAAATTTTATGATTGTAAAGATTTCGGATGTCATGAACTTTTATAAATATTTCATGGCTTGATTGGTTGTTTTCCAATTGATGAATTTTTCATGAAAATGCCAAGTTAGCTCTCATGATTCTTCTTTATGTTGTGAGCCCTTTATGAATTTTTGGATGCTCTTTTCATGGGTTTTTAAGTATACATCATATGCTTTGTGCTAAAATGATCTCTCCTTTCTACCTCACGAATTTTATTTGGTGAAAATGATTCTTGTATTAATTTTTATTGACTTGAATGATTCACTGTTCCACTTCACAGATTATTTTTGCCGAATTAATTCTTAATGCTGAATTATATCGATGATATGAATTTCTGATGAATTATATCTATGATATGAATTTTTGATGAATTATAAGTCTTCTTGATGGAATTGTGAATTTATCCTTTTGACACAAACACTGACAGTGGACTGGGTAGTGCGAACCGCCCAATAATGGTACCACTGCCCAGTAAGACGGTGCCACTGCCCGTGCTCTCGGCCATTGGGCGATGCCACCGCTCGGCCGAGTTTGTTGGGCCTTAAACTCGGCCCAAACCAGTCCGAAACAAAGCCCATGTGGCCCCTACTTGGTTTATAGGATTAACACCTAATCCTAAACCAAATTACATACTAACTATGAATTTTAAAGACATTTCCTAAGCTATTACAAAGTTCACAAGTCAAGACTTCTTCTAGTGAGCCTCCGGTGAACTTTCGGCGGTCTTTCGATGAACCATCGGAAACCATTCTACGGACTCCCAGCATGCTCCTGGACTTTACGATGATCTTGGTGAGTTCCAATGAGCTTCTTTAGCAAGCTCTGATCTTTCTTGCCAAGCTCCATGAACTTCTAACGAACCTTCTGACGAACTTCCAAAAACCCTTCGGCAAGCTCCCTACTTGTTCTCGGCCAGTTCCAACAGTACTCGTAACGAATCTTCAGACTTTCGTCGAACTCTCGAACTCCCAACGATCTATCACACTTGTCTTTCAGCACTTTGTTTCACTTTACATCTTCATCGTTATCGTAGTTAATCCTGTACACACATAAACAAAACTCTATTTCAATCTAGACAATTATTATAATGTGAATTGTCATTCTGTTGCCTGGTATGTCATTGGTTGATGCTTCATCCAATTCTTCGGCTCATCGTCCTCTCTTGCGTTTTATTGCTCAATCGGCGGTTGACCTTTGCAACCCCAATATACTTGGCGCAACATACTTTTCTTGGCCCGATGCTCGACATATGAAGCCTTTTACCGATTGTCGACCGAACCTCCAGCTCGACATCCAATATCCTGACGTGATTATTCGGTGCAACGTCAATTCCTCTAACATCAATTGTCGAATCCTGATCGATAGTAGACCTACGTAACTCAAAACATAGTTAGATCACAAAACATAATCAATTAGTTTCATCATCAAAATTTAAGATTTAACATTGAGATGACAAACGTTTTCGTTAAATGCTAAAGCTATGAATGCTTTATTTTGTGCTTTAGACAAAAACTGAGTTTAATCATGTTTCTACTTGTGAATCTGCACATGATATTTGATACACACTTGAAGTAACTCGTGAAGGCATAAATAAAGTTAAAGAATCTAAGATTAATCTTTTAATTCATAGTTTTGAATTGTTTAAGATTAAATTAAGTGAAACCATTGGTGACATGTACACCTCTTTTATAGATGTTGTTAATAGTTTAAAAGCTCTTGGTAAATATGATATTAATCTTGAACTTATTAATAAAATTTTAAGATATCTTCCAAAAAGTTGGGATCCAAAAGTAACTGCAATACAAGAAGCAAAGGACTTGAATAATTTTCTTCTTGAAGAACTTATAGGATCATTAATGACCTATAAAATGACTTACATGATACATGATAAACATGAGAACAACCTTCCAAAGAATAGGAAGGATATTGTACTAAGAACCAAAGAATACCACTTGAGTGAAAACTCAAGTGGTGATGATGATGATGATGATGACTTGGCACTTCTCACTAGAAAATTTAAAAAATTCATAAAAAGGAATAAAACAAATCTTGTAAAATGATACTTTAAGAAAAAAAATGAACTCAAAAATTATACAATCATCTGCTATGAATACAAGAAGTCGAAGCACTTCAAAAGTGAATGCTTATAATTGAAGAAGAAAAAGCTTGCACAAAAGAAGAAGAAAGCACTCAAGGCGAATTGGGATGAATCAAGTGCATCATAAGACGAAGAGCAAACCAATGAAGATGAGGTGGCAAACTATGCCTTGATGGCTCTCAACGACAAGGTATGTGACTTAATTGAAACCCCTTCATCTTATGATGAATTACTCAATGCATTTCATGATTTATATGATGAATTTAAATTAGTTGGTATGAAATATAAACTGATAAAAAAGGATCATGTTTCTCTCACTAGTAAATTTGAAAATTACAAAAATTGAGTATAACAATTGCATTTTAATGTCTTGTAGTAAATGTAAAGAGTTAGACTTAGTCAACAAAGAAAATATATTATTACAACAAATATTAAAAAAATTTAAAATTAAAAATAAATCATTAAACATAATTTTTGCTAATAAGGGTCATGTTCATAGAAAGGAAGGAATCGACTTCATGAGTAGAAACACTCAATGAAAGTCAACTATATTTGTTAAAGGACCCACACTACATGTTCCCTCTAAAGATAAATATAACTTTTGTGGTAGATATGGTCATTATACCTATAAATGTTCATTTAAAAAATATAGCTCTCATAAATTGGTTTGGACTTTTAAAGGAACCATGAATGATTTAATGCTAAAAGTTAAGATAGGTAGATCAATCCATGAAGGATCTAAAGTTAATGGGTACCTAGAACAAATCTATCCTTTTTGTAAGAATATCTCTAAATAAGAGCTAGGAGTAAAAGATGATATCTTAATTGTGGATGCTCAAAGCTTATGATTGGAGATCCAACACACTTATTAAAGCTCACTAGCTGAAACAACAATAATAAAAAGATAAAATGTTAAATTTAAATCTAGTGCTTGCATCATAGAGATACCAAATAAGAATAGTTCTATAAATACTTTAAGAAGCAATAACATTTATCTTGATGATTTTCGTGATGAAACTTATTTTTTGATTTTAAACCATGATGCATGGCTTTGGCATAGAAGACTAGGGCATACTAGTATGAAATCAATCTCACAAATTGGAACTAAAAAACTTTAGTTATTTCTAATCTTATACGAATCTATCTATGTTGCTTTCAATTCTATCACAACAATTGGTATCAATAGCCCATTTCCTTTTTGTTGATGATAATGGGAGAGAAAAATGTGACAAATTGATGACTTGATAGCATGATTTGTATCAAAAAATGCAATGCTTTGTAAAATGCCTTGAAAATTAATAACATGCTTTGTATCGTAAATTTCCAAGCCTTGTAACGAGCCTTGTAACGAAAAATGCTTGGATGAATTACAAATGCTTGGATGGATTGCAAATGCTTAAAATATAATTGGTATCGCAAATACTTGAAGTATATTGCAATGTATCGCATTGCAAATGAATCATGTATGCTTAAAATGTTAATTTTTCTATGTTCATTATCGTATCATGTTTAAATTTGGTATCTTCCCTTGATACAATAATGTGGTTTCATTTGTATCATTGAATGATGTATCCTTAATTGATATCATGCTTTGGACTTGTGAACTTTTAATTTGATATCATTTGATTGTTGCTCAATTTCAAAATTAAAGTTGATATTATTGTTGAGATGATGATTGTTTATCATCATGCAACATTGGACTTAAAAATAGATGTCATGTCATGACACCATTTTTGAATTGAAAAAATACAAAGTTTCATATTTGGGATGAAAAATCATGCTTGTTAAGTATGTCGATAAGTTCGAATGCATGCGACTTATCAGTTTTGGCTTGAATTCAAGGGGTTTGAATTCAAGTGTTGCTTTCTCAAAATATGGCATATAGATAAGGGGAGTTAAGATTAACTCCGTTATCAATTGATTGTCATCATCAAAAAGGGGAAGATTGTTGAATCTCGAATTTTGATGATGAAGTCAATTGATAGGTAATCCATATTATTAAGAAAAATGTGTAGGATTAACTATGATAGTAATGAAGACATAAAGCAAATTGTCGGAGTCAAGTACGTTGGGAGTTTGAGAGTTTGCCAAAAGTCCAAAGATTCGTCGGAAGTACTGTCAGAACCAACCGAGAATAAATCGGGGGCTTGTCGAAGGTTGCCGTAAGGTTTGTCAGAAGTTTGCCAAAGGGTTGTCAGAAGTTTTACATAAGGTTTGTCAGAAATTCATGGAGCTCACCGAGAAAGATCAGAAGCTTGCCCAAGAAGGCTCATTGGAACTCGCCATGGTCGTCGTAAAGTCCAAGAGCCTATTGGGAGTCTATCAAAAGTTATCCAAGGGTTCATTAAAAGTTTGTTAGAAGTTCATTGAAAGCTCGCCGGATGAAGGCTTGATATTACTGGATTATAATTTTCTTAGAATATATTTTTAATTTCATAGTTAGTACGTAAATAGGGTTAGGATTAGGTGTTAATTCTTTAACTCAGGTAGGGGCCAATTGGGCTAGTAAATTAACTGGATTAGGCCATATTCAAGGTCAATCCAAAAGTGTTGAACCCTGTCTAGCGGTGGCACCACTAGACTGGGGTGGTGGAACCGCCCTGGGAACATATTTTCAAGTGCACTAGGCGATGGTACCGCCCAGGTCAGCGGTGGTACTATCAATAGTTATTACCTACCAAGCAGTGGTACCACTTGATAGGTAGGGGTACCACCCCTCTATAGAGCCCGAGACTCTATCAAGCGGTAGTACTACTAGACTGGGCAATGGTACCGCCCAGTACATTGATAGAACCAATGTCAACTGGCGATGGTACTGATAGTGTCAGGTGGTGGTACCGCTAGCACTCAAAAATCTAGGATGGGACCACTTTTGGCTCCAATTATAAAGCCAATTGAGCCTATAAAAACCTCTTACTTCTTAGCTGACTTAGCACATTGAGAAGTGATAAGAACTAAGTCAAAACTCTACCAAAATTGCTTTCAAAAGTTTGAGTGTTCACCTCCCAAATTCACAAGTGTAAAATTTCTGTAAAAGAGTGTGAGCCACTTGCAAGTTTTATAAAAATGTGTGTTTGATCCTTCCCCTTCAAGAATGATTGATAGTGGAAGCCGAGAACCTCATCAGAGGAGGTTTCGAAAGTGGACGTAGGTCATTTGATCGAACGACTATAAATCGTTGCATTCTTCTCTTAGTGTGTAAGTTTTAATTGTTGCATTCTATTCTTTACTTCACTGCACTCGTCCATTCTCTCCTTCTCTACTCTTTTACGTATTCACTAGAAATAATCTTCTTTGCCAAAATCACTTTCATCAGATGAAACTTTTTCAATGAACAAGTTTTCTAAAATCGCTTTAAATTGTCAGTTTTTATCTGCGACACTAATTCAGCCCCCACTCCCCCTCCCCTCTTAGTGCTGCTCTAGATCCTAACACATACATCACTATGTATGAGTTCCAACAACTCAGTGGTTATCTTTCCATGAACACAAGGTTCGCAAGTTGCATATTACTTATAGTAAAATGGATCTTGGTATCCATCCATCAACAATTTTTGAATTCTTCCCTCATGGATATGACCTAGCCTATAATGCCAAAGGTATGCAGTGTTTACCTCATCTCGTTTTCTCTTGGACTCACTTACATTCATGATATGTGTAGTGTCTAGCATAATCAAACCATTATGTAATGTTCCTCTCAGGATGATCTCATCATCTTTAATAATTGAACAATTATTATTCTCAAAAACTACTTTATAACCATTTAATGTCCAACATAAAATGGAAATAATATTTTTGATAATAGAGGGAACAAAATAACATGCATCTAATACAATAGTAGCTCCATCAAGCAGATGTAAATTGACCTCGTCGATAGCAACAATAGCAACTCTTGCTTTATTGCCACCTTGAGGTCCATCTTACCTCTCATCAATCTTCTAGGTTTTGCTAGAACCTGCAATAAATTGTAGATATGATAAGCACTGCCGGTATCTAATACTCATGTGTTATCATATGAGTCGGACAAAAGGAGACTAATCATGAATGTGCTTGAAGCTTCTCTATGTTGAATCTCGAATTTTGATGATGAAGTCAATTAATAGGTTATTTGATCTAATCCATATTATTGAGAAAAGTATGCAGGATTAACTATGATAGTGATGAAGATGTAAAGCAAAACGGCATGCCGAAGTCAAGTGCAATCAAATCCTTGGATGTTCAAGAGTCCACCGAAAGTCCAAAGATTCATTGGAAGTACTACCAGAACTAGCCGAGAATGAATTAGGGGCTTGTCGATGGGTTATTGGAAGTTCGTCGGAAGGTTCATCAGAAGTTCGCTGGAAGGTACGTCAGAAGTTCACAGAGTCCACCAAGAAAGATTAGAGCTTGCCGAAGAAGACTCATCGGAACTCACCAAGGTTGGTGTAAAGTCTAGAAGCCTATTAGGAGTCCGCCGGAAGTTGTTCGAGGGTTCGTCGGTGTTGAATCTCAAATTTTGATGATGAAACTAATTGAGTATGTTTTAGTGATCTAACTATATTTTGAGATACGTAGGTCTACTCTCGATCAGGATTAGATAATTGATGTAGGATGAATCAGCATTGCGCTCAAGGAAATTACATCAGGAGATTGGATGTCGAGCTGGAGGTCCAGTCGATGATCGACAGAAGGTTTCGAACAAAAAAATCGGGTATCGAGCCAAGAGGAGCGGAGTTACGCCAATGAGATCAGGGCTGTGGAGCTCAATTGTTGATTGGGTAACAAGCCGCAAGAGAGGACAATGTGCCGAAGTGTCGAACGAAGTGTCGATGGGCCAAGGATGAGCCGGGCAACTAATTATGATTTGTATTGTAATAATTATCTAGATCGGAGTAGGATTAGCTTAATTGGGTTATAATTAGGATAACCCAATTAGAGGTCAACTAAGCCCGGTATTGGATCGATTTAGGTCGGGTTTAAGGCTCAACCATGAGTGCTAGACACTATCCGGCGGTGGCATCGCCAAACTGGGGCGATGGCACTACCTAAGTCTAGCTTCCTAGGTAGTCTGGGGCGATGGCACCGCCCTGGGGTAGAGTGCCTGGGTGGTGGCACCGCTGGTTAGGCGGTGGTACCACCTAATACATTGACCATATTAGTGTGTCAGGTGGTGGTACCACCAGACTGGGCGGTGGTACCACCCAATGCACTAACACAACTAGAGTGTACTAACGGTGGTATCACCAGTGTCAAGCGGTGGTACCGCCAGTGTCAAGCGGTGGTACCGCCAGTGTCAAGCGGTGGTACCGCCAGTGTCAAGCAGTGGTACCGCCAGCACTTGAAAATCTAGGATGATTCAAATTTGGGGTCCAAATTTGAATCACCTTGAGACCTATAAATACCCCTCTCATCCATGGTTAAAATACACACTAGAACTGAGAAAGAAAAAAGAAAACACTACTGTAATAGTGTCAAATTCCTCCGTCTAATTCTAAAGTGTGATATAGCCTTAGAGAGGGTTGAGAGGCCTTATAAGGGTTACCTCCTAAGCCCATCAAAAGGAGAGAGCTATAAGGGAGTTAGTATTCAACCGTTGGAAGGAAGACAACTAGTTGAAAAGCCGATGGCCTCAAGAGAAGAGGAATCGAGAGTGGACGTAAGTCGGATGATCAAACCACTATAAAACTTAGTTTATGATTTTATCCTTACATTTACCTTTCTGTAAACCTTTACTTTGCTTGTTCACTACCCTTCATCTTCTCTAAACATTCTCAAGTTTAAGTTAGAGCTTTTCTGATACCGTTTTAGTCAAAATGAAGTTTTCAACATTCAAAGTTTTTGAAATCATTTTAAATCACCAAAAATTATCGTACTTAACCGTTGCACTAATTCACCCCCCCTCTTAGTGTTGCTCTAGATCTCAACAATTGGTATCAGAGCCTCCTTATTTCTCTTTCGGATTCACACTCACGAGAAATGGCTCTTCACAACTTTCAAGAGGATTTTTTAATTGTTCATCCTCTACTATTTAACGGTTTGGACTATACATATTGAAAAATTTAAATGAGAGTTTTCTTGATTTCTTTAGATTTAAACTTATAGAATATTATTGAAAACATCTTTCGACTTCCCTCTAAACTGATGAACGAATGGTCGGATTTGGAGAAAAAAATCTTTTTCTTTAAATGCTAAGGCTCTGAATGCCTTATTTTGCGCTTTGGACAAAAACGAGTTCAATCGAATTTCTACGTACGAAACGGCTTTTGATATTTGGCGGACACTTAAAATCACGCATGAGAGAACTAGTAGAGTCAAAGACTCGAAAGTAAACCTCTTATGGTATGATTTTGAGGTCTTCCGAATGACACCAAGCGAGTCTATCGATGACATGTACACCTGTTTCACGGATGTCGTCAATAGTTTGAAAAGCCTTGGTAAATGTTTTTCGAATTTTGAACTCACTAACAAGATCTTAAGTTCCCTTCCAAAAAGGTAGAATTCTAAAGTAATTGTAATACAAGAGATTAAAAATTTAAATAATTTTTCATTGGAATAACTAATTGGGTCATTAATGACCTTTGAAATGACACTCTTAGAACATTTTGAACTCGATAAACACATAAACCACCTTCCAAAGAACAGGAAAGATTTGAAACTCTAGACTATAAAATGCCACTTGAGTGATGACTCAAGTAATGAAGACAATGAAGAGGACATTGAACTTTTAATCAATTTTAATAAGTTCATTAAACAAAAATCAAAAATCAAAAATAAACTTGAATGGAGGAAGAGGCCAAAGAAGAGGAAGGCACCCAAGGGTGAATCAAGTAAAGAAGAGGCAAATTGGGCTTTGATAGATTTCGTCAATGAGGTAAGTAACTCACCCATTATGCTTTTACCTTATTTTGAAATTACATGATCTTGCATGAGTTGCTTAGTTTAGTTAGTAGGAAATAAATAATTATTTTTCAAAAAAATTATATCATGCTTTTCTTTTGAGTATTTTTGAAAAATAAAAAATTAAAATGATACTTGCATGATTTGTGATAATGTGTGCACTCCTAATAGGATTAATCCATGCATGTGTATCTTGATGTTTTATATTGTTTTTCATCTCTAAACATGATGCTTGATGATTTTATATCATGCATGAGTTTTTGAAGTGATATTGATTTGAAACTCTATGTTATGGATAAATATGTTTTTGGTCTAATCATTCTGATGATAAATTAAGATGACATAATGCATGTACACCTAAAAGGATAAAATCCATGTTTGCTTTCCATATCGATTTTCAATTTTAAATATGATACATATCTATGTATGAATTTCTTGAATATCTTTTGATAATAGATGTGTGTATCATGCTTATAATTTGAAAACTTCCATCTTGGATTAATAGGTCTTACTCATTTTTATGATGAAATTTATAAAATGATGCATGATTTTAGCAAAAATTTGAGCATTGATCATCTTGTTATAACTAATGAAAGAAAGAATTAAAATGATTTTGATGATTCTTTCATTTTTAAATATGATGCATGATATTTTCATATAAAAAATTTGAACATTCTTATGAAAGATCAAATCACTTAAATTGAAACTTATAAAAATGAAAAATGTGCTATCATGATGTTTTTATGTTTTATGTGTTTGATCTTGATGGCTTTGATGAAATCACCTTTTCGGTCTTAAACTTGATACACAACGTTTATAGAAAGAGGACTTGAGCATGCTTACATGTAATTAATCTACACTATTCTAAATAAAATTTTCGAATGAAAGATTTTGATAATAATATGCAATTTGTATAATGATACATGGTTTTCAAATAAAAAATCTTGAACATACCCTTTGAAATCATACTTGATGATGAATATCTCGATATTAAAAGGATATTATCATTCTTGAAAGTTATGGAATCATGCTTGATGAATTGTTTTATGAAATTTGCCTTTTCACTCTTGAATATTGATGCTTATTTTTACTAAAGGCAAAGGCATGATTATAGGTTGAAACACATAAAAAGAGATTGCATTTTCTATCCCATTGAGGTTAATAAATTCATTTTATGAATCTTATGAATCTCTTGAAGATAATCATGATGAATGCTTTGAAAACAAATGTGTGTATCATGTTTTTGGTCTTAGTGATTTCTCTTGAAACTTGATTTCAGATTTATATGATAATACATATTATGATTTGTTTTATGAAATTTTGCCTTTAAGTCTTGAACCTTCATGATGATTTTAATTTGACATAAAAAGACAAAGGCATGTTTACATGAAATCAATGCATGAATTGAAATCATTAAAAGTGATATGCATGTTTCTTGAACATCTTCTTTTCTCTAAAGTTTATGATTTTTCAATAAAAGAAAAATAATAAATTCATTTATGGTATCCTGTTTATCACTTGAATTATGAATGAGATTTTAATGATATGTTAAAGAATCCATTTAAATGAATCATGTTCGTCTTGATTTTTTCTGGAGCCTTGATGACTTAGAAATGACATGATCACTTTGGCTTGTATGCCTTATGTGGTGATTTAAAATTAATTTGCTTTATTATGAATTATTGAATTATGATCTTGATACCTCCTAAAAGGAATATTTATGAACCATGTATGATATCCTTTGATCCTTATTGATTTTTCATATTGATATCTTTCATGACATGATATGATTGAATCATTGATTTATTTTTTTGTCATGGCAAAAAAAATACATATAAAGAAAATATGCTAGCTTTGGTATCCATGACTTGAATTTGATTGAAACATTGCATGCTTAAATCGATTTTTTCTCCTATGTTTCAATACTGCTTTGTATGCTTCATGACTTGAAGATTGAAATATTGATGAAGACTTTTGATGTATCACTTGTTATGATTAATGTAAATTGCAAGTATTTTGAATCTCGAAAATGATTTTGATTTGATTATGGGTTTCAAGTTGTCAAATTAGTCTGAATGAGATTTTTGTTTCAAGCGAATCATGCACTCTTTTTTGATTTCTTGACTTGAAATATTTTTTTATGCAAATCGAAATACTTTCCCTCTATGACTCCTTCATTCTATCATTTGGTAAAGAGGAAAACAATCCATGTTTTGATATCTCGATAGTTGATACTTAAAATTATTTCTTATGATTCATGATGAATTTAGAAATATAATGCATATATCATAATCTCTTCTTTATTTTCCTAAGATCTTTTGCTATCTACAAAAGAAGAGACATATTGAAATAAATCATGAATTGATCATTGATATTGATATCTTGATTCTTTATATTGGTTGTCATGATTTGAAGATTGATGTAGAATATTGATTGATGCAAATTTACAATTGATGTAAAAGTCTATATCATTGGTTCCTCCCTTTTTTTCGATAATGATAAAGGAGGAGTTAGATTGCTAGCTTATGCATCAAAAATTGCTAGCTTATGCATCAAAAGACAAAAGTGTGCTAGCTTAAACATTGAGAAGTAAAAAGTTGCTATCTCAAGAGAGACAAAAATTTTGCTCAACTTCACTTTTTCAACAAAATTGCTTGCATTTTTGTTACCAATTGTTGAATCTCATGCAAGATTATTTGAAGTATTAATCCTCGCTTTCTTTTTGACATTGACAAAGGGGCAGAAGGGCTTGCTAGCTTGTGCATTGAAAATAAAAGTAAAATTGCTAGCATGTTAAGGAAGAAAAACTTGCTATCATGAACACCATCACAACATGTGCTATCTTGTATATCATGAGAAAATTGCCATGATTGAATGTTGAATGTTGATGAAAATCTAGTTAGTATAATTGTAAAACTTGCATATCTTTTAAACTAGCTATGATATTATTTCTCCTTTTTATTGATGATAAAGGGGGAGAAATAGATTAGATTGATGACTTCATGCATTGAATTGAAGATTTTATATATTTGCATGATGGTTTGATGTTTCTCATAACATGTGATGAATGTTACTTGGATTTGGCATAATCCAAATGTTTTATCAATGACATATTGATAGGGGGAGTTTGGTTAAACTTTGGGAGTTAAGGTTAACTTTGTCAGTCATCAATTAGTTGTCATCATCAAAAAGAGGGAGATTGTTGAATCTCAAATTTTGATGATGAAACTAATTGAGCATGTTTTAGTGATCTAACTGTATTTTGAGATACGTAGGTCTACTCTCGATCAGGATTAGATAATTGATACAGGATGAATCAGTGTTGCACCATAAGAAATCACGTCAAGAGATTAGACGTCGAGCCGGAGGTCCGGTCGATGATCGGCAGAAGGCTTCGGACAAAGAAATCAGACATCAGGCCAAGAGGAGCGGAGTTGTGCTAAGGAGATCGGGGCTGCGGAGGTCAATTGCTGATTGGGCAACAAGCCACAAGAGAGGACGATGAGCTAAAATGTCGGACGAAGCACCGATGGACCAAGGACGTGCCGGGCAACTAATTATAATTTGCATTGTAATAATTATCTAGATCAGAGTAGGATTAGCTTAATTGGGTTGTAATTGGACCAACCTAATTAGGGGCCAACTGGGCCCGGTATTGGATCGGTTTGGGCTAGGTTTAAGGCCCAACCAGGAGTGCTGTGCTAATCATATGTGCCCTGCAAGCCAATCACATGAGTGATGGCACTTGTGACTTGATATGCACTCTTTCTCTTTACTTATTATTAGGCATTTTATCACTTTATCTTGCGTGTTGCATATATTGTGATGTCCTTGGATCTGTGCAATTGGAATCAGATCATGATGATATCACAATAATGAGACCGATTCACCTTTAAACTCATACCCTAAATAATCCTGGTCATAGGTTACTCGAGAGGGACATCGAGACAATCGGATAGACTAGTGTGCTGTATACCCATCCATATGATGGAGGTGACTGGTCTCATAGCTACTCATATGGGGACACTAGGGGTACAGTGCAGGTGCTCATTGGGGAATGAGTTCACTGATTGATCCGCTTACGGAATACTGGATGGTTATTGATACCTCACGTTAGACAGCGATTCCATAGTCCTAGTAGTGTATCTAGTCCTTAGACTTGAGACATCAAGGATATCCTGTATGAGTACTCCACTCTTTGATACCAGACTTATAGGTTTGGAAAGTTTCAGATCTAGTATAGTCGGTCATTGGTAGTGGTAGCTAACCTTACGAGGGCTTTTGAGTGTCAATAGGCGGAATATCATAAGAGGAATATCCCATGTATTCTTGCTTGGATAAATCCTTAGCCAAGGTTATTCGGATTGAGAGAGAAAGAGTTCTCCAAGAGAATCCGACAAGAGCAAAACTCGAGGAGAGACCGTATGGGCCTGACAACATCATACCCGATATAGAGTCTCTGGGATATTAGTTGGATGAGGGACTATAGATATATGGTAATTGAGGACAGATAGGTCCAAACGATTAGATTCCCCTGTATCGTCTAGGGGCTGTGGTATAGTGGCCTAGTACGTCCATAGTCGATGAGTTGGATGAATTATTATAGAGATAATAATTCACTAAGTTAGAAGGAGTTTTGAGAAGTATGACTCACGGCCAGCTCGATATTGGGCCTAGAGGTTCACACACATATGGTAGGTATTGCAACGAGTAGAGATTCAGATTTGAGATATCTACTAGAGCCCCTATCTTATTGGATATCCATTAAGCCCCTGAATTATTGGATCATAAGATGAGATCCAATAATTGCTAATAAGAGAATATTGAGTATAGACCTATTAATCCAAGAGGCTTGGATAATTGGATGGAGATCCAAAACCCAATAGGGCAATATCCATTAGGGTTTATAGGGGGCCTCTATAAATAGGAGGGAACCAAAACTCTATAGGCTATGGGTTCTTTTGGTAGCCACCTTCTGTTCTCTTCTCCCTAGAGAGGTGCATCGTCACAGTCCCTATTGTGTGGATACTGCTAGCGAAGAGGACGCTTGACCTTCTTCATCCTCTCCTACTGATCTGTAGGGATTCAAGGATATACGATCTCCCTAGGTATTTTCTTTTACACATGCAGTTTTTACGGATTTGTTTTTGATGCACCGATCTTCGCATGATGACACAATCTTTCTACAGAAAATCTGTGGTTTTATTTTTTGTTCTTCCGCTACGCATGAGATGTCACCCCATAGGATTTCCCAACAGTGGTATCAGAGCCAAGTTGTTCGTATGAAGATCGGATCTTAAACTATGTGTGTTGTGATTTAGAATAGTTTTTGTCATCAAAATCATTGACGCAAAAGGTGAGGAAGGGCAGCAAGTGTTGTTGCACTTGTTGCGCTCGCATAGCGGCCACAAGGCTGCTTGCAGCCTTGTTGCTTGCAATAGCAACAACGGTGTCAGTTGCATACAAGGGGCTTGTAGGCAAGCTGCAGGCGACGACAGGTGGCCGACGGCCTACTGCCTGCTTGCAAGGTACGGGCAGAGACACCCGCGGGGGTAGCGACAACTACGGGCGCTACCCCGTAGCCCATGGGTAGAGGCACCCATGGTGGCAGTGCTGCCTACGGGGCAACAGCACCCGCGAGGTCCCTACGGGTGGCACCCATGGCGATAGCACTACTTGCAGGGCAGCGGCGCCCGTGAGGTCCCTACGGGCACGCCCGCGGGTAGTGGCCGCAGCCGATAGGGTGGTGGCGGCCACAATGCCGCAATGTAGCAGGCAGAAGAGAGATTAGGGTTTTCTGGGCAAAAGATATTTTTACCCCTCGAAATTTCAAAAATTTCAATTTTTGTCCCTTTTGATAGAATAACCAAAATACACCTTAAAATTTAAAAAATTCTCTAAATATCTCTATTTTTAGAAAAATATATATGTTAATTAAATAGTTTAAATAACTATTATTATTTATCTAGTAGTCCTATAAATTAACATATACATGTGATGTATGATGTGGACAGATGATCGTGGACCTTATGATGTGATGTGTACATGTGATTATTATTATTATTATTGGGGCCCAGGAGCTTCTATTTTTCTCGTTTATTATCGGGCTTGTGTGCCTATAATTATGTTGTAATTAAATGAGGAGGCGTAGTGATAGCGGGACCCACAAGGTCTAGATGGACAATCCGATGCATAAAGATGCGTTGAGATGCCGACGTAACTAATGAAGTGAGAAGGACGATCACAAGGCATAGAGATACGCCGAAGCATACATAGATCTTGATGTGAGTGATTGGGCCCACTGGCTCGGGCCTGATCACATTAGGATGTGGTCCATGATCATCTGGTGTGATTGCTCATGTGTTCTATGATTGGTTATACACCTACTAGATATGTATATATATTTACATGCGATGTAGATATATATATATTAAATATATATGTGTGTGACACATTATGTTAGGAGACCAAATAAAAAATCCTTCTATTAATAATATTAAGTCGGTAAACGAGAGACAATTAGATTGACCCACGTGGCCTTCCATCATTATAGCTAGGAACCGATTCCCGATGTAAGTTGAGTTGGTCGAGTCCCTCGAGACTCACCTATATCGTGTTTCGTTATCTTATCTATGACATAAAGATATCACCGGTGACCTGAGGATATGGTATGCTTGGTCGAGTCCATCGAGAGTATATCATCGAATCAGACTCATCTTGTAACGATAGTGATGACTTAACCGAACATCATGGTTGGTCGAGTCCCTTGAGGCCATGGTGGTTCGGAGGTCGAACAGGATGGGAATCACAAGGAGTTGTGATTGGCAAGAGTTGCCTACCTTTATGGGCTTAACGTGATTGGTCGAGTCCCTCGAGGTTACGTTAAGACGTCGATTGGATCCCAATCCTCACTCGAGATCCGCCGGGGGTCTTCGATTCACATACCAGAGGGTGTTGTGTGTCTCGTGAAAAATTAGTGGGAGTACATTAAGATAGAAGTCCTTATCTTAACTGTTTAATTTTTGTAAAGTCTGCATGTTATTCATTTCTACTACATCTTTAATTTCAGAAAAATATCACTTTCAAATCCTTTACGTGGCATACTCGATGCCAACCGCCTCACTAGTCCAAATTATACGGATTAGCTTTGCAATCTGAGAATCGTTCTCACGGTAGAGAAAATCACATACGTCCTTGATACAGTGATCCCTACGCCCGACGAAGGGGCAAGCAAGGATGAGATCACTCATTATGTGAAGTACATATGTTAGCCTCTATGACTACTCTATGACTACTAAGTTATAGAGACAGCATGAAAATATGGCTGCTAATTCTATACTTTTGTATCCCCGTAAACTATTTGAGGAACATGGAAGAACTCAGTGATATGAGATATCAAAGAGTCTTTTCTGTGCCATGATAACTGAGGGGACATCAGTTCAGAACCATGGCCTTCAGATGATTAAGTGGACCGAGAAACTCACAGGTCTAAGAATAGTCCTAGAGGATAACCTATATGTGGATCTTGTGCTTCAGTCCCTACCAGATTCCTTTTCTCAGTTCATAATGAATTTTAATATGAACAAGCTTGAGGTGACCCTCCCAGAGCTCCTTAATATATTGAGAGAAGCAGAGAGCACCATCAAGAAAGAGAAGCGAGTTCTCTATGCTAGTGAGACTAGAAAGAAAAGGAAGGCTATGAAGTCCCTAAAGAAGGGTAAGGGCAAGGGCAAAATGGGTAAGGCAAAGGTTGTCAAGAAAGACCCAACAAAGGACAAAAGTCAGTGCTTCCGCTACGGCAAAGATGGGCACTAGAAGAGGAACTAAAAAAGTACCTTGTAGAGATGGCGAAACAGAAGCTTGGAGAAGTTTCAGGTACATTTATGATCAGTCTCTATTTGTTAGAATCTTATGATAACATATGAGTATTAGATACCAAGAGCTTATCATATTTGTAATTCGTTGTAAGTTTTGGCAGAACCTAGGAGATTGAACAAAAGCGAGATGGACCTTAAGATGGGCAATGGAGCAAGGGTTGCTGCAGTGGCTGTTAGTAAAGTCATCTTATATTTGCATGGTGGAGCTATTATTGCATTAGATGTATGCTATTATGTTCCTTCTATTATTAAAAATATTATTTCCATTTTATGTTTGACAATTAGTGGATATAAATTAGTTTTTGAGAGCAATGGTTGTTTAATAATATTAGATGATGAGATCATCATGAGAGGAATATTGCATAATGGTTTATTTATGTTAGATACAGCTCCATATATCATGGGTGTAAGTGAGTCTAAGAGGAAACGAGAAGAGGTGAACAATGCATATCTGTGGCATTGTAGGCTAGGTCACATCTATGAGAGAAGGATTCAAAAGTTGTTGAAGAATGGATATCTAGATCCATTTAACTATGAGTTATATGTGACTTGTGAACCTTGCCTTTGGGGAAAGATGACCAACTCTCTATTTAGTAGAACTAGAGAGAGAGCCACTGAGTTATTGGAACTTATATAGAGTGATGTATGTGGTCCCATGTTGACTCATGCCATAGGTGGTTACTCCTACTTTATTACTTTCTCTGATGATTTCTCAAGATACGGACATGTGTACTTAATGAAGTACAAGTCTGAGGCTTTTGAGAAATTCAGAGAATATAAGAATGAAGTGGAGAACCAAATAGGAAAGAGTATTAAATCCCTTCGATCAGATCGAGGAGGTGAGTACTTGAGTACAGAGTTCACTCATTTCCTCAAAGATCATGGGATTTTATCCCAATGGATACCTCCTTATACACCATAGCTTAATGGTGTATCAGAAAGGAGGAATCGCACACTGTTAGACATGGTGTATTCCATGATGAGTTTCACCAACCTACCCATCTCATTCTAAGGATATGCCCTAGACACCGCAACTTACCTTCTAAACAGAATTCCAACTAAGTCAATAATGTCTACTCCATATGAGATATGGTATGGGAAGAAGCCTGATCTTAAGGTTGTTAAGATTTGGGGCTACCCTGCCCACGATAATGAGACACGACCCCGAAAAGTTGAAATCTAGGATGGAATGGTGCAAGTTCGTGGGATACCCCAAGAAAACTTGTGTGTATTATTTCTATCACCCTGAGGACCAAAAGATCTTTGTAGCCAAGAAAGTAGTGTTCCTTGAGAAGGAACACATTCTTGGTGGAGACAGTGGGAGCATGATAGAGTTGAGCGAGGTTGGAGAACCTAGCTCAAGCACCATTCCACAACCAGAATCTGTTCAAATACCTAGCACACAAGTTTCAACTTTACGTAGGTCCGATAGAGTATCCCATCCTCCTGAGAGATATGTGGGACATATCAAAGGAGAGGATGTTGACGATATTGATCCTCATACCTACGAGGTGGCTGTTATGAGCATAGACTCCGAGAAATGGCAAGAAGCCATGAATTCAGAAATAGATTCTATGTACTCCAACAAGGTTTGGAACCTAGTTGATGCACCCGAGGGTATTATACCCATTGGCTGCAAGTGGATCTTTAAAAAAAAGATTGGAGTAGATAGAAAGGTAGAGACCTATAAAGCAAAGCTAGTGGCTAAGGGGTATCATCAAAGGCAAGGTATTGACTATGACGAAACTTTCTCACTTATAGCTATGCTAAAATTCATTCGAATTCTATTGGCTATTGCAGCACACTATGATTATGAGATCTAACAGATGGACGTCAAAATAGTATTCCTCAATGGCAACTTCGAGGAGGTGTATATGATACAGCTTGAGGGATTTATGTCTAGGGATAACCCAGATAAGGTGTGCAGGTTGCTTAAGTCCATTTATGGACTGAAGCAAACTTTCCAAAGTTGGAATATAAGATATAATGAGGCGATCAAATCTTATGACTTTGTTAAGAACGAAGATGAGCCTTGTGTGTACAGGAAGGTAAGTGGGAGCACTATCAACTTTTTGGTATTATATGTGGATGACATCCTAATCATTGGGAATGATGTAGGAATGCTCTCCACAATAAAGGCTTGGCTATCTAGGCACTTCTCCATGAAGGAATTAGGGGAAGCATTCTACGTATTGGGGATACAGATCTATAGAGATAGATCCAAGAGGATGCTTGGCTTGTCCCAGTCCAGGTACATAGACACCATTGTCAATGCTAGGATCGAAGAGGCACTAAGAGGGGGGGGGTGAATTAGTGCAGCAGATTAAAACTAGTAAGTTTGAAACTGATTTCGTAAATAGCTAGTTCATATGGAGATTTCGATTCGACGAAAGATGACTTAGTTAAAGTAGCTCGAGTAAAGGAGATGAAAACCGAACCATTTGCATCTAAGTAGAGAAATGATTTAGAAATTTAAACACTCACACATTCAAAGAATACCACGATGTATAGTGGTTTGGTCAAATGACCTATATCCACTTTCGAAGCCTTCTTCGATGAGGCTCCCAACTTCCACTAGAAAGTCACGTTGAAGGGGAAGGACCAAATACCCCTCTTACAACCTTTCTACAAGTGGTTCACACTTTTATAGATTTTTGCAAAGAGAGGGAGGTGAACACTTAAGCTATCTAAAACAAAGCTTTGCTATAGCTTTTGCTCAATTTCTAACTCTCAAAAGGTTGCCCTCTCAGCTAAGAAAGGAGGGGTATTTATAGACCCCAAGAGGATTTAAATTTGTGCTCCAAATTTGAATTACTTTTGGGTTTCCTAGTGCTGGCAGTGCCATCGCTTGTCAGTGTCAGACTGACAGAGTACTGGGCGGTGCCACCGCCCAGGCTCTCGGGTCCTGAGCGGTGCCACCGCTCGGGGTTTTTAGCAAAGCTGAATGACTCTATTTTTTGGCCCAAATCAGCCCAATAAGAGCCCGGTTGGCCCCTACTAGGTTTAAACAAGACTATTTCCTAATACTTACCCTAATGACATGCTAACTACGAAATTAAAACCTAATTCTATGTAATTTAAACTAACATTCTTCAAGTCTTCTTCTGTCAAGCTTTCCGACAAACTTTCGGTGGACTTCCGACACTCCTTCGGATTTCTTTTGGCGGACTCCTAGCAGGCTCCCGGATTCTGTGGCGAGTTCAATGAGTCTTTGGCAAGCTTCTGAACCTTCTTGGTGATCTTTGCGAATCTCTAACGATCTTTCCAATGAACATCCGAAATCTTCGGTAAGTCCCTGATTCTATCTCAGTTGGTTCTGGCAACACTTCTGATGATCCTTTGGACTTCTGGTGAACTTTCGAACTCCCAACGAACTTGCCTCGATAAATCACTTTATATTTTTATCCTATCATAGTTAATTCTACACACTTATCTCGACAATATGGATTAGAACAAATAATTCACTAATTAACTTCATCATCAAAATCTGAGATTCAACAATCTCCCCCTTTTTGATGATGAGACTCAATTGATGATAGAGTTAATCTTAGCTCACCCTATCTATAAGCTATATTTTGATAAGGTAAAAACACTTGAATTCAATCTTCTTGAATTCATCCCGAACCCGTTAAGTTTCATTCATTAAACTTATCGTCATGCTTAACAAGCATGATTTTTCATCCATAAATACGAAACTTCGTATTTTTCACAATGTCATGGCATGATATGCATTTTCTAGTCGAATGATAGACATTCATCATTTCGACAAGAGAAACTAATCATAAATTGAAATAATACAAGGATCAAATGATATTAATGAAGTACACAAAATCAAAGCATGATATCAAATGAAATAATAGCTTAAAAAATACATTTTAAGCATTTGAGATATATTGCGATACATTGCGATGCTTCATAGCAATTAATTATTGATTTCAAAGCTTGGCAAAAGCAACTTGCAATATAAACCATATAAGTTATTGTGATGAGATACGATATATATAAGTCATTTTTCATTCCAACATATTGCTACATATAAGTCATTTGTCATCAGTTTCATATTTTTCTCCCCCTTTGTCATCAACAAAAAGGAGGTGAAGAATTTAGACATGGTTATGAAATCTGAAAAATCAATCTTCATGGTTATGAAATCAATTATTCGAAGAAGACATCAAATCATTTAAAATATTACAACAATATGAAGGCATCATCCAAAATTCAAGAGATGTCATTCAAAATCCGAGTAGATGATATGAAAGAAACATATAACAATGTGTCACAAATATGTCATTCAATATTTCACACTTAGGAGTATTTCAAAAATATATCAATAGTAGTCATTAAGGTTTACAAAACAAGAGTCAAAGATAACAACTATTCCTCAGGAGGAATTCCAAAATACTTATACAGGTGATCTATCTTCTGGTTTATTTGTTGTACTTCCTTCAAAATTTTAGCTTACTGTAATTTGATTTGATCTTGTTGAGATTTGATTTGAGTTATTTCTCTCATGATTGAATCGTCAGAAGATGAAGCAGGAGTTGGTTCTAAAGGTGCTGCACCAAAAGGACTAGGAGAAGGAGATTTATTTCCCCTAAAAATAGGTATTTTAGGTTGTTCTATTGGTGGGGGAACTAGGTCAGTCCTTCTAGATTGCCTAATCCATATACCATTGCTAAATGTGCACCTAAGTCTCTTGAGTTAATTTCTGTTAATAGTGTTATATCTGTCGACTTGGATTATTTCTTCATCGGGTGAAATACAAATATTATGGGCAAGTATCAATCGAGTGACCAACCCCCCATATGGTAACATTGAGTCTCTAGATATTATCTCCATCATATGTTACCAGATCAAGTATCTAAAATAGTTATTTTGTCCGATCATAATCTAGTACATGGTACTTAACTCTATTAGACTAATCTCATCATGGTGATATTGTTTAGGAATTAGGATGCTTATGATGATGTGATGAAAAGTTTTAGAATTAAAGGATAACAAGTGCTCGCAGCTTTTGGGAACAATGCCTAGGTTAGGATTTGTAAAAATAGTCTCTAAAGCCTCGGAGTAGGTTGCTCCAATTGTTTCCATATTCTATTTGCTTCTGAAATAACAACCCCTATCCTTTTCTGTAATTCCAATTAGCTCACATATCGTATGATCAAAAATTTGAATTTCAGTTCCTAAAAGGTAGGTAGTCAAGCTATCATTATCCATACTTAAGTTTGCATAAAACAACTTAACCAACCTAGGATAATTGGTTCATCGATTTATAAGATAAGCAAGACATCTAAAATGGCAAACCATCTAATGAGTTCTAGGTTTCCTAGTTCACCTAGATCAACATGTTTTCCCTTATGTATGGTTCTTGCTTCGAAATTAGGATACTTAAGAGCTACTTCATTAGATCTAAAGAGGATTGGGTCATAGGAATCTCCTTCCAACCTTTTCCCTTTAGCTCTTGATGATCTCTTAAGAGCCATATCTAGTCATAATGATGAATCAAGAAGGAACATTAAGGAATAGGCCAAGTAATGAGAAAAGAAGAGAAAATTTCAGATGTTACCTTATTTGAGATTTCTTGGGAGGTAGAGATCTTGATCCAAGAAGAAAACCTCTCTCAATTCTTCTAAAGAGAGAAAATGGGGTTTAGAGGGCTTTGGAAGAGGGGTTGGAAGGTTGCTCTCGGGTTGGGGGCGGTTCCACCACAGATTCTAACCCCTCGTTTGATATAGGAGGTTCTCGGGCGGTGCCACCGCCAATTGAGCGGTGCCACCGCCTGGGGGCCAAGCACCTAAGCGGTGCTACCGTTTGTTCTGGCGGTGCCACCGTTGGCACAAAAAAAAAATTTTATTTTTGTTTTCAGAAATTTTAATATGTTGATTAAAATAGGATGGTATCTTGGATCACTCTCTAAGATATAAAATCGAAAAGAAGGAAGTCAAATTCATGAAAGCCGAAAAGAGGATAAAAAAATTTCAAAAAAGACATACAATGAAGCTCATTTACAAGGACAATTCAACATGCCTAATTCCCTTCTAATAAAGTCAAATTATTCTTCATTTAAGGGTTTTGTGAAAATATCCGCTAATTGATGTTTTGTATCAATAAATTCTAGATTGACATTATTATTATTGACATTATCTCGTATAAAGTGATGCCTAATGTCAATATGCTTAGTTCTAGAGTGTTGAATTGGATTTTTGGCTAGACAAATAGCACTTGTATTATCATATTTTATGGGAATGTTCTTTAAATAAATTTCATAGTCTTCTAACGTATTTTTTATCCAAACAACTTGTGCACAACATGCACTTGTTGCTATGTATTCGGCTTCCGCCATAGATAGTGCAACAGAATTTTATTTCTTGGAAGTCTAAGAAACTAGTGTATATCCTAAAAATTGATATATTCTGGATGTACTCTTTCTATCTATTCTACATCCACCAAAATCCACATCCGCATAGGTTTTTAAATTAAAGTTATCAGATTTTGGATATTATAATCCTAGGTTTGGAGTACTTTTAAGATATCTAAGGATCCTTTTAATAGTTTTAAAATGGGATAGCTTAGGATCAGCTTGAAATCTTGCACAAAATCCTCACTAAACATGATATCTGGTCTAGTCGCGGTGAGGTAAAGTAAGCTACCTATCATTACCCTATATATCTTTTGATCAAAATTTTCTCCACTTTCATCCAAATCTAACTTAGTGGAAGTACTCATAGGAGTGTTTATAGCTTTTGAACCATCCATGTTAAATCATTTTAACAATTCTAATATATATTTAGATTGATTAAGAAATATACCATTGCTAAGTTGTTTAATTTGTAATCCTAAAAAGAAGGTTAATTCTTCCATTAGGCTCATTTCAAATTCATGACTCATACACTTGGCAAATGATTCACATAGTGATTCATCCGAAGAACCAAAAATAATATCATCAACATAAATTTGAACAATAAGAAAATTATTTTTAAAATATTTGATAAACAATGTAGTATCAACCTTGCCTTTTGCAAAATTATTTGAAATAAGAAAGGAACTAAGCCTTTCATACCAAGCTCTAGGAGCTTGTTTTAGTCCATAGAGAGCCATAGTTAATTTAAAGACATGATTAGGAAGAAGAGAATTTTCAAATCCGAGAGGTTATTTAACATACACTTCTTCGGAAATAAAGCCATTTAAAAAAGCACTTTTGACATCCATTTGAAATGATTTAAAATCATTACTACTAGCGTAGGCAAGGAGCATCCTAATGGCTTCTAACCTTGTCATAGGAACGAAGGTCTCTTCGTAATCGATACCTTCTTTTTGGTTGAAACCTTTGGCCACTAGCCTAGCCTTGTTTCTAACCACGATACCACATTCATCTTGCTTATTTCTAAAGACCCATTTAGTACCAATAACTAAATGGTCACTAGGTCTAGGAACAAGCTTCCATACCTCATTCCTTTCAAATTGATTCAATTCTTCTTGCATTGCGATAACCCTAGAATCATCTTTCAAGGTATCGTCAATGCACTTAGGTTCAATTTGAGAAAGAAAAACAACATGGGCATAAAAATTTTTAAAAGAAGAATGAGTTTGAACCCCTTTTGATGTGTCTTCTATAATTAGCTCCTTATGATGGGCATCTACATACTTCCGTTCCTTGGGTAAGAAAATTGGGGAAGAAGATGCATCCAAGTTGCCATTTTGAGGAGAGGGTTCATTCAAATTTAAATCATCAAAACCAAGATCATCATCAAAATCATTTTTCTTAAATTCAAAAAATTCATCAAAAACTATATGAATAGACTCTTCTATAATTTGGGTTCTTTTGTTAAAAACCTGAAAAGCTTTAGAAATGGAAGAGTAACTAAGAAAGATGCCTTCATCGGATTTAGCATCGAATTTTCCTATGGCATCCTTTTCATTCAAGATAAAGCATTTGCAACCGAAAACTTTAAAATAAGAAACATTGGGTTTTTTATTATTCCACAATTCATACAGAGTCTTAGATAGAGATGGTCTTACTAGAACCCTATTCATTACATAGCAAGCCATGTTTACAGTTTCGACCCAAAAATATTTGGGTAAACTATATTCATTTAACATGGTTCTTACCATTTCTTGTAAATTTTTATTTTTTCTTTTCACTACTCCATTTTGTTGAGGATTCCTCGGAGTAGAGAAGTTGTGGTTATATCCATTTGTTTCACAAAAATTTTGGAAGTCATGGTTTTGAAATTCACCACCGTGATTACTCTGAATTGATGAAATCTTGAAACCTTTTTCGTTTTGAATAAGTTTACAAAATTAAGAAAAACATTTGAAACAATCACTTTTGTGAGCCAAGAAATAGGTTAAAGTGTATCTACTATAGTCATCTACAATTACGAAGGCATATTTGCTACCTCCTAGGCTTGCTATGTCAATTAGTCCAAATAAATCCAAATAGATCAATTGCAATGGTCTAGTGGTACTAATTTGATTTTTTAGTTTGAAACTAGTTTTTATTTGTTTTTCAAGTTGACAAGCATCACACATTTTATCCTTGACAAACTTCATATTAGGAATCCCTCGTACTAACTCTCTAGATGAAATCTTAGATATTAGTTTCATACTTGTATGGCCTAATCTCCTATGCCAAAGCCAAGCATCATCATTTAAAATGGAAAAGCACATTTCATTACTAAGTTCATCATGGTTAATGGTGTAGACATTATTCTGTTTTAACACAATCATGGATATGTTATTGTTTTGTTTTTCAATGATGCAAACATTAGATTCAAATCTAACGACATAACCTTTATCACATAATTGACTAATGCTTAAAAGATTATGTTTTAATCCATCAACTAGCAACACATCATCAATTAAAAATCTTGATTTGTTACCTATGGTTCCCTTGCCAATGATTTTACCCTTGTTGTTGTCTCCGAAGATGACATACCCTTCTTCTTTGCTAGTGAGCATAGAGAAATGAGATGGATCTTCGGTCATGTGCCTTGAGCATCTACTATCAAGATACTATCTCTTGCTCCTAGCTTGTGTGTTTATCTACAAAAGATGATGGTTTTTAGGTACCCATTTGATTTTGGGTGCCCTAAAAATTGATCTACTAACTTTGTAATTTAACATTGAATTATTTATGATTCCTTTAGGAACCCATATCAATTTATGTGGACTAATTTTCTTAAATGGACATTTGTAAACAACATGTCCAGTTTTATAGCAAAAATTGCATTTCAAGTGGGGTGATACATACAATGTAGGTCCTTTAATGAAGGTGGTAGGATTTTGGTGAGATCCACTCACAAATCCAATTCCACTTCTATTTGCGCGTGACCCTTGTTTGCAAGGATCATGTCCAAACCCTTGCTACCAATCTTAAATTTGTTTAGGGTCTCTTTAAGTAGCAAATTCTCACTCTTTATTACTTCTAAGTGTTCACACTTAGAGCATGGGGGTGAAGAAGGAGTTTGAAGACTATCAAGCTTATTTTGTCATAAAGCATACTCTTTCTTTAATAGATTGAACTTCTTACTAATAGTTCTACACTCATCAAATCATTCATGAAAAATGATAGAAAGTTCATCGAAAGATAAATCTTTATTAATAAAATCACATACCTCTTCTCCTAAAGCCATTAGAGCAAAGTTGGCCTCCTCTTTGTTGCTTGCTTCTTCATTCTCAGAATCACTCGAGTCGTCCCATATAGTCTTTAAAGCTTTCTTCTTCTTCGGTTGCTTATTCTTGGCTTGGGGGCATTCATTTTTGAAGTGCCCCGGCTTCTTGCATTCGTAGCATATGACTTGGTCCTTTTTATGTTCAAGTTTGTTTTTAGTGCCATTTTTAAATTTGTTCTTCCTTATAAAGTTTTTAAATTTTTAAGTTAAAAGTGCAATGTCATCGTCACTGTCCTCATCACTTGATGTTCCTTTCGAGTGGTCTTATTGTATTCTTAGTGCCATATCCTTCCTATTCTTTGGAAGGGGTTCTCGAGCTCTTCATGAGCATGGCACATCATTTCATAGGTTATTAGAGACCCAATAAGTTCTTCGAGAGGAAATGTTTTAAGATCATTGGCCTCTTGAATGGCCGTAACTTTTGGATCCCAACTCTTTGGAAGGGATCTTAAAATTTTAGTTACAAGTTCAAAATTAGAAAAACCTTTACCAAGTGCTTTGAGTCCATTGATGACATCCGTGAAGCGGATGTACATGTCTCCAATGGACTCACTTGCTTTCATTTAGAAAAGTTCATAGGAATACACAAGAATGTTGATTTTGGACTCTTTCACTTGGCTAGTGCCTTCATGAGTAATCTCAAGAGTACGCCAAATATCAAAAGCCGATTCACAAATCGAAACGCGATTAAATTCATTTTTGTCGAGTGCACAAAATAAGGCATTTATAGCCTTTGCGTTTAAAGCAAAAGTCTTCTTCTCCGATTCATTTCATTCACTTGTCGGAAGAAAAGATTTTTGAAATCCGTTTTCGATAATGCTCCAAAGCTCAAAATCCATGAAAATAAGAAAGATCCTCATACGAGTCTTTTAATACGTGTAATCTGACCCATTAAACATAGGCGGATATGTAATGGAGTGACCCTCTTATATATCGGAATAAGCCATTTCTCTTGGGTTTTAAACTAAATATAAGAGTGAACCTTGCTCTGATACCAATTGTTAGGATCGGAGAGACACTAAGAGGAGGGGAGGGGTTGAATTAGTGCAGTGGATTAAAACTAGTAAGTTTGAAACCGATTTTGTAAATAGCTAGTTCGTATGGAGATTTCGATTCGATGAAAGATGACTTAGTTAAAGTAGCTTGAGTAAAGGAGATGAAAACTGAATGATTTGCAGCTAAGTAGAGAAATGATTCAGAAATTTAAACACACACATTCAAAGAACACCATGATGTATAGTGGTTCGATCAAATGACCTACATCCACTTTCGAAGCCTTCTTCGATGAGGCTCCCAACTTTCACTAGCAAATCACGTTGAAGGGGAAGGACCAAATATCCCTCTTACAACCTTTTTACAAGTGGTTCACACTCTTACATATTTTTATAAAGAGATGGAGGTGAACACTTAAGCTATCAAAAACAAAGCTTTGCTATAGTTTTTGCTCAATTTCTAACTCTCAAAAGGTTGCCCTCTCAGTTGAGAAAGGAGGGGTATTTATAGGCCCCAAGAGGATTCAAATTTGGGCTCCAAATTTGAATTACTTTTGGGTTTCCCGGTGCTAGCGGTGCCACCGCCGATCAGTGTCAGGTTGACAGAGTACTGGGTGGTGCCACCGCCCAGCCAAGCGGTGCCACTGCCCAGGCTCTCGGGTCCTAGGCAGTGCCACTGCCCGGGTTTTTCAGCAAAGCTGAATGACCCCAAATTTTTGACCTAAATCAACCCAATAAGGACCCGATTGGTCCCTACTAGGTTTAAACAGGATTATTTCCTAACCCTTACCCTAATTATGCACTAACTATGGAATTAAAATATAATTCTAAGCAATTTAAATCGACATTCTTCAAGTCTTCTTTCGGTGAGCTTTCCGACGAACTTCCGGTGGACTTCCGACACTCCTTCGGATTTCTTCCGGCGCACTCCCAGCAGGCTCCTGGATTCTATGACGAGTTCAACGAGTCTTTAGCAAGCTTCTGAATCTTCTCGGTGATCTCCTTGAACCTCCAATGATCTTTCCGATGAACTTTTAAAATCTTCGGTAACACTTCCGACAACACTTCCGATTGATTCTGACAACCCCTGATTCTATCTCGGTTGGTTCCGGCAACACTTCCAATGATCCTTCAGACTTCCGGTGAACTCTCAAACTCCTAGCGAACTTGACCTTGGTAAATTGCTTTATGTTTTCATCCTATCATAGTTAATTCTGCACACTTATCTCGATAATATGGATTAGAACAAATAATTCCCCAATTGACTTCATCATCAAAATTCAAGATTCAACAGTTAAAAGGTTTGGCATGGAAAAGTTCCAAGAGAGGTCTCATACCAATAAGACATGGAATATCACTTTATAGGAGTATGTCCCCAAAGACTCCTGAAGAAAGGGCACACATGGATATGATACCATATGCCTCAGCGATAGGATCTATCATGTATGCTATGCTATGTACCAAGCCTGATATAACTCATGCTCTAAGTGTCATAGGCAGATATCAGGCAGATCCAGGCTTGGAGCACTGGAATGCAGTAAAATATATCCTTAAGTACTTAAGAAGGACTAAGGATCTTTTATTGGTATATGGAGGTAGTAGCCTCAGGGTTGAGAGCTACACAAACTCGGGCTTCCAGTCCAATGTCGATGATAGCAAGTCTAATTCAGGGTATGTGTTCACCCTGAATGAAGGAGCAATATGTTAGAAGAGTTCCAAGCAAGACACTACTACTGACTCGACCATAGAGGTGGAATACATTACTACGACACAAGCAGCAAAGGAGGGAGTCTGGATGAAGAAGTTCATCACAGATTAAGGAATCATCCTGAGCAGCGAGGAGCTGATTCCCTTAAATTGTAACAACTACAAGGTGATTACTCAAATAAAGGAACCCAAGTCTTCATTAAAAGTGTTTTGAGGAGGTTCTAGCTTATTAGAGAGAGCGTGGCCTAAAGAGATGTAGTAATAGAAAGAGTTCCATCCGAAGATAACATTGCAGATCCACTAACAAAGCCATTGACTCAAATTGTATTTGAGTATCATAGAGTCTGATGGGGATCAAATATATTGGTGATTAGGTTTAGGTCAAGTGGGAGATTGCTAGTCATATGTGCCCTGCATGCCAATCACATGAGTGATGACACTTGTGACTTGATATGCACTTTTTCTCTTTGCATATTATTAGGTGTTTTATCACTTTATCTTGCGTGTTGTATATATTGTGATGACCATAGATCTATGCAATGGGAATCGGATCATGATGAGATCACGATAATGAGACCGATTCACCTTTAAACACAGATTCTAAATTATCCTAGTCATAGGTTACTCGAGAAGGACATCGAGATAACTAGATAGATTGGTGTACTATATACCGTCTATATGATGGAGGTGGCTAGTCTCATAGCTACTCATATGAGGACACTAAGGGTACAGTGCAGGTGCTAATTGGGTAATGAGTTCACTGATTGATCTGCTTATGGAATACTAGATGGTTATTGATATCTCACGTCAAACAGCGATTTCGTAGTCCCAGTAGTATATCTGATCCTTAGACTTGAGACACCAAGGATGTCCTATATGAGTACTCCACTCTTTGATACCAGAATTATAGGTTTGGAAAGTTCTAAATCTAGTACAACCAGTTATTGGGAGTGGTAGCCAACCTTACGAGGGCTATTGAGTGTCAACAAAGGATCATCCGCTATCGACATCATGAGAAAAGTATCCCATGTATTCTTGCTCGAACAAATCCTTGGCCAAGGTTATTCAGATTGAGAGAGAAAAAGTTCTCCAAGAGAATCCAAAAAGCACAAGAATCGAGGAGAGACCGTATAGGCCTGACAGCACCATGCCCAGTATAGGGTCTCTAGGATATTAGATGTATGAGGAACTATATATACATGGTAACTAAGGATAGATAGGTCCAAAGGATTGGATTCTCCTGTATCGTCTGGGGGTTATAACGTAGTGGCCTAGTACATCCGCAATCGATGAGTTGGGTGAATTATTGTAGAGATAATAATTCACTAAGTCAGAAGGAGTTCTGATAAGTATGACTCACGGCCAGCTCAATATTAGGCCTAGAGGGTCACACACATATGGTAGGTGTTGCGACGAGTAGAGGTTCGGATATGAGATATCCGTTGGAGCCCCTAACTTATTGGATATCTATTAAGCCCATGAATTATTAGATCCTCAGATGAGATCCAAGATCCAATACCTAATAGGGCAAGATCCATTAGGGTTTATAGGGGGCCTCTATAAATAGGAGGGAACCAAAGCTCTATAGGCTGGGGGTTCTTTTGGTAGCTACCTTCTGTTCTCCTCTCCCAAGAGAGGTGTATCATCGCAGTCCCTGCCGTGTGGATACCGCTAGAGAGGAGGATGCTTGACCTTCTTCATCCTCTCCTATAGATCTATAGGGATTCAGGGATATACGATCTCCCTAGGTATTTTCTTTTACACTCACAGTTTTCACAGATTTTGTTTTGACGCACCGATCTTCGCACGACGACATAATCTTTCTGCAAGAAATCTATGGTTTTATTTTTTGTTCTTTAGCTGCACATGAGATGTCGCCTCATCGGATTTCCGAACATGCTATACACTATCTGGTGGCTGCACCGCCAGACTGGGGTGGTGGCACCGCCAGACTGGGGTGGTGGCACTGCCTAGGTCCAACTTCCCAAGTAGTTTGGGGTGGTGGTACAGCCCTAGCGTAAAGTGCCTTGGCGGTGGCACCACTGGTTGGGCGGTGGTTCCGCCTAGTACATTGATCGTGTTAGTGTCTCAGGCGATGGTATCCCAGACTAGGCGATGGTACCGCCCTATACATTGACACAACCAGAGTGCACTAGTGGTGGTACCGCCAATGTCAGGCGGTGGTACCACCAGCACTTGGAAATCCAGGATGATGCAAATTTAGGCTCAAAATTTGAATCACCTTGAGGCCTATAAATACCCCTCTCATCCATGGTTGAAATACACATTAGAACTAAGAAAGAAAAAGGAAAACACTACTATAATAGTGTCAAATTCCTTCCTCGAATTCTAAAGTGTGATCTAGCCTTAAAGAGGGTTAAAAGGCCTTGTAAGGGTTATCTCTTCAGCCCGTTAAAAGGAGAGAGCTGTAAGGGAGTTAGTCTTCTCTCATTGGAAGAAAAACAATTAGTTGAAAAGCCAATGGCCTCAAGAGAAGAGGAATCAGGAGTGGACGTAGATTGGATGACTGAACCACTATAAAACTTGGTTTACATTTATATCCTTGCATTTACCTTTCTACAAATCTTTACTTTGCTTATTCACTGCCCTTCATCTTCTCCAAACATTCTCAAGTTTTAGTTAGAGCTTTTCTGACACCGTTTTAGTTGAAATGAAGTTTTCAATGTTCAAAATTTCTGAAATCATTTTAAATTACTAAAAATTATCGCACTTAACCGCTGCACTAATTCACCCCCCCCCCTCTTAGTACCGCTCTAGATCCCAACAATCGGAAGTTTACCGGAAGTTCACCAAAAGTTTGTCAGAAGAAGACTTGATGTGCCGATTTAGGTTTTTGCTTTGTGTATGTTTTTAATGTCATAGTTAATATATAATTATGGTTAGGATTAGGTGTTAATCCATCAAACCCTGGTAGGGGCCAACTAGGCTCATAGATTAACTAGATTGGGCTAGATTCAAGGCTCATTCAGAAGTGCTGCACCTATCTAGTAGTGGCACCACTAGACTAGGGCAGTGGCACTATCCCGGGAACAGATTCCCAGGTGCTCTGGGCGGTGGTACCACCCAGGTCAGTAGTGGTACCGCCAGTAGTTATTACCTACCACTCCATAGAGCCCGAGACTCTGTCAAGCAGTAGTACTGCCAGATTGGGCGGTGCTACCACCCAGTATAATAACAAAACTAGGGTCAATTGGTAGTGGTACCGCCAATGCCAATCGATGGTACCGCCAGCACCCGAAAATCCGGGATGTGACCTCTTTTGGCTCCAATTCTGAAACCAATTGAGCCTATAAATACCCCTTACTTCTCAACTGGCTAAGCACATTGAGAAGTAATAAGAATTGAGCCAAAACTCTAGTGAAATAGCCTTAGAAATCTTAAGTGTTCACCTCCTGAAGTCTCACTTATAAAAGTTCTATAAAAGAGTGTGAACCACTTGTAAAAGTTTGTAAGAGGGGTGTTTGATCCTTCCTCTTCAAGAAGGATTGATAGTGGAAGCTGGAAACCTCATCGGAAGAGGTTTTAGAAGTGGACGTAGGTCTTTTGACCGAACTGTTGAATCTCAAATTTTGATGATGAGACTAATTGATTGTGTTTAGTTATCTAATTATGTTTTGAGTGATGCAAGTCTACTATCGATCAGGATTAGGCAGTTGACATAGGATGAATCAACATTGCATTGGAGGAAATCACGTCAGTATATTGTGTCAGGATCGAGAGCGGCACTAAGAGGGGGGGTGAATTAGTGCAGCGGATATAGATGATAAATTTCAATGATTTAAAAAGTGCTTTCAGAAACTTCATATGTTGAAAAATTCGTTTTGATGAAATCTGATTTCAATTGAAGCGTATCGGAAAGTGCTTAAACTAGGGAGTGTTTTGAGAGGAAGAGGGGCAGTGATGAGTAAGTTGAGTAGCGAAGAAAAGATGGTTTGCTGAAATATAAAAGACAATACGTAAACGCAAATTATTTTTATAGTGGTTCGGTCATCCGACCTACATCCACTCCCAATTCCTCTTCACTTGAGGCCACCGGCTTTCTACTAACTGCCTTTCTTCCAATGGGCGAAGAGAAACTCCCTTACAAACTCTTTTTACAAAGCTTCCATCAACACCTCTCTTAAAGACAACTTCAAACTTTGGAGGAGGGATTTCAACTAAAACTAATAGAGTTGTCTCTTAGTTTCTTACATAATTCTTGCTATTCTAAGCAAGAACATCTGAGGTATTTATAGACCCTAAGAGGATTCAAATTTGGAGCCCAAATTTGAATCACCCCGAATTTCAAGGGTACTAGCGGTACTACCGCTAGTGTTGGGCAGTACCACCACTCAGGCTTTTTGCCCCTATCAATGTATTGGGCAGTACCACTGCCCAGCCTAGCAGTACCACTGCTTGGCACACTGACATGGTCAGTGTACTGGGCGGTACCACTACCCACTAGGGCGGTACCATCGCTCGGGCAGTCTGCCCTAGGGCGATACCACCGTCCAGTCTGGGTGATACCACCACCCAAATGTTTTGGGGAGCTGGACCTAGGCGGTGCCACTGCCAAACAAGGTCCAACACTTCTGGTTGGGCCTTAAACCCAGCCCAAACCAATCCAATACCAGGCCCAGTTGGCCCTTAATAGGGTTAAAGAATTAACACCTAATCCTAACCCTAATTATGTGCTAATTACAAAATTAAAGACATTCCTAAGCTATTACAAAGTCGCAAGTCAAGACTTCTTTCTCCGATAAGCTTCTAGTGAACTTTCGATGATCTTCCGATGAACCCACGGATACCATTCTGCGGACTCCCGGCAAGCTCCTAGACTTCACAATGATCTTAGCGAGTTCCGATGAGCTTCTTCGGCAAGCTCCAATCTTTTTCGGTGAGCTCCGTTGAATCTTCAGACTTTTGTCGAACTCTCAAACTCCCAACGATCCATCACACTTGACTCTAGCACCTTGTTTCTCTTTATGTCTTCATCGTTATCTTCGTTAATCTTGCACACAAGCCAAAACTCTACTTCGATCTAGATAGTTATTACAATGCGAATTGACATTTTGTTGCCTGAGACGTCATTGGCCTATCAGCGCTTCATCTGCTTTTTCGGCACATCGTCCTCTCTTATAGCTTGATGCCCGACGTCTGAAGCCTTTTGCCGATTGTCGATCGGACCTCTAGCACGATATCCAATATCCTGACATGTTCCTCCTGCGTCAACTATCTAATCCTGATCGAGTAGACCTGCATCACTTAAAACGTAGTTTGATAATAAATCATAATCATTTAGTTTCATCATCAAAATCCGAGACCCAATAGTCTCACCCTTTTTTATGATGACAACTAATTGATTACTAACGGAGTTAACCTTAACTCCTCGGAGTTTAACCAAACTCCCTCTATCAATATGCCTTTGATAGAACACTTGGATTATCCCAAATCCAAGTAACATGTATCACATGTTATGAAAAAAACATCAATCCATCATGTAAATATATAAAATCTTCAATTCAATACATGAAGTCATCAATCTACTTCTCCCCCTATGTCATCAACAAAAAGGGGAAGTAGCATCTAGCTATATTTAAAGATAATCTTGGCACCTTGTTTCACTTTATGTCTTCATTGTTATCATAGTTAATCCTGAACACAAGCCAAAACTCTACTACGATCTAGATTGTTATTACAACGCGAATTGACATTCTATTGCCCGGCACATCATTGGCCTATCGGCGCTTCCTCCGCTTTTTCAATGTATCAGCCTCTCTTGCAGCCTGATGCTCGACGTCCGAAACCTTCTGTCGATTGTCGACTGGACCTCTGGCATGACATCTAATATCCTGACATGTTCCTCCTGCGAGTATGTTGAAGCCTGATCGAGTATGTTGAATCTTAGATTTTGATGATGAAACTAATTGATTGTGTTTTATTATCTAACTGCATTTTGAGTTACGCAGGTACTATCGATCAGGATTAGATAGTTGACGCTGGAGGAATTGACGTTATGCCGGGTGATCACGCCAGGATATTGGATGTCGAGCTAGAGGTTCGGTCGACAATCGGCAGAAGGCTTCGTACGTCGGGCATCGAGCCAAGAAGAGTGTGTTGCACCAAGGATATCGGGGATACGGAGGTCAACCACCGATTGGGCAATAAAACGCAAGAGAGGATGATGCATCGAAGAATCGGATGAAGCATCGACCAATGACGTGTCAGGCAACAGAATGTCAATTCACGTTGTAATAATTGTCCAGATCGAAGTAGAGTTTTTGTTTGTGTGTGTGCAGGATTAACTACGATAACAATGAAGACGTAAAGTGAAACAAAGTGCCAGAAGACAAGTGTGATGGATCGTTGGGAGTTCGAGAGTTCGACGGAAGTCCGAAGATTCATTGGGAGTGCTGTCGGAACTGGCCGAGAACTAGTACGAAGCTTGTCGAAGAGTTTTCGAAAGTTCATCGGAAGGTTCGTCGGAAGTTTGTGGAGCTTGCCAAGAAAGATTAGAGCTTGCCAAAGAAGCTCGTTGGAACTCGCCAAGATCATCGTGAAGTCCAGGAGCTTGTTGGGAGTCCGCAGAATGGTTTTCGAGGGTTCGTCGGAAGATTACCGAAAGTTTGTCGGAAGCTCGCCGGAAGAAGTCTTAACTTGGCAGACTTTGTAATAGCTTAGGAAATATCTTTAATTGCGTAGTTAGCACGTTAATTTGGGTTAGGATTAGGTGTTAATCCTATAACCCAAGTAGAGGCCAATTGAGCCCAATAACGGACTAGGTTGGGCCGAGTTTAAGGCCCAGCCAGTGAGCTGGAATGAGCCAGGCGGTGGCACCTCCTGGCTAGGGCAGTGGCACCGCCCAGCACCCGAGAGCCCAAGCGATGGCACCGCCCAGCACCCGAGAGCCCAAGCGATGGCACCGCTTGACTAGGGCAGTGGCACCGCCAGCACCGAAAAAACCAAAAGTGATTAAAATTTGGGCTCCAAATTTGAATCCTCTTGAGGCCTATAAATATCCCTCTCATTCATGGTTGAAAGGGTGTCTAGAACTGAGAAAGAAAAAGGAAAAATTTTGTTGAAATAGTATCAAAATCTTTCCTCTAAGCTTTATGTGTGTTCTAGTCCAAGAGAGGGGTGAGAGGCCTTGTAAGGGTTACCTCCTAAGGCCGTTAAAAGGAGAGAGCTGTAGAGAGTTGATCCTCGCCGGTTGGAAGGAGGATAGCTAGTGGAAAAGCTGATAGCCTCAAGTAAAGAGGAATCGGGAGTGGACGTAGGTCGTATGACCGAACCACTATAAATTAATTTGCATTTATATTCTTATAATTTACTTTACTACAAACAATCTTCACTTTGATGCTCTATCTTCTCATCTCCTTCTTACAAATCAATTTACTTCTAAAGCATCTTTCATTGCAGATTTAATCGAAGCATAATTTTCAACGTATGAAGTTTCTGAAAGTTATTTTTAAATCACCGAATTTATCATTCTTAACTACTACACTAATTCACCCCCCCTCTCTTAGTGCCACTCAATCCCTAAAAATTGGTATCAAAGCCTCGTTATTTCTAAATCAGATTTACACCCGTGAGAAATGACTCTTCATGACTTTCAAGAGGGCTTTTTGGTTGTTCGTCCTCCGTTATTTAATGGGTCAAACTACACCTATTGGAAAACTTGAATAAGAGTTTTCTTGCTTTCAATGGATTTGGATTTATGGAATATTTTTTAAAACTATTTTTAACTTCCCTCTAAACCGACAAATGAATGTTGAACTTAGGGAAAAAATCTTTTTCTTTAAATGCAAAGGCTATGAATGCCTTATTTTGCTTTTTAGACAAAAACGAGTTCAATCAGATTTCTACATGTGAAATGACTTTTGATATTTGGCGGACACTTAAAATCACACACGAGGGAACTAGTATAGTTAAAGACTCGAAAGTAAACCTCTTATTGCATGATTTTGAGCTCTTCCAAATGACACCAAGTGAGGCTATCGATGATATGTTCTCCCATTTCTCGGATGTCATCAATAGTCTAAAAGCTCTTGGTAAATATTTTTTGAATTTTGAACTCACTAACAAGATTCTAAGATCCCTTCCAAAAAGGTGGGATCCTAAAGTAACTACAATACAAGAGGCTAAATATTTAAATAATTTACCTATTGAAGAACTAATTGGCTCACTAATGACATATGAAATGAGCCTCCTAGAACATTTTGAACTCATTGAACACTTAAACCACCTTCCAAAGAACAGGAAGGATTTAGAACTTCAGACAAATGAATACCACTTGAGTGATGACTCAAGTGATGAGGATATTGAACACATAATAATGAATGTTAATGTTAGAACCCCAGTGGAATTCTATGAAGATTGATCTTTGAGGGGGATCAACCCTTGGAACGCTATAGGGGTTCTACCCTCCAAGCAGCCTGGTGGCTATAATTGTAGATTGATATTTCTTGTTTCAAAGAGGTGGAGACTACAAGATTATATACAGCTCCAAACCCTAGCCCTAGGGGCTATTTCCTAAGTGAACTACCCAATTTACTCTCACCTTTAGCTAATCGGCCCAATAATAAGGGAGGTGGTGGCTAAGAGGCCCAATAGCTCAAATATAAACCCTAGCCTCTCTTCTTTATAGAATAGAGGCGGCTAGGTGGGATTTATTACACTCACAGAGTTTTTATTAGCTGTTACTTGGTTGAGTAGGACCCAACCTTGCTAGGGTCCTATCAAGCCCACCCTCTTCTAATCAGCCTTGTCCTCAAGGCTGAGGTTCCATGAATTTAGGGAACCGAGTCTTTAGCTCCTCATATGATTCCTATGTGGCATCTTCGGGTGGTAAATTATTTCAATGCATTAGTACTTCAGTAGAGGGACGTCGGCGACGCATGATGATTCTACGGTCGAGAATGGCTTACAGCTAGGCTTAGATATATCCATCATTAGTGGTATTGGGTAGTTGAATCTGGGGTGACTCGTGTTCTCCCAACTTGGGCTTCAAGCATGACATGTGGAAGACAGGATGAATTTTGGCATCCTTAGGCAATTTAAGTCTGTACGCCACAGCTCCAATACGCTCTGCAATCTGATAGGGCCTATAAAAATGTGAAGATAGCTTTATGGAGGCTCGTGTGTTGATGGATAGTTGTTTATATGGCTGTAGGTGAAGATAAACCCAATCTCCTACTAAAAATTTACTTTCACTTCTTCGTGTGTCAACTTGCTACTTTATTCTGGCTTGAGCGGTAGAGAGATTATTCTTTAGCAACTGTAGGAGTTTGTCTCGGTCAATTAAATCTTAGTCGACCTGATCTACCTTAGCCGAGCCAATTACATACTTTGAAATCACAAGAGCCGACCGACCATATAATGCTTCATATGGGGTACATTTTATAGATGAATGATATATAGTATTATACCACCATTCAGCCCAGGGGAGCCATTTCATCCACTCCTTTGGCCGATCACTAGCGAAACACTGAAGGTATGTCTCTAAACACCTATTCACCACTTCTGTTTGGCCGTCAGTTTATGGATGATATGCTGTGATCATCTTGAGTTTGGTGCTCTACAACTGAAATAACTCGATCCAAAATTTACTAGTGAAGACCCTATCACGATCATGTATAATGGGCCTTGGCATCCCATGCAGTTTAACAATATTTTCTGTGAAAATCTTAGCAATACTAATAGTAGTGTAGGGATTTCGTACAACACAAAACGAGCATATTTCGTAAGTCGATCAACCAATACAAGGATTGTACTTTTACCTTTAGAAGGTGGTAGCCCTTCGATGAAGTCCATAGAGATATTAGTCCACACGGAGTCTGGTATGGGTAGTGATTGTAGTTTCTCTGGACTTGCCACCGTTTCACCTTTTTACTATTGACATACATCACATTGTGCTATATATTCGGAAATAATTTTTTTTGTCCCTCTTCAATAAAAGTTTTGCTTCACTCGTTTGTATATTCTTAGAAATCTAAAGTGCCCTACTGAAGGTGTGGAGTGCATTTCGTGCAGAATGACTTTGATGCAAGGAGAGTTAGGTATAAGCATAATACGACCTTTGTAGCGTAGATCCCTTGAATCTCAAGTATAGTGAGCTATTGCGCTTGGATCCTACTCTAATTTTTTGATGATGTTGCTGGTTTCTGGATCCTTCTTCCATTCCTCCCTAATGTCCTCAAGGAAGCCGATGGTAGGAAGAGAGACGGTTGAAAATTCAGCTTGCTCATGTAGCCGTGAGAGCGCATTTGCAACAACATTTCTTTCCCCTTTTTGTAAATAATTTCATAATCAAATCCTAGAAGTTTAGTTACCCATTTTTGTTGCTCCAGGGATGATATCTTCTACTCCAAAATGTACTTGAGGCTTCTATGGTCAGTTTTAATCTGAAATCGTCGGCCAATCAGGTAGGGTCTCCACTTTGTTACTGCGTGTACAATGGTGAGCATCTCCTTATCATAGATAGACATTTTTTGATGGGAGGGAGACAATGCCTTGCTGGTGTATACGAGTGGTCGACCATCTTGCATGAGAACGACTCTAATTCTATTTCCAACTCTAGATGCATCGGCCTCAATGATGAAGGGTCAACTGAAATCTGGTAACGCTAGCACCGGTGTCGTTGTCATGGCTACCTTAAGTCTGTCGAAGGCAGCGGAGGCCTTGTTCGACCATTGGAAGGTATCTTTTTTCAGTAGAGAAGTGAGGGGGGCACTGATCTTCCCATAGTCTTTCATGAATTTTCAATAGTAGCCCGTTAGTCTAAGGAACCCACGCAGCAATTTCACATTTGTAGATTTCGGCCAGCCTTGCATTGCTTTGATTTTTGTTGGGTCTACGGCCACTCCTGATATTATGTGCCCAAGGTACTCTACTTTTTACTAGAGAAAGTTGTACTTTGATAGCTTAACAAAAAGAGTATTCTCTTGAAGGATCGTCAGAATAAATCATAAGTACTGAAAGTGAGTCTCAAGAGAAGGGCTGTAAATGAGAATAACATCAAAAAATACCAGCACAAATTTATGAAGAAAGCTATGAAAAATATCATTCATGAGACTTTAGAAGGTTGAAGGAGCATTAGTGAGTCCAAAGGGCATTACCAAGAATTCATAATGGCCATTATGAGTGTGGAAAGCTGTTTCTGGGATGTCTCCTTCACATACCCGAATTTGGTGGTAACCGGATCGGAGGTCCAACTTCGTGAAGACTCGAGGTCCTTTTAATTCATCAAGAAGTTCATCCACCACTGGTATTGGGTACTTATCCTTGATGGTGATGTCATTTAGAGCTCGGTAGTCGATGCACATCTACCAAGTTCCATCTTTCTTGCGCACAAGTAGCATCGGTGAGGAGTACGGGCTGCAACTTGGCCGAGTCACTCCTGTTTCGAGCATCTCCTTCATGATCTTCTCAATTTCATCTTTATGGAGGTGAGGATAGTGGTATAGCCAAGTGTTTAGTGGTGGTTTGCTCGGAAGGATTGGAATTTGATGATCATGTTGCCAAGTAGGAGGAAGACCATGCGGTTCAGCAAAAACATCGTCAGATTCAACAAGTAGTTGGGTGAGATTTTGATATTTAATTTCTGTTTTCTCCCCCTTTGGTTGCTGCTAGAGATACATAAGAAAACCACCATTTATCTTGTGTAAAACTTTCTCCTTTTGTTAGGTTGAAACGATGGTTACGTTGCTTCCGTGCTTCCCATGTAGGGTGACCTATTTGCCTTTGTAATAGAATTTCATAATCAATTTGGAAAAGTTTCAAGAGATGTCACCTAGCGTCATCAGTCATTCTATGCCCAGCACAGTCTCATAATCATCAATTGGTAGGAGGAAGAAGTCAGCAGTAATTTCTTGGCCCTGTAGTAATAGTTTCACTTGCGGGCATCTTTGGTCGCATTTTAGGATTCGCCCGTTGGCGACCTTTACATTGAACTTGCTGCAACCTTCGATGTGGAGTGCCATCCGAGCAGCAACCTTACTATTTAGAAAGTTATTAGTGCTGCTTGTATTAATGAGAATGGTGATCAGTTGTTGTTTGAGCAGGCCTCCAACTTTCATCGTTTGCGGATTTGAGTAGTCGGCTAGCGCATGTACCATAAAGTCGGTCGATTGTAGCTCTTCTTCCACATCTTCGTCCTCATGTTCAAGACTCTCTTCTAGCTGTTCACTGATCTCTTCTTCCACTGGTTCAATCACAAGAAGTCTCTCTTTTTTATAGTGATGCTTGCGGCTCCACGGCTCGTCACAATGCCAGCATAACCCCTTGGCAGATCGGTCTCGAAGCTCTTCTCTTGTCAACCTTTTTGGTGCAGGAGCTCGGCTAATAGTAGAGGGGGCTAAGGGCTTCGATATTGCTAGTTGGGGAGTGACCCTAGTCCTCCGGGCTTTGTGGTTCAATCGCTCCTCCTGAAGTCGTTCAAAAGAGATAGCTGCCATAAGCGTGTACGATTGTCGTACTTTAACTTCTCCCCAGATCTTCGGCTTCAAGCCCTCAATAAATGTCCCCAATAACTATTTTTCAGACCAATCACAAGTTTGATTAGATAACCTTTCAAACCTGGTTTGATACTCTTGGATGGTAGAGGTTTGTCGGATCTTTGCTAGTTGTCCGTCGATGTTCTCATAATCGGTTGGTCTGAAATGGATCAGCAGTCCTTTGAATTGTCACCATGGAAGGACTCCATGAGTATGTTCAAACTAATCAAACCATTGTATGACATCCCCTTCAAGATGTATAGCTATAATTTCTACCATAGATGCATCTGCGGTTTTGTGGTACCGAAAATATCGCTCCACGTGCGAGATCCAACCAATCGGGTCTCCTTCTTCCCATCTAGGGAAGTCCACCCTCATGCGTGGATAGTGGGGATCAGTCATAGAGCCTCCCCTCTCCTGGAGGTCATCTCTTCGATCAGAGCTTTCTCCTTGATGTGATTTCTTTGGGCTCGGTGGTCGATCCAAACTAAGTTCGGCAAAGAGAGTCTAAATCTTCTCCTCCATTCATGTCTCGAAGGCTTCGAATTTAGCATCAATTGCCTCCTCAGATGCTATAGTATATGTCTCCAAATCTATAATATTAAGATCTCTTTTTTGTTGTCGAGTTAAAGGTATGTATTGGTTGAGAGAAGTGGTGGCTGAAAGGGTTGGTGGATGTAGGCTGCGGTTTAGGCGTATTTTGTGGCTATTTTGGGTACAGTTTGGGGCTGCGGTTTGATGGAGTTTTTGGGCTGTGATCGTAGTGGATGAAGGTTAGGAAAGAGGGTTTTAGATCTGTGGTAGATTGCAGCAAAGATTTGACAAAAATCAATGGAAATTGCTGCCTATATGCGTTGTCTCGTAAGAGTAGAATTATTGTCGAAGAAATAGCGGTTTCTCAATGAAATTTCCAATGAAAACTCAGGGATTTGAGGAGGGGGTTTGATGGTAGAATCTTAGTTTAGATAACAGCAAGGATAACAAATTGGATCAAGAAATTTCAGCAGCAAAATAGTAAAGAAATCGGTTCAAGTTGTGATAGCAGAATTCTCATCGAAAAATTTCAATAGTTTGCGATGAGAGATTGCAACAACACAAATTTTTTTTTTTATGAATTCCATGATAAATCAATCATGGATGGGAGCCAAGATGATCTATGTGTTAGGATCAGAGAGGCACTAAGAAGGGGGTGAATTAGTGCAGCGGATTAAAAACATAAGTTTGAAACTGATTTCGTAAATAACTAGTTCGTACAAAAATTTCAATTCGACGAAAGATGACTTGGTTGAAGTTGCTTGAGTAAAGGTGATGAAAAACTAAATGATTTGCAGCTAAGTAAAATGAATGATTCAAAAATTTAAACACTCACACATTCAAGAACACTACGATGTATAGTGGTTCGGTCAAGTGACCTGCATCCACTTCTGAAGCCTTCTCCGATATGGCTCCCAACTTCCACTAGCAATCCTTTTGAAGGGGAAGGACCAAACACCCCTCTTACAACCCTTTTACAAGAAGTTCATACTCTTATAGATTTTTCAAAGAGGAAGAAGGAGGTGAACACAAGCTATCAAAAATAAGACTTTTGCCAAGACTCTTGCTCAAAAGGGGGGGGGGTATTTATAGATCCAAAGAGGATTCAAATTTGAGCTCTAAATTTGAATTTTTTTCGGGCTTCCCGGTGCTAGTGGTGCCACCACCTGTTAGGGGTGGTGCCATTGCCTATCAGTCATCAGATTGACAGTGCACAAGCGGTTCCACCGCCCAAGGCAACGGTGCTACCGCTGCTGCCTTCAGGCGCTAGGCGGTGCCATCGCCCTAGGCTAGGTGGTACCACCGCCTGGTGCTTGGCTGGTAGGCAGTTCCACCGCCTAGCATAGGCGGTTCTACCGCCTGGCCCATTCAGCTTTGCTGAATGGGCCCTGTTTTAGGCCCAAGTTGACCTAATAAGAGCCCGGTTGGCCCCTACAGGATTATTTTCAAATTCTTACCCTAATTACATGCCAAATACGAAAATGAAACATAATTCTAAGTGATTTAAACTGACATTTTTTAAGTCTACTTCCGACGAGCTTTACGACAAGATTCTGGTGGACTTCCGACACTTCCTTCGGATTTTTTTCGGCGGACTCCTAGAATGCTCTCGGATTATATGGCGAGCTCAACGAGTCTTTAGCAAGCTTCCGAACCTTTTCGGTAACTCCGTGAACCTTCGACGATCTTTGCGGCGAACTTTCGAAAACTTCGGTAAGTCCCTGATTCGATCTCGGTTGGTTCCGGCAACACTTTCGATGATCCTTCGGACTTCCGATGAACTCTTGAACTCCCGACGGACTTGACTTTAGTAAATCACTTTATGTTTCCATCCCATCGTAGTTAATTCTGCACACTTATTTTGATAATATAGATCAGAACAAATATTTCACTAATTGTTTTCATCATCAAAATCTAAGATTCAACAATCTCCCCCTTTTTGATGATGATAATCAATTGATGATGGAGTTACTCTTAACTCCCCCTATCTATATGTCATATCATTAGAAAGTAAAAACACTTAAATTCAATCTTTTGAATTCAAGCCAAAATCGATAAATTTCATCTAACATCAAGCTTAATAAGCAAGCTTAAGCATAAATACGAAAACTTTGTATTTTAAATAATATCAAAGTATTACACCTATAATGACAAGAATTTTTAATTCAAGGATCAAGTGATATCCAAAAGAGTGTTCAATATTCAAGCATGATATCAAACGAAGAAATCGCTTATCTCAAGGAAATTTATATTTTAAGCATTTGTGATGCGATACAATTAATTCATTTTAAGCATTTACTTCATCATAGCAACATTTTCTCCATCATAGTAATTTTATATTTTTCTTCCTATTTGTCATCAACAAAAAGGATGTGAAGTAGCCACCACAAGGTATTATTATACTACAAAAAATGAGTGGTCAATTATCAAGCATATGATAAATGAGTTGAACATAATGCAAAATATGTCATCCTTGATGGAGAAATCCGAAAAATGTTTAGATCATTTTTATTCATGTTCATGAGATCTGAAAGAAAACATTAGAGTGTCAAAATGCTCATGAAAAATTCATACATGAAGAATATAAGACTCATTTTTTTGATTGAGAATTCATAGAATTGTGAAAGGATAGATCATTAAAGTCATTCATCAAGAATTTCATGTTTCAAGGTAAACTTCATAATAATGAGATGTCAAAACTCATAAAACTTCAATGAATGAAATATATCAATATCAAAAATTTGAAGGAAAAGCTTCAACGAATGAAATATTCTTGTAGTGATTCATAAGGAGGAAGTCATAAAACCTTGAATCATACCGATTAGCACAAGAATAAAAATCGAAAATGAACATTTAAGAATACCGCTATTTAAAGAGGGAGGAAAAAACAACATCATGATAGCTTTCATCAAGATTAAGATCAAAAGATAAAAATAAGAGCTCTATGATATAAAGATGTCATCAAAATGCGAAAATATAATATTAATGTGAAACTATAAAGTTGAAAATTTAATCATTTCATCAAAAGTCATAACCAAAAAAAAAATCACCAATAGAAAGATCAAAGTGCCAAGATGATATTGTAAAGATGTCATTCAAAAATGAAGAGGTGATATTAAGATGATATAATCAAAATCAAAGTTGAAAAATTTCGAAAAAGAAACATACAAAATTATGTATTAGAACAATTTAGCATGCCTAATTCTCTTCTAATAAAGTTAAATTATTCTTCATTTAGGGGTTTTGTGAAGATATCCACTAATTGGTGTTTTGTATGAACAAATTCTAGAATGACATTATTATTATTAACATGATCACGTATAAAGTGATGTCTTATGTCGATATGCTTAGTTCTAGAGTGTTGAATAGGATTTTTGGTTAGACAAATAGCACTTGTATTATCACATTTTATGAAAATATTATTTAAATGAATTCCATAATCTTCTAGTGTATTTTTCATCCAAATGACTTGAGCACAATATGCACTTGCAGCTATGTATTCAACTTCAACTGTAGATAAAACAACCAAGTTTTGTTTCTTAGAAGTCCAAGAAACAAGTGCATGTCCTAAGAATTGACATGTTCCGGATGTACTTTTTCTATCTATTCTACATCCGCCAAAATCGGCATCCACATAAGCTATTAAATCAATGTTATCGAATTTTGGATACCATAATCCTAGATTAGGAGTATCTTTAAGATGTCTAAGAATTCTTTTAACGGCTTTAAGATAAGACAGCTTAGGATTAGCTTAAAATCTCGCACAAAGTCCTACGCTAAACATGATATCTGATCTAGTTGCAGTAAGATAGAGCAAGCTACCTATCATTCTCCTATATGTCTTTTGATCAAAATTTTCTCCACTTTCATCCAAATCTAACTTAGTGGAAGTACTCATAGGAGTATTTATGGCTTTTAAACCATCCGTGTTAAATCTTTTTAATAATTCTAATGTATATATGGATTGATTAAGGAATATGCCATTACCAAGTTGTTAAATTTGTAATCCAAGAAAGAAGGTTAATTCTCCTATTAGACTCATTTCAAATTCATAACTTATACACTTGGCAAAAGACTCACATAGTGATTCATTCGAAGAACCAAAAATAATATCATCAACATAAATTTAAACAATAAGAAAATTATTTTCAAAATATTTGATAAACAATGTAGTATCAACCTTGTCTTTTGTAAAATTATTTGAGATAAGAAAGGAGCTAAGCCTTTCATACCAAGCTCTAGGAGCTTATTTTAATCCATAGAGAGCCTTAGTTAATTTAAACACATGATTAAGAAGAAGAGAATTTTCGAATCCGGGAGGTTGTTCAACATATACTTCTTCAGAAATAAAGCCATTTAAAAAAGCACTTTTGACATTCATTTGAAATAGTTTAAAATCATTACTACTAGCATAGGCAAGGAGCATCCTGATGGCTTCTAATCTTGCCATAGGAGCGAAGGTCTCTTCATAATCAATACCTTCTTCTTGGTTGAAACCTTTGGCCACTAATCTAGCCTTGTTTCTAACCACGATACCGTATTCATCTTGCTTGTTTCTAAAGACCCATTTAGTACCAATAACTAAATGGTCATTAGGTCTAGGAACAAGCTTCCATACCTCATTCCTCTAAAATTGATTTAACTCTTCTTGCATTGCGATGACCCAAGAATCATCTTTCAAGGCATCATCAATGCACTTTGGTTCAATTTGAGAAAGAAAAGCGGCATGGGCACAAAAATTTTTAAATGAAGAATGAGTTTAAACCCCTTTAGATATATCTCCTATAATTAACTCCTTAGGATGGGTATCTACATACTTTCATTCCTTGGGTAAGGAAATTTAGAAAGAAGTTGCATCCAAGTTACCATTTTGAGGAGAGGGTTCATTCAAATTCAAATCATCAAAACCAAGATCATCATCAAAATCTTTTTTCTTAAATTCAAAAAATTCATTAAAAACCACATGAATAGATTCTTCTATAACAAAAGTTTTTTTGTTGAAAACTCGAAAAGCTTTAGAAATAGAAAAGTAACCAAACAAGATGCCTTCATCGGATTTAGCATCGAATTTTCCTATAGCATCCTTTTCATTCAAGTTAAAGCATTTACAACCGAAAACTTTAAAGTAAGATACATTTGGTTTTTTATTATTCCATAATTCATATGGAGTCTTAGATAGAGATGGTCTTACTAGAACTCTATTCATGACATAGCAAGCCGTGTTCACAGCTTCGGCCCAAAAATATTTGGGTAAATTATATTTATTTAACATGATTCTAGCCATTTCTTGTAAATTTTTATTTTTCCTTTCTACTAGTTCATTTTATTGAGGATTCCTCGGAGTAGAGAAGTTATGGTTATATCCATTTATTTCATAAAAATTTTAGAAGTTATGGTTTTGAAATTCACCACCGTGATCACTTCGAATTGATGAAATCATGAAACCTTTTTTATTTTGAGTAAGTTTACAAAATTTAGGGAACCATTTGAAACAATCACTTTTGTGAGCCAAGAAATAGGTCCAAGTGTATCTACTATAGTCATCCACAATTACGAATGCATATTTGCTACCTCCTAGGCTTGTTATGTCAATTGGTCCAAATAAGTCCAAATAGATCAATTGTAATGGTCTAGTGGTGCTAATTTGATTTTTTGGTTTGAAACTAGTTTTTATTTATTTTCCTAGTTGACACACTTCACATACTTTGTCCTCAGGGTCTCCTTGAGTAGCAAGTTCTCCTTTTCAATTGCTTCTAAGCGATTACACTTAGAACATAGGAGTAGAGGGAGAGAATCATGCTTAAGACTTTTAAATTTATCTAGCAATAAAGCATGTTCCTTTTTTAGTAAATTAAACTTCTTACTAATAGTTTAACATTCATCAAATAACTCATGAAAAGCGATAGAAAGTTCATCGAAAGATAATTCTTCATTAAATAACTTACTAACCTCTTCTCCTAAGGCCATTAACATGAAGTTAGCCTCCTCTTTGTTGCTTGCTTCTTCAACCTCGGAGTCACTTAAATCATCCCATGTAGCCTTCAACGCTTTCTTCTTCTTTGGTTACTTCTTCTTGGCTTGTGGGCATTCATATTTGAAGTGCTCCAGCTTCTTGCACTCGTAACAAATGACTTAGTCCTTTTTATGTTCAAGTTTATTTTTTATGTTATTTTTAAATTTGTTCTTTCTTATAAGTTTTTTAAATTTTAGAGTTAAAAGTGCAATGTCATTGTCACTATCCTCATCACTTGATGTTCGTTTCAAGTGGTCTTCTTGTGTTCTTAGTGCCATATCCTTCCTGTTCTTTAGAAGAGGGTTCTCAAGCTCTTCATGAGCATGGCGCATCATTTCGTAGGTCATTAGAGACCCAATAAGTTCTTCGAGAGGAAAGGTCTTAAGGTCCTTGGCCTCTTGAATGGTCATAACTTTTGGATCCCAACTCTTTGGAAGGGATCTTAAAATCTTAGTTACAAGTTCAAAGTTAGAAAAACCTTTACCAAGTGCTTTGAGTCCATTGATGACATCTGTAAAGCGGGTGTACATGTCTCCGATGGACTCACTTAGTTTCATTCAGAAAAGTTCGTAAGAATACACAAAAATATTGATTTTGGACTCTTTCACTCAGCTAGTGCCTTCATGAGTGATCTCAAGAGTACGCCAAATATCAAAAACTGATTCACAAATCGTTACGCGATTAAATTCATTTTTGTCTAATGCATAAAACAAGGCATTCATAGCCTTTGCGTTTAAAGCAAAAATCTTCTTCTCTGACTCATTCCATTCACTTATCGGAAGAGAAGATTTTTGAAATCCATTCTTAACGATATTCCAAACCTCAAAATCCATAGAAATAAGAAAGATCCTCATATGAGTCTTCCAACACATATAATCCGACCCATTAAACATAGGCGGACGAGTAATGGAGTGACCCTCTTGCATGCTAGAATAGGTCATCTCTCTTGGGTTTTAAACCAAATATGAGAGTGAACCTTGCTCTGATACCAATTGTTAGGATCGGAGAGGCACTAAGAGGGGGGGGGTGAATTAGTGTAATTAATTAAAAATGTAAGTTTGAAATTGATTTCGTAAATAGCTAGTTCGTATGAAAATTTCAATTTGACAAAAGATGACTTCGTTGAAGTTGCTTGACTAAAGGTGATGAAAAACTAAATGATTTGCAACTAAGTAAAATGAATGATTCAGAAATTTAAATACTCACGCATTCAAGAATGCCACGATGTATAGTGGTTCGGTCAAGTGACCTACATCCACTTCCGAAGTCTTCTCCGATAAGGCTCCTAACTTCCACTAGCAATCCTTTTAAAGGTGAAGGACCAAACACCCCTCTTACAACCCTTTTACAAGAAGTTCACACTCTTACAAATTTTTCAAAGAGGAAGGAGGTGAACACAAGCTATCAAAAATAAGACTTTTGCCAAGACTCTTACTCAATTTCTAACTCTCAAAAGGGTACCCTTTCAGCTGAGAAATGGGAGGTATTTATAGATCCAAAGATGATTCAAATTTAAGCTCCAAATTTGAATTTTTTTCGGGCTTTCCGGTGCTGGCGGTGCCACCGCCTGTCAGTCGTCAAACTGATAGAGCACAAGTGGTTCCACCGCCCTAGGCAGCGGTGCTACCGCCGCTCCCTTCTAGCGCTGGGCAGTGCCACCGCCTGTCAGTCATCAAACTGATAGTGCACAGGCGGTTCCACCGCCAAGCGATGGTGCTACCCCGTTGCCTTCGGCCTGGCGATGCCTCCGCCCAGTGTCGGGCAGACAACCGCTTGGTGCTCGGTTGGTGGGCGGTTCCACCGCCTGGCACAGGCGGTTCTACTGCTTGGCCTATTCAGCAAAGCTAAATGGACCTTGTTTTAGGCCCAGGTTGACCCAATAAGAGCCCGATTGGCCCGTATAGGATTATTTTCAAATTCTTACCCTAATTACGTGCCAACTATGAAAATGAAACATAATTCTAAGTGATTTAAACTGATATTTTTCAAGTCTACTTCCGGCGACCTTTATGACGAGATACCGGGGGACTTCCGACACTTCCTTCGGATTTTTTCTGGTGGACTCCCATCATGCTCCCGGATTGTATGGCGAGCTCAACAAGTCTTCGGCAAGCTTCTGAACCTTCTTGGTAAACTCCACGACCCTTCGATGATCTTTGCGGTGAACTTCTAAAAAATTTAGTAAGTCCCTGATTCGATCTCAGTTGGTTCCAACAACACTTCCGATGATCATTCGGACTTCCGATGAACTCTTGAACTCCCGATGGACTTGACTTCAGTAAATTGCTTTATGTTTCCATCCTATCATAGTAGATCCTGCACACTTATCTCGACAATATAGATCAGAACAAATATTTCACCAATTGATTTCATCATCAAAATCTGAGATTCAACACTATAAGGTGCACAAGAAATTTCGTTCAAAAAGGATAACAATTAGATTAGTTAAAGGCAGCAACACGCGGTTGAAATTTTCTGCAGCGATCCTTCGTTCGCAAAGATGGTAACTTTTGCGACACAAGAAATTGCTAGTTATATGTGTCATACAAGCCAATTATATGAGTGATTGCACTTGTAATACGCTGCGTCAATCTCTTTTCTTATGATTATTGGCATTATATTACTTTATCTTGCGTGTTGCATATATTGTGATGTCCTTGGATCTATGCAATGGGAATCCGATCGTAATGAGATCACGATAATAAGACCGATTCACCTTTAAATACAAACCCTAAATTATTCTGGTCATAGGTTACTCGAGAAGGACATCAAGATAACTGGATAGACTAGTGTGCTATATACCCATTCATATGATGGAGGTAGCTGGTCTCATAGCTACTCATGTGGAGACACTAAGAGTACAGTGTAGGTGCTCATTGGAGAATGAGTTCACTGATTGATCTGATACGGAATGCTGGATGGTTATTGATACTTCATATTAGACAGCGATTCCGTAGTCCCAATAGTGTATATGGTCCTTAGACTTGAGACACCAAGGATGTCCTGTATGAGTACTCCACTCTTTGATATCGGACTTATAGGTTTGGAAAGTTCTAGATCTAGTCCAGTCGGTCATTGGGAGTGGTAGCCAATCTTACGAGGGCTATTGAGTGTCAATAGAGGATCATCCGCTCTCGGTATCATGAGAGGAATATCCCATGTGTTCTTGCTCGAACAAATCCTTGGCCAAGGTTATTCGGATTAAGAGAGAAAGAGTTCTCCGGGAGAATCCGACAAGAGCAAGACTCGAGGAGAGACCGTATGAGCTTGACAACACCATGCCTAGTATAGGGTCTTTGGGATATTAGATGGATGAGGGACTATAGATACATGGTAACTGAGGACAGATAGGTCCAAAGGATCAGATTCCCCTGTATCGTCTGAGGGTTGCGGCGTAGTGGCCTAGTACGTCTGTAGTCGATTAGTTGGGTGAATTATTATAGAGATAATAATTCACTAAGTTAGAAGGAGTTTTGACAAGTATGACTCTCGATCAACTCGATATTGGGCCTAGAGGGTCATACACATATGGTAGGTATTGCGACGAGTAAAGGTTCGGATATGAGATATCCGCTAAACCCCCTATCTTATTGGATATCCAATAAGCCCCTGGATTATTGGATCCTAAGATAAGATCCAATAATTGCTAATAAGAGATTATTGGGTAGAAACCCACTAATCCAAGAGGCTTGGGTAATTAGATGGAGATCCAATACCCAATAAGGCAAAAGATCCATTAGGGTTTTCAGGGGCCTCTATAAATTGGAGGGAACCAAAGCTCTATAGGCTGAGGGTATTCTTTTGGTAGCCACCTCCTGTTCTCCTCTCCCCAGAAAGAGAGGTGCATCATCGCAATCCCTACCGTGTGGATACCGCTAGAGAGGAGGACGCTTGATCTCCTTCATCCTCTCCTGTAGATCTGCAGGAATTCAGGGATATACGATCTCCCTAGGTATCTTCTTTTATACGTGCAGTTTTGCGGGTTTATTTTTGACGCACCGATCTTCGCACGATGACGGAAACTTTTCATAGAAAATTTGGAGTTTTGTTTTCTGTTCTTCCGCTACGCATGTGATGTCGCTCCCCTGAAGGATTTCCCAATAGTGGTATCAGAGCCAAGTTGTTCGTGCGAAGATCAGATCTTAAACTGTGTGTGTTGTGTTTTAGATCTGCTTTTGATGTCAAAATCGTTGGCGCGAAGGGCGAGAAAGGGCAGCAACTGTTGCTGCCCACTCATGCAGCAACCATAATTCTGTTTGCAACCTTGCTGCCTGCACAGGCAGCAGCCGGTGGCCGGTGGCCTACGTGCAGGCATCAGTCGGCCGACAGGCTACGGACCGCCTGCAGGATGCCTGCGTTGGCAGCCTACCTGTAGGAATCAGCGTCGCTTGTGAGCACTACGACCGCGGGCAGAAGCACCCGCATAGGCAGGGTGGCGGCGGCCGCAACTCTACAGAAGGGAAAGATACTAGGGTTTTTAGGTAAAAGATAATTTTACCCCTTGGAATTTCAAAAATTCTGGTTTCTGTCTCTTTTGATAGAATGACTAAAATACCCCTAGGAATTTTTAAAATTTTAATTTTATCCCTTTTGGTTAAATGACCAAAATGCCCCTAGGCATTCAAAAATTCCCTTTATGTCCCTGATTTCAAAAAAATAAATATGTTAATTAAATAGTTTAATTAACTATCATTTTTTTTATCTAGTAGTCCTATAAAATAATATATACATGTGATGTATGATATGGACAGATGATCATGGACCTGTGATGTGATGTGTGTACATGTGATTATTATTATTGGGGCCTGCGAGCCTCTATTCTTTTCTCATTTATTATCGGGCCTATGTGCCTGTAATTATGTTGTAAGTACAAGAGGAGGCGCAGTGGTAGCGTGACTCACGAGGCCAAGACGGACGATCCAACGCATAAAAATACGTTGAGATACCGACGGATCCGATGAAGCGAGATGGATGATCACAAGGCATAGAGATGCGTCGAATTACACATAGATCTTGATGTGAGTGATTGGGCCCACTGGCTCGGGCCTAATCACATTAGGATGTTGTCCATGATCATCTATTGTGATTGCTCATATGACGTGTGATTAGATATACACCTACTAGATATGTATATATATATTTGCATACGATGTAAATATATATATTAAATATATATGTGTGTGACACATTATGTTAGGAGACCAAATCAAAAATCCACTCCATTAATAATATTAAGTCGATAAACATGAGGCAATTAGATTGACCCATATGGCCTTCCAACGTTATAGCTAGGAACCGATTCCGGTGTAGGTTGAGTTGGTCGAGTCCCTTAAGACTCACCTCTATCGTGTTTCGCCATCTTATCTACGATATAGAGATGTCATTGATGACCTAAGGACATGGTATGCTTGGTCGAGTCCCTCGAGAGTATATCACCGAATCAGACTCATTTGGTAACGATGGTGATGACTTAACAGAACATCATGGTTGGTCGAGTCCCTCGAGACCATGGTGGTTCGAAGGTCGAACAGCACAGGAATCACAAGGAGTTGTGATTGGCAAGAGTTGCCTACCTTTACGAGCTTAACGTGATTGGTCGAGTCCCCCGAGGTTACGTTAAGATGCTGATTGGATCCTGATCCCCACTAGAGATCCGCCGGGGGTCTCCGATTCACATACCGGTGGGTGTCGTGTGTCTCGCAAAAAATTAGTGGGAGTACATTAAGATAGAAGTCCTTATCTTAACTGCTTAAATTTCTACAAAGTCTGCATATTATTTATTTCTGCTACATCTTTTATTTTAGAAAAATATCGCTTTCAAATCCTTTACGTAGCATACTTGATGCCAACCACCTCACTAGTCCAAATTATACAGATTGGCTTCATAATCTGAGAATTATTCTTACGGTAGAGAAAATCACGTATGTCCTTGATACAGTGATACCTACGCCCGACAAAGGGGCAAGCGAGGATGAGATTGCTCATTATGTGAAGTACTTAGATGATTCCACTCTTGCTCAGTGTTATATGTTGGCCTCTATGACTACTGAGTTACAGAGACAGCATGAAAATATGGATGCTAATTTCATACTCTTGTATCTCTACAAACTGTTTAAGGAACAGGGAAGAACTCAGTGATATGAGATATCAAAGAGTCTTTTCCATGCTAGGATAACTGAGGGGACACCGGTTTAGAACCATGTCCTTAAGATGATTGAGTGGATCGAGAAACTCACAGGTCTAGGAATGGTCCTAGAGAATAACTTGTGTGTGGATCTTGTGCTTCAATCCCTACCATATTCTTTTTCTCAGTTCATAATAAATTTTAATATGAACAAACTTGAGGTGACCCTCCTATAGCTCCTCAATATGTTGAGAGAAGTAGAGAGCACCATTAAGAAAGAGAAGCTAGTTCTCTATGCTGGTGAGACCAGAAAGAAAAGGAAGGCTGAGAAGACCCTTAACAAGGGCAAGGGTAAAATGGGTAAGGTAAAGATTACCAAGAAAGACCCAATAAAGGACAAAGGCCAATGCTTCCACTACGGCAAAGATGGGCACTAGAAGAGGAACTACAAAGAGTACATTGTTGAGAGGGGGAAACAAAAGCTTGCAGAAGCTTCAGGTACATTCATGATCAGTCTCTATTTCTCAAAATCTTATGATAACACATGAGTATTGAATACTGGGAGTGCTTATCATATTTGTAATTCATTGCAGGTTCTGGCAGGACTTTGGAGATTGAACAGAGTCAAGATGGACTTTAAGATGGGCAATGGAGCAAAGGTTGCTGCAATGGCTGTTGGCATGGTCACCTTATATCTACCTAGTGGAGCTATTATTGCATTAGATGCATGCTATTATGTTCCTTCTATTATCAAAAATATTATTTCCATTTTATGTTTGATAGTTATTGGATATAAATTAGTTTTTGAAAACAATGGTTGTTCAATAATATTAGATAATGAGATCATCACGAGAGGAACATTGCATAATGGTTTATTTATGCTAGATACAGCTCCACATATCATGAGTATAAGTGAGTCTAAGAGGAAACGAGAAGAGGAGAACCAGACAGGAAAGAGTATTAAAACCCTTCGATTAGATCGAGGAGGTGAGTACTTGAGTACAGAGTTCACCCAGTTCCTCAAAGACTATGGGATATTATCCCAATGGACACCTCCTTATACACCACAACTTAATTGTGTATCAAAAAGGAGGAATCGCACACTGTTAGACATGGTGCATTCCATGATGTGTTTCGCCGACCAACCCATCTCATTCTAGGGATATGCCCTAGAGACCACAGCTTACCTTCTGAATAGAATTCCAACCAAGTCAGTGATGTCTACTCCATATTAGATATGGAATGGGAAGATGCCTGATCTTAAGATTGTTAAGATTTGGGGCTACCCTGCCCACGTTAAGAGATACAACCTTGACAAATTAGAATCCAGAATGGAACGGTGCAAGTTCGTGGGATATCCCGAGAAAACTTGTGGGTATTATTTCTATCACCTTGAGGGCCAAAAGGTCTTTGTAGCTAAGAGAGCAGTGTTCCTTGAGAAGAAATACATTCTTGGTGAAGACAGTGGGAGCATGATAGAGTTGAGCGAGATTGGAGAACCTAGCTCAAGCACCATTCCAGAATCTGTTCAGATACCTAACACACAAGTTCCAACTTTACGTAAGTCCGATAGAGTATCCCATCCTCCTGAGAGATATTTAGGACATATCAGAAGAAAGAATGTTGAGGATATTGATCCTTAGATCTACGAGGAGGTTATTATGAGCATAGACTCTGAGAAATGGCAAGAAGCCATGATTTCAAAAATAGATTCCATGTACTCCAACAAAGTTTGGAACCTAGTTGGTGCACCCGAGAGTATTATACCCATTGGCTACAAGGAGATCTTCAAAAAGAAGATTGGAGTGGATGGAAAGGTAGAGACTTATAAAGCAAGGCTAGTGGCTAATGGGTATTATCAAGGCAAGGTATTAACCATGATGAAACTTTCTCACCTGTAGCCATGCTAAAATCCATTCAAATTCTATTGGCTATTGCAGGACACTATGATAATGAGATCTGACAGATGGACGTCAAAACCGCATTCCTCAATAGCTACCTCGAGGAGGAGGTGTATATAATATAGCCTAAGGGATTCGTATCCAGGAATAACCTAGATAAGGTGTGCAGGTTAGTTAAGTCCATTTATGGATTGAAGCAAGCTTCCCGAAGTTGGAACATAAGATTTGATGATGCAATCAAATCTTATGACTTCATTAAGAACGAAGATGAGTCTTGTGTGTACAGGAAAGTAAGTGGGAGCACTATCACCTTTCTGGTATTATATGTGGATGACATCCTGATCATTGGGAATGATGTAGGAATGCTCTCCACAGTAAAGACTTGGTTATCTAGGCACTTCTCCATGAAGGACTTAGGGGAAGTATCCTCCATATTAGGGATACGGATCTATAGAGATAGATCCAAGAGGATGCTTGGCTTGTCCCAATCTAGGTACATAGACACCATTGTCAAAAGGTTTGGCATGGAAAATTTCAAGAGAGGTCTCGTACCAATGAGACATGGAATATCACTTTCTAGGAGTATATCTCCAAAGACTCCTGAAGAAAGGGCACACATGGATATGATGCCATATGCATCAGCGATAGGATCTATCATGTATGCTATGCTATGTACTAGGCCTGATATAGCGCATGCTCTGAGTGTCACGAGCAGATATCAGGTAGATCTAGGCTTGGAGCACTGGATAATAGTAAAATGTATCCTTAAGTACTTGAGAAGGACTAAGGATCTTTTACTGGTATATGGAGGTAGTAGCCTCAAGGCTGAGGGCTACACGGACTCGAGCTTCCATTCTGATGTCAATGATAGCAAGTCTAATTCAGGGCATGTGTTTACCTTGAATGGAGGAGAAGTATGCTTGAAGAGTTCCAAGCAAGACACTACTGCTGACTCAACCATAAAGGCAGAATATATTACTACGATAGAGGCAGCAAAGGAGAGAGTCTGGATGAAGAAGTGCATCATAGATCTAGGAGTCATCCCGAGCAACGAGGAGCTGATTCCTATATATTACGACAAATACAAGACGATTACTCAAATAAGGGAACCCAGGTCTCATCAGAAGTGTTCTGAGGAGGTTCCAACTTATTAGAGAGATCGTGGCCCGAAGAGATGTAATAATGGAAAGAGTTCCATCCAAAAATAACATTGTAGATCCATTGACAAAGCCACTGACTCATATTGTCTTTTAGCATCATAGAGGTCTGATAGGGATTAGACATGTTGGTGATTGGCTTTGGGTCAAGTAGGAGATTGCTAGTTATAGGTGCCCTACAAGCTAATCATATGAGTGATTGCACTTGTAACAAGCTGCGTCAATCTCTTTGCTTATGATTATTGCTATTAAATCACTTTATCTTGCGTGTTGTATATATTGTGATGTCCTTGGATCTGTGCAATAGGAATCGAATCGTAATGAGATCACGATAATGAGATCGATTCACCTTTAAACACAGACCCTAAATTATCCTGGTTATAGGTTACTCGAGAAGAACATCGAGATAACCGGATAGACTGGTGTGCTGTATACCCGTTCATATGATAGAGGTCGCTGGTCTCATAGCTACTCATGTGGGGACACTAAGGGTACAGTGCAGGTGCTCATTGGAGAATGAGTTTACTGATTGATCTACCTACGGAATGCTAGATGGTTATTGATACCTCATGTCAGACAGCGATTCTGTTATCCCAGTAGTGTATCTAGTCCTTAGACTTGAGACACCAAGGATGTCCTGTATAACTACTCTACTCTTTGATACCGAACTTATAGGTATGGAAAGTTCCAGATCTAGTACTACCGGCCATTGGGAGTGGTAGCCAACCTTACGAGAGCTATTGAGTGTCAATAGAGGATCATCCACTCTCAGTATCATGAGAGGAATATCCCATATGTTCTTGCTCGAACAAATCCTTAGCCAAGGTTATTTGGATTGAGAGAGAAAGAGTTCTCCGGGAGAATCCGACAAGAGCAAGACTCGAGGAGAGACCGTATGGGCCTGACAGCGCCATACCCGGTATAGGGTCTTTGGGATATTAGATGGATGAGGGACTATAGATACATAGTAACTAAGGATAGATAGGTCCAAAGAATTGGATTCCCTTGTATCATCTGGGGGTCGCGGCGTAGTGGCCTAGTACGTCTGTAGTCGATGAGTTGGGTGAATTATTAGAGAGATAATAATTCACTAAGTCAGAAGAAGTTCTAACAAGTATGATTCACGACCAGCTCGATATTGGGCCTAGAGGGTCACACACATATGGTAGGTATTGCGACGAGTAGAGGTTCGGATATGAGATATCCGCTGAACCTCCTATCTTATTGGATATCCATTAAGCCCCTAAATTATTGGATCCTGAGATGAGATCCAATAATTGCTAACAAGAGATTATTGGGTAGAAACCCACTAATCCAAGAGGCTTGGGTAATTAGATGGAGATCCAATACCCAATAAGGCAAAAGATCCATTAGGGTTTTCAGGGGACCTCTATAAATTGGAGGGAACCAAAGCTCTATAGGCTGAGGGTATTCTTTTGGTAGCCACCTCCTGTTCTCCTCTCCCTAGAGAGAGAGGTGCATCATCGCAATCCCTACCGTGTGGATACCGCTAAAGAGGAGGACGCTTGACCTCCTTCATCCTCTCCCACAAATCTACAGAAATTCAGGGATATACGATCTCCCTAGGTATCTTCTTTTATACGTGCAGTTTTGCGGATTTGTTTTTGACGCACCGATCTTCGCACGACGATGGAAACTTTTCACGGGAAATCTGCGGTTTTGTTTTTTGTTCTTCTACTGCGCGTGTGATGTCGCTCCCCTGAAGGATTTCCCAACAGGAATTCGCAAGAAAGGGATAGATAGAAAAACTTCTTTTTGGTATTTTAAATGAAAAATTATAGCAGCAAAGGGTATTGGTGGTAAAAAAATACTAGATTTTTGATGCAATTGGAGATGGCGACTGTAGATTGAATTGATCTATGTCAAGAGATGACGGTAGAGAAGACGGCGTCAAGAGAAATTATGGAAATTATTTGGCTGATGGTAGGCGGCAGGGATGGCAGCAAAAGCAGCAAGATCATTGCTCTGATACTAGATGATAGAACTCTAGAGGAATTTTATGAAGATTGATCTTTGAGGGGGATCAACCCTTGGAACGCTATAGGGGTTCCACCCTCCAAGTAGCCTGGTAGCTGCAATTGTAGATTGATATTTCTTGTTCCAAAAAGGTGGAGGCTACAAGCTTATGTAGAGCTCCAAACTCTAGCCCTAGGGGCTGCTTCCTAAGTGAACTACCCAATTTACTCTCACCTTTAGCTGACTGGCCTATTAACAAGGGGGGCAACGGCTAAGAGGACCAATAGCCCAAATATAAACACTAGCCTGTCTTCTTTATAGGATAGAGGCGGCTAGGTGGGATTTATTACACTCATAGGATTTTTATTAGCTGCTACTTGGTTGAGTAGGACCCAACCTTGCTAGGGTCCTATCAGTTAACAAGTTCAATAAACAAAAATTAAAAAATACAAATGAACTTGAACGGAGAAAGATGCCAAAGGAGAAGAAGAAGGCTTGTAAAGAAGAATAAAATAAAGAAGAGACGAATTGTGCTTTAACGGGATTCGACTATAAGGTAAGCAACTTAACTCCCTTGAATTATTTTGAAATTACATGATGTATTTCATGAATTCTTAATTTAGTTAGTAGGAAATAAAAATTATTTTAAAAAAATATACTATGTTTTTCTCTTTTTAGAAATTTTCAAAAATTAAAAATTTATACGATGATTGCATGATGATGCTTAAAATGTCAAATCTTTTGTGAATGACAATTCTTGTACAAAAAAAATTCCATGTATGCTTTCCCTATCGGTTTTCAACTTTAAACATCATGCACATCTATGTATGTTATTCTTAAAGGTGTTTTGATGATAAATGCTTGTATCATGCTTATGATATGAAATCTTCTATTTTAGATTAATTGGTCTAAATTGTTTTTATGATGAAATTTTTAGATGACATGTCACATTTTTTTTATGAAACTTGAGTTTCGGTTTTAAACTTGATACACATCTTTTATACAAAAGAAATGAGCTTGCTTATATGTAATATATCTACGTTGCTCTTTATAAAATTCCCGAATGAAAGATTTTGATGATTTTTTTTGGAATTATATAATGATGCTCTCGATGCTAAAAGTGATACATGACTATAGAGTTCTCACACTAAACTAGAATCATGTAAGATGGTAAACATCTTGTTATAGCTAATCACAATGAAAGAAAGAATTAAAATGATTTTCATGATGCATTATAAAAACATTCTTAATGATTGTATCATACTTGATGACTTGAAATCTCATATTTCGAAATAATATGTATGATGAATCCATGAATCTTAATGGTTTTGATGATACTTTTGGTTTTAAAAATGATGCATGGTCTTTACATGAAAATTTGAACATGCTCACATGAAATCAATTGCATGAAATGAAAATGCATTTTCTATCCTATTGAAATTAATGAACTCATTTCATGAATCATATGAATCTCTTGAATCAATTTTGAAAAATGCCGCATACTTAATGAGTTACAATTTCATGATTTTTATGATGAAATTTGCCTTTCTATCTTGAATGTTAACATTTCTTTTTAAGGTAAAGGCATGCTTGTAAGAAGCAAATCACATGAATAAAAATTTATAAAAACAAAATACAATCCTCTATCTTATCGATTTTTCAATAAATCTATGCTTGTCATGTATGAATTTATTGAATATAATTTTGAGGATGATTTCAGATTTGACAAATGCTTGATTCATATTTACGATGTGAGATACATTTTAAATATGAATCATGTTTAATGCTTCAACCATGTTCTATCTCCCTTAATTTATTTTGTTCTCCTATAATTCTTTTTTTATTTACTAAAGAGGAGAACCTACCAAATGAATCATGAATTCAAATGAAATGATACAAATGAATCACCTATCGATACATCTTTTTAAAATATCTTTTTAATGTGATGTTGATAATTTGAGATGTCCTTTGGAATTCATGACATGAGATGATTGAATCTTTGACTTACTCTTTTTTTTCATAGCTTGAAATGAATATTTAAAATCATGCTTGACAATTTGCTTTATGAGATTTAGCCTTTATGTCTTGAACATTCATGCTTGTTTCTATTCAACATAAAAGGGGACAAAGGCATGTGTATATGAAATCAATGCAATTCATAAAAAGCGAAATGTATGATTCTTGAAATTTTTGATTTTTGATGAAAGACAAGTGATGAATTCATTTATGACCTTGTATGAATCTCGAAAGTAATTTTTATGAAGAGCTTGAAGTTGACGAATTGAATTTAAACTTTTACTCATGACTCTTCTCTTGATCTCTTGGAATCATGACTTATTGAAATATTTGTAATGCTTAAATCAAGCTCTAAAAGATTTTATTTTTCTATATAGATATTTTATTAAAATCATGATCTAGCAAATTATAACTTGAAGTTCTTTATAAATCAAGATCGTTTACCATGCTCCTTTCGTTTATCAAAAGAAAACTCTTTAAATGAAATGTATCTTGTCTTTTGATTTCTCGGAATTCAATACTTAAAATTTTATGAATTTGTGATTTTGATATCTTGATTCTTATGCATGAATTAAGGTGCTCTTTGTGCTATCCATTCTCAAATGAATCATGTTCTTCTTGAGTCTTGATATTATATCCTAGAAGTGACATGATTTCTTTGCCTTGTGTGGTAAATTGAATATTTGATATAAATGAAATTATCCTTTATGATGAATCACGAATCATGACTTGATCCATTATATTGATATATTTGTATCATGATTTGAAGATTGATGTAAACTTTTTTTTATGCAAACTTATGTGAAAAGTTTATATCATCATATTTAATCCTCCCTTTCTTTTTGACATTGATAAAGGGGGAGAAAGTTTATTGCTAGCGTGCACCTTAAATGAAAATTTTGCTAGCTCATTCAAGAGGAAGAAAATTACTAGCTTGGCATATCACAAAGAAATCAAAGTGCAAACTAGTTATCTTGCTAGCCTACAAAAGAGGAAAAGAACTTGAATATCAAAAAATTACTATCTTGTTTATTTTTAGAAAGGATTTGAAACTTGCTATGATTGAATGGTATGATTGGATGTTGTATTGCAAAGCAATGCTTAAATGTTGTATGATGTGATTAATAGCTAGTGTGCTGTAAAACTTACATATCTTTTAAACTAGCTATGATGTAACTTCTCCTTTTTGTTGATGACAAAGGGGGAGAAGTAGATTGATGACTTCATGTATTAAATTAAATATTTTATATATTTACATGATGAATTATTGTTTCTCATAACATGTGATGAATGTTGCTTGGATTTGGGATAATCCAAGTGTTCTATCAATGGCATATTGATAGGGGGAGTTTGGTTAAACTCTAGGGAGTTATGGTTAACTCCGTTAGTCATCAATTAGTTGTCATCATCAAAAAGAGAGAGATTATTGAATCTTAAATTTTGATGATGAAACTAATTGATTGTGTTTTATTGTCTAACTGTGTTTTGAGTTATACAGGTCTACTATCGATCAGGATTAGATAATTGATGTTGGAGGAATTGACATTGCGCCGGGTGATCACGTTAGGATATTAGATGTCGAGCCGGAGGTTCGGTCGATAATCAGCAGAAGGCTTCGTACGTCAAGCATCGGGCTAAGAAGAGCATGTTGTGCCAAGGATATCGGGGTTACGGAGGTCAACCGTCGATTTGGCAACAAAATGCAAGAGAGGACGAAGCGCCGACCAATGATGTGCCGGGCAATAGAATGTCAATTCACATTGTAATAATTGTCTAGATCGAAGTAGAGTTTTTGTTTGTGTGTGCAGGATTAACTATGATAACGATGAAGATGTAAAGTGAAATAAAGTATCGGATGACAAGTGTGATCGATCGTTGGGAGTTTGAGTGTTCAATGGAAGTCCGAAGATTCATTGAGAGTGCTGCTAGAACTAGCCGAGAATAAGTAGGGAGCTTGCCAAAGGGTTTTCGGAAGTTCACCGGAAGGTTCATCGAAAGTTTACGGAGCTTGCCAAGAAAGATTGGAGCTTGCCAATGAAGCTCATTGGAACTCGCCAAGATCATCGTGAAGCCCAAGAGCTTGCCGGGAGTCCGTAGAATGGTTTCCGAGAGTTCGTCGGAAGACCACTGGAAGCTCGCCTGAAGAAGTCTTGACTTATCAAATTTTGTAATAGCTTAGGAAATGTATTTAATTTCGTAGTTAACATGTTAATTTGGGTTAGGATTAGGTATTAATCCTATAACCCAAGTAGGGGCCAATTGAGCCCGATAACGGACTGGGTTGGGTTGAGTTTAAGGCCCAGCCAGTGAGCTAGAATGAGCCAAGCGGTGGCACCGCCTGGCTGGGGTGGTGGCATCGCCCAGCTCTCGAGAGCCCAGGTGATGCATCGCTTGACTGGGGCGGTGGCACCGCCCAGGTCCCAAGAGCCCAAGCGGTGGCACCGTCGGGCTGGGCGATGGCACTGCTGCTAGGCAGCAAGCCTAGCCGGGAAAACTAAAAGTGATTCAAATTTGAGCTCCAAAATTGAATCCTCTTGAGGCTTATAAATACCCCTCTCATTCATGGTTGAAAGGGTGTCTAGAACTGAAAAAGAAAAAAGAAAAACTCTGTTGAAATAGTGTCAAAATCTTCCCTCTAAGCTTTAAGTATCTTCTAGTCCAAGAGAGGGGTGAGAAGCCTTGTAAGGGTTACCTCCTAAGCCCATCAAAAGGAGAGAGCTATAAGGGATTTGATCCTTGCCTGTTAAAAGGAGGATAGCTAGTAAAAAAGCCGGTGGCCTCAAGTGAAGAGGAATCGGGAATAAACGTTGGTCGTATGACCAAACCACTATAAATCGGTTTACGTTTATATTCTTACAATTTACTTTATTGCAAACCATCTTCACTTTGATGCTCTACCTTCTCATCTCCTTCTTACGAATCAATTTACTTCTAAAGCATCTTTCATTGTGGATTTAATCGAAGCATAATTTTCAACATACGAAGTTTTTGAAAGTTATTTTTAAATCACCGAATTTATCATTCTTAACTGCTGTATTAATTCACCCCCCCCCTCTTAGTGCCACTCGATCCCTAACAGAGTAGACCTGCATCACTTAAAATGTAGTTAGATAATAAATCCTAATTAATTAGTTTCATCATCAAAATCTAAGACCCAACAATCTCACCCTTTTTTATGATGACAACTAATTGATTACTAATGGAGTTAACCTTAACTCCTCGGAGTTTAACCAAACTCCCCCTATCAATATGCCATTAATAGAACACTTGGATTATCCCAAATCGAAGCAATATATATCATATGTTATGAAAAAAATATCAATCCATCATGCAAATATATAAAATCTTCAGTTCAATGCATGAAGTCATCAATCTACTTCTCCCCCTATGTCATCAACAAAAAGGGGAAGTAGCATCTAGCTATATTTAAAGATAAGCAAGTTTTTGCAACATGAAGCTAGATTTTCATCAAAACATATAAGTGTAAAAGCATAGCAAGTTTTTTAAGTTCAAGCATGGCAATTTTTACTAGCTTCTTGGGATGTGCAAGTTTGCACTTCGTTTCTCATGATAGGCAAGATAGCAATTTTTATTCGCTTCTTGAGATATGTAAGTTGCACTTTGTTTCTTCTCTCTTGAGAAGTGCACTTTGATTTTGCCTTGCATGTTTGTAAGTTTTGCAAAATTTTCATCACTTAAACATGCAAGCTAAATTTTTATTACAAAATACAAACATAGAAGCATGTCAAGTGTAAGATTGTAAATTTTCTAATTTTTGCACTTTTTACTTCTTTTGATAGGCAAGATCTTTCTTCTCCTTTTGAGGAGTGCAAGGTTACAAGTTTTGCTTCCTTTGCATGCTAGCAAAGCTAGCAATTCCTTCTCCCCCTTTGTCATTGTCAAAAAGAAGGGATGAAGCAATGATATAAAAATTTCCTTTACATCCTTTTTTTATATACATTTGCATCAAATTATACATTCATTATCACATGATGCATACAAGGCAAAGTAATCATATCATTTCTAAGTCAAGAAAGACATGAAATCAAAACTCTAGAAAATCAAGAAGAACATGATTCATGCATGGAATTCTCATCAAGATCTCATTTAAAAATTCAAGTATCAAGATATCAAGATCACGAATTCATAAAAATTCAAGTATTGAATTCTGAGAAATCAAAAGACAAGTTACATTTCATTTAAATAATTTTCTTTTAATAAAATAGAAGGAGCATGGTAAACAATCTTGATTTATAAAGAACTTCAAGTTATAATTTGCAAGACCATGAATCGTAAATATTTTCTTTAGCAAAGAATCACATGGGCACTTGATTATTGCATAAGAATTCTCATTACATCATGATTTATGAATTCTTTTTCTACAACAGGAATCATAGGAGGTATAATAGCAATGATATCAATCATGATTTATTTGATAGAAAATAGCAAAAAGAACAACTTGATTCATGCATAAAAATTCTTATCATGATTTCACAAAAAAAAATTCTAAGTATCATGATACCAAGATCACATTAAGTATAAAAATTCAATTATCAAGATATCAAGATCATGAATTCAATAAAATTTCTTTATATCAAACTAAAATCTTTTAGAACTTGATTCAAGCATTATATATCTCAAAAAGTCATGATAGATAGAGATTAAGAGAAGAGTCAAGAATCATTAACAAGTTTCATTCAAATTCAACTTGACTACTTCATACTTGTCATCAACATCATTTTTATAGATTCATATAAATGAATATTTTAACATATCATCAAAATCTCATTTACAATTCAAGTGACACATGGATTCATCAAAACCAAAAACTTTAGAGATAGAAAGATTTCAAGAAACATGCATTTCCATTTTATGATTCATTTCATATGAGGATGCCTTTATCTTTTAATGTCAAATAAAATAGAAATATCAAAATTCAACACTGAAAGACAAACATCATCATAAAATTCGTCAAGACAAAAATATAATACATTCTTTCAAAACATAAGATTCAATTTATCATAATGTGTTTTATTTTATAATCAAGCCTTTGCCTTTAATAAAAATAAGTATTAACATTCAAGAGTGAAAAGACAAATTTCGTCATAAAGATCATTAAGTCAAAACTCATTAAGCATGCGACATCTCAAAAAACATGATTCAAGAGTTTCATGTCGTGCATAGATGTGTATCATGTTTAAAATCAAAACACAAGTTTCATCATTAAAACCATCAAGACCAAAACATGACACAAGACAACATCAAAACCACTTTTCTTTCATTTAGAAAATTTAAGGGTCTTTTAGTTTTACAATTGATTTCATAAAGACATGTATAAATCTGAAACAAATTACGTCAAAGCCAAAAATACATTATAGCATATCAAATTGTAAAATCAAGCATGATACAAACATTTTCATTAAGACACTTCTAAGAATAACATACATAGATATGTATCATGTTTAAAATCAAAAATTGATACGGAAAGCATATGTATGGAATTGTATTATCATGATAGCACATTTTTAATTTTTATATGTTTTATTTAATGTGGTTGATATCATACAATCATATTCAAATTTTCATAAAAAATTCATGCATCATTTTATAAATCTAAAAAATAATTTTCATCATGAAAACCAAAGTACACTATCATGGATTAACCCTATTAAACATAATCATGCTAATTAACTTTTGCATTAAAACCATACATCAAAATCTGATGCGAAAATCATAAACATTCATGGAATTAATCTTGTAAAAGCATTATCACAAATCATGTAATTATCATCCATAATGTTGCATCATTCAAAGTTTCAAAACATAACATGCATGAAACCTTAGCAATATAATTTTTATGATCAAATTTTTAATTTTTCAAAGATGCTAAAAAGAGAAACATGATATAATTTTTGAAAAACAATTTTTTATTTCCTACTTTCTAAATTAAGCACTCATGAAATGACATCATGTAATTTTAAAATAGTTTAAGGGAGTTAAGTTGCTTACCTTGTAGTTGAAGCCCGTCAAAGCCCAATTCGCCATTTCATAACTTGATTCTTCTTTACGTTTCATCTTCATCTTTGGCCTCTTCCTCTGTTGAAGTTCATTTTTTGTTTTAGATTTTTGTTTAATGAACTTGTTAAAATTCATTGTTATTTATTCAATGTTCTCATCACTTGAGTCATCACTCAAGTGGTATTCATTTGTCCAAAGTTTCAAATCCTTCATATTCTTTAAAAGGTAGTTTAAGTGTTCATCATGTTCATTGTGTTCCAAGAATATCATCTCATAGGTCACTAAAGACCCAATGAGTTCTTCAAGAGGCAAGTCATTTAAATTTTTAGCTTCTTGTATGGCCGTTACTTTGGGATCCCACCTTTTGGAAGGGATCTCAAAATCTTGTTTACGAGATCAAAATCTGAAAAATATTTACCAAGTGCTCTTAGACTATTGACGATATCCATGAAACAAGTGTACATGTTACCTATAGTCTCGCTTAGTTACATTCGAAAAACCTCAAAATCATGCATCAAAATATTAACTTTTGAGTCTTAGACTCTACTCATCCTTCGTGTGTGATTTCAAGAGTATACCAAATATTGAAAGTCGTTTCGCACGTTGAAATCTGATTAAACTCCTTTTTATCTAAAGCGCAAAATAAGACATTCATAGCCTTTGTATTTAATGAAAAAGATTTCTTCTCTAAGTCCAAACATTCATTCGTTGGTTTAGAGGGAAATTGAAAACCATTTTCAATGATATTCCAGAAATCCAAATTCATAGAAATCAAGAAAACTCTCATTCAAGTTTTCCAATATGTGTAGTCCGATCCGTTAAAGAACGGTGGATGAACAACCGAAAAGCCCTCTTGAAAGCCATGAAGAGTCATTTCTCATGGGTGTGAATCTGAATGAGAAATAACGTGGCTTTGATATCAATTGTTGGGATCGAGAGCAGCACTAAGAGGGGGGGGGGAGTGAATTAGTACAACAGATAAAGATAATAAATTTTAGTGATTTAAAAAGTGCTTACGGAAACTTTGTACGTTGAAAACTTCATTTTGATGAAATCCAGTTTCAATTGAAGCGTATCGGAAAGTGCTTAAACTAGGAAGTGTTTAGAGAGGAAGAGGGGCAGTGATGAGTAAGTTGATGTTGGGAAATCCATCAGGGAAGTGACATCACATGTGCAGCAGAAGAACAAAAAACAAAACCCCAAATTTTCCGTAGAAAGTTTTCGTCATCGTGCGAAGATCGGTGCGCCAAAAACAAATCCACAAAATTGCACGTGTAAAAGAAGATACCTAGGGAGATCATATATCCCTGAATTCTTATAGATCTGTGAGAGAGGATGAAGGAGGTCAAGTGTCCTCATCTCTAGCGATATCCACACGGCAAAGATTGCGAGATGCACCTCTCTCTCTCGGGAGAGGAGAACAGGAGGTGGCTACCAAAAGAAACCCTCAGCCTATAGAGCTTTAGTTCCTTCCTATTTATAGAGGCCCCCTGAAAACCCTAATGGATCTTTTGCCCTATTGGGTATTGGATCTCCATCCAATCACCCAAGCCTCTTGGATTAGTGGGTTTCTAACCAATAATCTCTTATTAGCAATTATTGGATCTCATCTCAGGATCCAATAATTCATGAGCTTAATGGATATCCAATAAGATAGGGGGTTCAACAAATATCTCATATCCGAACCTCTACTCGTCGCAACACCTATCATATGTGGGTGACCCTCTAGGCCCAATATTGAGCTGGCCGTGAGTCATACTTATTAGAACTCCTTCTGACTTAGTGAATTATTATCTCTATAATAATTCACCCAACTCATTGACTACGGATGTACCAGGCCACTACGCCGCAGCACCTAGACAATACAAGGGAATCTAATCCTTTGGACCTATCTGTCCTTAATTACCATGTATCTTTAATTTCTCATCCATCTAATATCCTAGAGACACTATACCAAGCATGGTGCTATCAGGCCCATTCGGTCTCTCCACGAGTCTTGCTCTTGTCGGATTCTCCCGGAGAACCCTTTCTCTCTCAATCTGAATAACCTTGGCTAAGGATTTGTTTAAGCAAGAACCCATGGGATATTCCTCTCATGATACTGAGAGCAGATGATCCTCTATTGACACTCAATAGCCCTCGTAAGGTTGGCTACCACTCCCAATGACCGATTGTACTAGATCTGAAACTTTCCAAACCTATAAGTCCGGTATCAAAAAGTGGAGTACTCATACAAGACATCCTTGGTGTCTCAAGTCTAAGGATCATATATACTATTGGGACTATGGAATTGCTGTCTGATATGAGGTATCAATAACCATCCAGCATTCCGTAAGCAGATCAATCAGTGAACTCATTCTCCAATGAGCACCTGCACTGTACCCTTAGTGTCCCCACATGAGTAGCTATGAGACCAGCTACCTCCATAATATGAACGGGTATATAGCACACCAGTCTATCCGGTTATCTCAATGTCCTTCTCGAGGAACCTATGACCAGGATAATTTAAGGTCTATATTTAAAGGTGAATCGATCTCATTATCGTGATCTCATCACGATCCGATTCCCATTGCACAGATCCAAGGACATCACAATATATGCAACACACAAGATAAAGTGATAAAATGCCTAATAATAAGCAAAGAGAAAAAGTGCATATCAAGTTACAAGTGCCATCACTCATGTGATTGGCTTGCAGGGCACATATGACTAGTAGTTAAGCAGCGAGGAAAAGATGGTTTGCTAAAATATAAAAGATAATACATAAACGCAAACCGTTTTTATAGTGGTTCGGTCATCTGACCTACATCCACTCCTGATTTCTCTTCACTTGAGGCCACCGGCTTTCCACTAGCTACCTTTTTTCTAATGGGCGAAAACAAACTCCCTTACAAGCTCTTATTACAAGGCTTCCCTCAACACCTCTCTTAAAGACAACTTTAAACATTAGAGGAGGGATTTCAACTAATACAAACAGCGTTTTCCCTTAGTTTCTTGCACAATTCTTGCTATCTCAAGCAAGAACATCTGAGGTATTTATAGACCCCAAAAGGATTCAAATTTTGAGCTCAAATTCAAATCACCCCGGATTTCAAGGGTATTGGCTGTACTACTGCTTGTGCAGGGTGATACCACCGCCCAGGCTTTTTGCCCCTATCAGTGTATTGGGTGGTACCACCGCTTGGCACACTGACATGGTCAGTGTACTAGGCGGTACCACCACCCACTGGGGTAGTGCCATCGCTCGGGCACTTTGCCCCAAGGCGGTACCACCGCCTAGATGTTCTGAGGAGCCGGACCTGGGTGGTGCCACCGCTAGACAAGGTCCAGCACTTCTGGTTGGGACTTAAACCTGGCCCAAGCCAGTCCAATACCGGGCCCAGTTGGCCCCTAACAAGGTTAAAGGATTAACACCTAATCCTAACCCTAATTATGTACTAACTACGAAATTAAAGACATTCCTAAGCTATTATAAAGTCCGCAAGTCAAGACTTCTTTCTCCAGTGAGCTTCTGATGAACTTCTGGTGGTCTTCCGATGAACCCTCGGATACTATTCTGCGGACTCCCGGCAACCTCCTGGACTGCACGATGATGTTGGCGAGTTCCGACGAGCTTCTTCGGTAAGCTCCGATCTTTCTCAGTGAACTTCATTGAATCTTCGAACTTCTATCGAACTCTCGAACTCCCAATGATCTATCACACTTGACTCCGGCACCTTGTTTGGCTTTGTCTTCATCGTTATCGTAGTTAATCCTACACATAAGCCAAAACTCTACTTTGATCTAGATAGTTATTATAATGTAAATTGATATTCTGTTGCCTGGCACATCATTAGCATATCGGCGCTTCGTCCACTTCTTCAGCATATCATCCTCTCTTACGGCCTAATGCCTGACGTCTGAAGCCTTCTACCGATTATCGACCGAACCTCTAGTACGATAGCCAATATGCTGACGTGTTCCTCCTATGTCAACTATCTAATCCTATTCGAGTAGACCGACATCACTTGAAATATAGTTAGATAATAAAACTTAATCAATTAGTTTCATCATCAAAATCTGAAACCCAATATATTGGAGGTCATGCCAGAGGTCCGATCGACAATCGGTAGAAGGCTTCGGACATCGAACATCGAGCCATGATGTGTGGTACTATGCCAAGGAGATCGAGGTTGAAAAGGTCAACCATCGATTGGGCAAAAGGCTATAGGAGAGGACGGTGCACCAATAAACTAGATGAAGCATCGACCAATGACGTGTCAGGCAACAAGAGATTGATTCATGTAACTAACTAGATCAAAGTAGAGTTAAGGTTCATGTGTGTAGTATTAACTATGATAACAATGAAGACATAAAGCGAAACAAGTGTCGGTGTCAAGTGCGATATAATCACTAGGAGTTCGAGAGTTTGAGGGAAGTCTGAAGGTTTGTCGGAAGTTCGCAGAGCTCACCGAGAAATATTGGAGCTTGCCAAAGAAGCTCCTCGGAGATCACCAAGATCAATCGAGAAGTCTAGGAGCTTGCCGAAAGTCTGCAGAATGGTGTTCGAGGGTTTATCGAAAAACCGTCGGAAGTTCGCCGGAAGCTCGTCGGAGGAAGACTTGATGTGCTCGACTTTGTATTAGCTTAGGAAATATCTTTAATTTCATAGTTAACATGTAATTAGGGTTAGAATTAAGTGATAATCCTATAACCCTAGTAGGGGCCAATTAGGCCCAGTATTGGACTAGTTTGGGCTAGGTTTAAGGCCCAACCAGAAGTGCTGGACCTTGTTTGGCGGTGGCACCACCTAGGTCCAACTCCCCAGATTGTACTAGGCGATGGTACCACCTAGTGGCAGAACACCTAGGATGTGGTACCACCCTGTACACTGACCATGTCAGTGTGTCAAGCAGTGGTACCGCCAGTACCCAGTAAACCCGGGATGGGAAGATTTTTGGCTCCAAGTTTGAATCAAATTAGAGCCTATAAAAATCCCTCCCATCCCTGGGTTGAACACACAATCATAGAGATTTTAAAAGCAAGATAACTCTATTAAAATCCTTTTAAACATCACTCCTTTAGTTCTCATTTGTATTCTACCGAATGAGAGGAGTGAAAGTGCTTATAAGGGTTACCTCCTAAGTTCGTCAAAAGGAGAGAGTACTATAGGGGAACTTGTCTTCACTCGCTAGAAGGAAGACGACTAGTGGAAAGCCGGTGGCCTCAAATGAAGAGGAATCGTGAGTGGATGTAGGTCATATGACTGAACCACTATAAATTTTATTTGCATTTACTTTCTCATAATTTATATTTCAGCAAACCATCTTCACTTGCTACTCCATTTCTTCATTTCTAAATCCTTGCAAGTTAAATATGTTTCCAATATGCTTTAATCAAAATCAATTTTCATCGAAACGTAATTTTTTCATACGAAGTTTTTAATGTACGAACATGTTTAAATCGTAAAAAATTTTCATTATTAACCGCTGCACTAATTCACCCCCCTCTTAGTGCCACTCTAGATCCTAACAATTAGTATCAGAGCCTCGTTATTTCTCTTTTGGATTCACACTCACGAGCATTGGCTCTTCACGGCTTTCAAGAGTGTTTTTTGATTGTTCATCCTCTATTCTTTAGCGGATCGGACTACATATATTGAAAAACTTGAATGAGTTTTTTTTATTTCTCTATATTTAAACTTATGGAATGTCATTGAAAATAGCTTTCAACTTCCTTCTAAACTAACGAACGAATGGTTGGATTTGGAGAGAAAATCCTTTTCATTAAATGAAAAGGTTATGAATGCCTTATTTTGTGCTCTAGATAAAACTAAGTTTAATCATATTTCTACATATGAAATGACTTTCAATATTTGGCACACACTTGAAGTCACACACGAAGGAATTAGTAGAGTCAAAGACTCGAAAGTTAATATTTTGATGCACGATTTTGAGCTTTTTCAAATGAAATCATGCGAGACTATCAGTGACATGTACACCCATTTCATGGATGTCGTCAATAGTTTGAAAAGTCTTAGTAAAACTTTTTTGAGTTTTGATCTCATTAACAAGATTTTGAGATTCCTTCCAAAGAGTTGGGATCCAAAAATAATGATTATTCAAGAGTCTAAAGACTTGAATGTTTATTCACTTGAAGAACTAATCAGGTCTTTAATGACCTATGAAATGACTCTTGAACTTGATGAACATAAGAACCACATTCCAAAGAACAGGAAAGATTTGGCACTTTGAACAATAGAAAGCCACTTGAATGATGACTCAAGTGATGAGGACAATGTTGAGAACTTTGAACTTTTGACATTAAAATTTAAAAAGTTCTTTAAACAAGAATTATAGAACACAAATGAAAAGAACACCAACTCTTGCTATGAACGTAAGAAACTGGAACGCTCCAAAGACAAGTACATAAAAATGAAGAAGAGGAAAGCACGCAAAAAGGATGAAGACGCAAACTCTGCCTTGACGAGCTTTGACTACAAGGTAAGCAACTTAACCAAAACTCCCTTCAACTATTTTGAAATTACATGATGTCTTTTCACGAGTGTTTAATTTAGATAGTAGGAAATAAATAAATTATTTTCAATAATTATATCATGCTTTTCTTTCTAGCATTTTTGAAAAGTAAAAATTAAAATGATACTTGCATTATTAGTGATAATGCATGTGCACCTAATAGGATTAATCAATGCATATGCATCTTGAGGTTTTTTATTGTTTTTATCTCTAAATATGATGCTTGATGATTTTATATCATGCATGAGTTTTTGAAGTGATGTTGATTTGAAACTCTATGTTTTGGATTAACGAGTTTTTGGTCTAATCATTTTCATGAGAAATTAAGATGACATAATGCATGTACACATAAAAAGATAAATTCTATGTATGCCGATTTTCAATTTTAGACATGATATATATCTATGTATGGATTTCTTTAAAGTCTTTTGATGATAGATGTTTATATGATGCTTATGACTTGAAATCTTCTATTTTGGATTAATGTGTTTTTGGGCTTGACAAAATTTGTTTCGGAGTCATATGATGATGGCTTTCTTATAAAAACTAGAATATACTTATATGAAACAAATAAAACACATAAAAAGGAAAGCGTATGATTATGATAAATTCATGAATCTTGATGATTTTATATTGCATTTGGTTTCAAATAAGATGCATGATTTTTGACACAAAAAATTAATGGCATGTTTTAAGATAAAGCTTGCACACCATATATGATTAAAAGATAAAAGAAAGCATATTGATGATTTCACTTTCAACATGATGCATGGTTTTTACATAAAAATTTGAACATGCTCATATGAGATCAACCACATAAAATAAAACACATAAAAAATTAAAAATATGTTATCATGATGTTTTATTTTTGATGTGTTTGGTTTTATGATGAAACTTATGCCTCGTTTTTAAATGTTGATACATGTTTTCATAAAAGACTTGAACATGTTCACACAAAATCAATTGCATGAAATGGAAATGCATTTTTGATCCTATTGAGATTAATGAATTTAGTTTACCAATCTCGTGAATCTTATGAAAATAAACATGATGAATATTTTGAAAATAAATGAGTGTATCATGTGTTTGGTCTTAATGATTTTTCTTGAAATTTACTTTTCGGATTTATATGATGATACATGAATCTAGTAGAAAAAGACAAGAGCATGCTTACATGTAAACCATCTCCATTGCTCTTAATAAAATTTTAAAATTACATGATGTCTTTTCATTAGTGCTTAATTTAGATAGTAGGAAATAAATAAATTATTTTCAAAAATTATATCATGCTTTTTTTTCTAGCATTTTTGAAAAATAAAAATTAAAATGATACATGCATGATTAGTGATAATGCGTGTACACCTAATAGGATTAATCAATACATATGTATCTTGATATTTTATATTATTTTTCATCTCTAAACATGATGCTTGACGATTTTATATCATACATGAGTTTTTGAAATGATGTTGATTTGAAACTCTATGTTTTGGATTAACGAGTTTTTGGTCTAATCGTTCTTAAGACAAATTAAGATACATAATGCATGTACACATAAAAAGACAAATTCCATGTTTGCTTTCCGTATTAATTTTTAATTTTAGACATGATACATATTTGTGTATGGATTTCTTTAAAATCTTTTGTTGATAGATGTTTGTATGATGCTTATGACTTGAAATCTTCTATTTTGGATTAATGTATTTTTGGGCTTGACAAAATTTGTTTCGAAGTCATTCGATGATGGCTTTCTTATAAAACTAGAATATACTTATATCAAACAAATAAAACACGTAAAAAGGAAAGCGTATTATCATGATAAATTCATGAATCTTGATGATTTTATATTGCTTTTGGTTTCAAACAAGATACATGATTTTTGATACAAAAAAATAATGGCATGTTTTAAGATAATGCTTGCACACCAAATATGATTAAAAGATAAAAGCAAGCATATTGATGATTTCACTTTCAACGTGATGCATAGTTTTTACATGAAAACTTGAACATGCTTATATGACATCAACCACATAAAATAAAACACATAAAAAATTAAAAATATGTTATCATGATGTTTTATTTTTGATGTGTTTGGTTTTATGATGAAACTTATGTCTCACTTTTAAATGTTGATACATGTTTTCATAAAAGACTTGAATATGTTCACATGAAATCAATTGCATGAAATGGAAATACATTTTCTATCCTATTGAGATTAATGAATTCATTTTACCAATCTTGTAAATCTCATGAAAATAAACAGGATGAATATTTTAAAAATAAATGAGTGTATCATGTGTTTGGTGTTAATGATTTCTCTTGAAACTTACTTTTTGGATCTATACGATGATACATGAATCTAGTAGAAAAAGATAATAGCATGCTTACATGTAAACCATCTCCATTGCTCTTAATAAAATTTATGAATGAAAGATTTTGATGCATTTGATCTTGATGACCTTAATAACAAAAATTACATTTCAAATTTATACGATGATGGCTTTCATTAAACATACTTTATGAAATCATCATTGATAATAATGAAATGAAAATATTAAAAGCTTGTTATCATGCTTAATGTGTTTCAACTTAATGATTTTCAAGACGAAATTTGTCTTTCCGTCTTGAATGTTGACACTTGTTTTATTTAAGGTAAAGGCATGCTTATAAGAAGCAAATCTCATGAATAGAAATTTATATAAACGAAATGCAATCCTCTATCTTATCAATTTTTCAATAAATATATGCTTGTCATGTATGAATTTATTGAATGTGATTTTGAGGATGATTTCGGATTTGACAAATGCTTGATTCATATTTACAATGTGAGATATATTTTAAATATAAATCATGTTCAATGCTTCATTCATATTTTATCTCCCTTAATTCATTTTGTTCTCCTATAATTTCTTTTTATTTACTAAAGAGGAGAACCTTCCAAATGAATCATGAATTCGAATGAAATGATACAAATGAATCACTTATCGATATATCTTTTTGAAATATCGTTTTAATGTGATGTTGATAACATGAGATGTCTTTTGGAATTTACGACATGAGATGATTGAATCTTTGACTTACTCTTTTTATCATGGCTTAAAAATGGATGTTTGAAACCATGCTTGATGAGTTGTTTTATAAGACTTTGCCTTTACATCTTTAATGTTCATGCTTATCTCTATTTGACATTAAAAGACAAAGGCATGCTTAAATGAAATTAATCATAAAAAAAGGGAAATGCATGATTCTTCAAATTTTAATATCTCTAAAAGTTTTTTGATTTTTTTCATGAAAGACAAGTGATAAATTCATTTATGATATTTTGTGAATCTCTTGAATTATGAATGAGATTTTGATGATAAAGAATCCATTTATATGAATATATGAAAATGATTTTAGTGATGAGTATGGAGTTGTTGAGTTGAATTTGAATGATTCTTGACTCTTCTCTTAATCTCTTGGAATCATAACTTGACTTTTGTGAATTGAGATTTCTTATGTATGAAACATATTCTCATATGATTCTTTTACGAATAAGATGATTTCAAATGATATCATGACATGATTTCTTTATATGGCTTGTATAATGATTGAAATTTTTAGCCATTGAGTCCTCCCTTCTTTTCGATAATGACAAAAGGGGAGTTAGCTTGCTAGCTTGTGTATCATAAGAGAAAGTGGCAAACATAGCTAGCTAGAACTTGGAAAGGTAAAACTTAGTTGCAAAAGAGAAAATTTGAAAGGGAGCTAGCTTGCGTATCGCAAAGTATACTAGCTTGCGTATCGCAAAGTATGCTAGCTTGCTTATCATTATTGCTTTCTTGCTTATCATCAATTTCCCTCATATCATGATTTATTTATGACTCCCTTGAATTCATGACTTGATATGTTAAAAATTCATGATACAAATTTGTTATTTTATCATGATCAAATAATTCATGTAAAGGGAAGAGAATTGTACTCTTCCTTTCTTTTTGACAAAAACAAAGTGGGAGAAAGTTTATTGCTAGTTTGCACACTTGAATGAAAAATTTGCTAGCTCGATCATTGTAATGAAGGAACTTGCTATATCAAACATCACAAAAATTGCTACCTTGCAAAGAGAAGCAAAGTGCAACCTTGCACAAGAAGCAAGTATTGAATTGCCATGATTACATATCCTTAAAAACTTGCTAAAATTGAATGTTTTAAAGTGATGTATGTTGAACATCTAGATTGATAGCTAGTATGATTATAAAACTTGCATATCTTTTAAACTAGCTATGATGCTACTTCTCCTTTTTGTTGATGACATAGGGGAAGAAGTAGATTGATGACTTCATGCAATATAATATTGATTGAATATTTTACATATTTGCATGATATTTTTGTTGACATGATTTTGCTACATGTTGCTTGGATTTGGGATAATCCAAGTGTTCTATCAATATGGTATATTGATAGGGGGAGTTTAGTTAAACTACGGGAGTTAAAGTTAACTCCGTTATCAATTAGTTATCATCATTAAAAAGGGGGAGATTGTTGAATCTCAGATTTTAAAGATGAAACTAATTAATTATGTTTAGTTGTCTAATTACATTTTGAGTGACACGGGTCTACTATCGATCAGGATTAGATAGTTGACACAGGATGAATCAATATTGCATTCAAGGAAACCACGTCAGTATATTAGATGTTGTGTCGAAGGTCCAATCGACAATTGGCAGAAGGCTTCGAACATCGGGTATCGGGCCAATAAGTGTGGTATTGCACCAAAGAGATCAGGGTTACGAAGGTCAATCATCGATTGGGCAATAGGCCGCAAGAGAGAACGGTGCGCCAAAGAACTAGACGAAGTGCCGACCAATGACATGCCAAGCAACAAGATGTCAATTCGTGTAATTGAATACATCAAAGTAGAGTTAAGGTTCATGTGTGCCAGATTAACTACGATAACAATGAAGACATTAAGTGAAACAAGTGTTGGAGTCAAGTGCAATAGAATCGCTGGGAGTTCGAGAGTTCGAGGGATGTCCAAAGGTTTGTCAAAAGTCAACGGAGCTTGCCAAGAAAGATCAGAGCTTGCTGAAGAAGCTCAACGAAACTCTCCAAGATCAATCGAGAAGTCTAAGAGCTTGCCGAAAGTCCACAGAATGATGTTCGAGGGTTCATCGGAAGACCGCCAGAAGTTCATCGGAAGCTCGCTGGAGAAAGACTTGATGTGTCGGAGTTTGTATTAGCTTAGGAAATATCTTTAATTTCATAGTTAGCATGTAATTAGGGTTAGGATTAAGTGTTAATCCTATAACCCTGTTAGGGGCCAATTGGGCCTGATATTGGATTAGTTTGGGCAGAGTTTAAGGCCCAACCAGAAGTGCTAGACCTTGTCTGATGGTGGCACTACCAGACTGAGGCAGTGGCACTACCTAGGTCCAGCTCCCCAGGTTATACTGAGCAGTGATATCGCCCAGTGGCAGAACACCTAGGCGGTGGTACTGCCTAGTATACCGACCATGTTAGTGTGTCAGGCAGTGGTACCGCCAGACTGGCAGTAGTACTACCAGACTAGCAGTAGTACCGCCAATGTTAGGGTCAAACTGGCGGTGGTACCACCAATACCTGGTAAACCTAGGATGGGAAGGTTTTTGGCTCTAAGTTTGAATCATATTGGAGTTTATAAAAACTCCTCCCATCCCTAGGTTGAATACACAAGCACAGAGATTTTAAAAGCAAGAAAATGCTATAAAAATCCTTCTAAACATCCCTCCTCTAGTTCCCATTTATATTCTACTGAAAGAGAGGAGTGAAAGTGCTTGTAAGGGTTACCTCCTAAGCTTATCAAAAGGAGAGAGCGATGTAAGGGAACTTGTATTCGCCCATTGGAAGGAAGACAACTAGCGGAAAGTCGGTGGCCTTAAGTGAAGAGGAATCAGGGGTGGATGTAGGTCGTATGACCAAACCATTATAAATTCAGTTTGCATTTACTTTCTGCAATTTACATTTTAACAAACCATCTTCACTTGCTGCTCTATTTCTTCATCTCTAAATCCTTGCAAGTTAAATACGTTTCCGATACGCTTTAATCGAAATCGATTTTCATCAAAATGTAATTTTGTCATACAAAGCTTTCAATGTAAAAACTTGTTTAAATCGTAGAAATTTTTTGTTATTAACTGCTGCCCTAATTCACCCCCCATCTTAGTGCCGCTCTAGATCCCAACATGAACCACTATAAATTGCTGCACACTTCTCTTGGTGTGTAAGTTTTAAATTGTTGCATTTCAGTTTTTACTTGGCTATAATCTTTCAATCTCCTTCTCTCAACTCTCTTTTGTATTTACTCGAATAATCCTCTTTACCAAAATTGCTTTCATTGGATAAAACTTTTCAATGCACAACATTTTTTCAGAATTGGTTCAAATTATCAGTTTTTATCTACTACACTAATTCCCCCCTCCCTCCCCTCTCTTAGTGCCACTCTAGATCCTAATAGTTGGTATCAGAGCAAGGTCACTCTTATTTAGTTTAAAACTCAAGAGAGATGGTATTTTTTGGCATGTAAGAGGGTCATTCAATCACACGTCCTCCTATGTTTAATGGGTCGGATTACACTTATTTGATAACTCGCATGAGAATTTTCCTTATTTCTATGGATTTTAAACTTTAGAACATTGTTGAAAATAGCTTTAAAAAATCTTCTCTTCCGATGAACGAATGGAATGAGTCGGAAAAGAAGATTTTTGCTCTTAATGCCAAGGCTATGAATGCCTTATTTTGCGCTCTTGATAAAAATAAATTTAATTATGTTTTAATTTGTGAATTAGCTTTTGATATTTGTCATACTCTTGAAATTACTCATGAAAGCACTAGCTAAGTGAAAGAGTCCAAAATCAACCTTTTAGTGCATTCTTACGAATTATTTCAGATGAAACCAAGTGAGTCCATCGGAGACATGTACACCCGTTTTACGGATGTCTTCAATAGACTAATGTTGAATCTCGGATTTTGATAATGAAATTAATTGAGTGTGATTTGTAGTCTAACTGCATTTTGAGTTACGCAGGTCTGCTATCGATCAGGATTAGATAGTTGACGCTGGAGGAATTAACGTTGCACCGGAGGTGATCACGTCTGGATATTGGATGTTGAGCTAGAGGTTCGGTCGACAATCGGTGGAAGGCTTCGTACGTCAGGCATCGGGCATAGAAGTGCATGTTGTGCCAAGGATATCGAGGTTGCGAAGGTCATCCACCGATTAGGCAATGAACCGCAAGAGAGGATGATGTGCCGAAGGATCGGATAAAGCACCGACTAATGACGTGCCCGGTAATTGAAAGTCAATTCGTGTTGTAATAACTATCTAGATCGAAGTAGAGTGCTTGTTGTTTATGTGCAGGATTAACTATGATGAAAATAAGGACATAAAGCGAAACAAAGTGCCGGAAGACAAGTGTGATGAATCATTGGGAGTTCAAGAGCTCGACAGAAGTCCGAAGATCCGTTGGGAGTGTTGCCGGAACCGATCGAGAACGAGTAGGGAGCTTGCTGAAGGGTTTTCGGAAGTTAGCGGAGCTTGCCAAGAAAGATCGGAGCTTGCCAATGAAGCTCATTGGAACTCGCCATAATCATTGTGAAGTCCAGGAGCTTGCTAGGAGTCTGCAGAATGGTTTCCGAAGGTTCATCGGAAAACCGCCGGAAGTTCGCTGAAAGCTCACCAAAAGAAGTCTTATCTTGTGGACTTTGAAATAGCTTAAAAAATATCTTTAAAATTCGTAGTTAGCACATAATTTGGTTTAGGATTAGGTGTTAATCCTACCAACCAAATTTGGGCCAATTCGGACTTCATTTGGACTAGTTTCGGCCAAGTTTTCGGCCGAAACCACTATGCTGAAAATGACCTAGGCGGTAGTACTACCTAGCTATAGTAATAGTGGCAGTAGTACCGCCTGCTCCAGGCGGTAGTACCGCCTGTGCACTGTCAGTCTGACGACTAACAAGCGGTAGCACCGCCTCTGACAGCGGTAGCACCGCCTCTGACAGGCGGTAGCATCGCCACCACCGGGAACTCCAATTTGATTTCAAATTTGGAGCCCAAATTTGAATCCATTTTGGATCTATAAATACCCCCCCTTTCTCAACTGAAAGATGACCCTTTTGAGAGTTAGAAATTGAGGAAAAGGCTTAGGAAAGTCTAGTTTTCAATAGCTTATGTTCACCTCCTTCTTTCTCTTTGAAAAATTTATAAGAGTGTGAAATTCTTATAAAAGGGTTGTAAGAGGGGTATTTGGTCCTTCCCCTTCAAAAGGATTTACTAGTGGAAGTTGGGAGCCTCATCGGAGAAGGCTTCGGAAGTGGATGTAGGTCGGATGACCAAACCACTATAAATCGGTTTGCATTTACTTTCTCACAACTTACTTTGTTGCAAACCATTTTCATTTGCTGCCTTATTTGCTTAACTTCATCTTCATCTTCTTACGTATGCTTTAAAGTTAAAATGTAATCTTTCCGGGTTCAAACAAAATGCTGCATTTATTCGTATGAAGTTTCCGAACTTGTGTTAATCGCTGAAAAATCTATCGTTCTTTACTACTGCACTAATTCACCCCCTCTTAGTGCCGCTCGATCCCTAATAATTGGTATCAGAGCCACGTTCTTTCTCTTTCGGATTTACACCCGTGAGAAATGGCTCTAAATGGTTTTCAAGAGGGCTTTTCGGTTTTTCGTCCACTGTTCTTTAACGGTTCGGACTACACTTATTGGGAAACTCGAATGAGAGTTTTCATGCTTTCAATAAATTTGGATTTGTAGAACATCATCAAAAATAGCTTTCAACTTCCCTCTAAACCGACGAACGAATGGTCGGACTTAGAGAAGAAATCATTTTCTTTAAACGCAAAGGCTATGAATGCCTTATTTTGCGCTTTGGACAAGAACGAGTTTAATCGGATTTCTATGTGCGAAACGACTTTTGACATTTGGCAAACTCTTGAACTCACGCACGAGGGAACTAGTAGAGTTAAAGACTCGAAAGTAAATCTCTTATTGCATGATTTTGAGCTCTTCCAAATGACACCATGCGAATCTATCGATGACATGTACACCCGATTCACGGATGTCGTCAATAGTCTAAGAAGTCTTGGTAAATCTTTTTTAAGTTTTGATTTAGTAAACAAGATTTTAAGATCCCTTCCAAAAGAGTGGGATCCAAAAGTAACGACAATACAAGAAGCTAAAAATTTACATGACTTATCTCTTGAAGAACTCATTGGATCTTTAATGACCTATGAAATGACTTTCTTGGAACACAATGAACTCGATAAACACAAGGAGCACCTTCCAAAGATCAGGAAGGATTTGATACTTCGGACTATGAAATGCCACTTGAGTGATGACTCAAGTGATGAGGACAATGAAGATGACATTGAACTTTTAACGAATCTTAATAAGTTCATTAAATAAAAATCTAAAATGAACAATGAACTTGAACAGAGGAAGAGGCCAAAGATGAAGAAGAAGCGCAAAGAAGAATCAAATGATGAAACGGCGAATTGGGCTTTAACGGGCTTTGACTATAAGGTAAGTAACTTAACTCCCTTGAATTATTTTGAAATTACATAATGCTTTCCATGAATGCTTAACTTAGTTAGTAGGAATTTTTTCATGCTTTTCTTGTATTTTTGGAAATTTAAATTGTTTTAAAATTATACTATAATTTTCTTTCTAGTATTTTTGAAAAGTAAAAAATATGAATGATACTTGCATGATTTGTGATATTGCCTAGGATTAATCCATGCATGTGTATCTTGATGTTTTATATTTCGTTTCTAAACATGATGTTTGATCTTTAAATTTTTGTACCATGCTTAATGAGGAATTGAAATGATGAAGATTAAAATCCTACATTTTGGAATAATGTATATTCGGACTTGATGGTTTTCATGACGAAATTATTTTTCACATTTTTATAAAATGATGCATGATTTTAGCAAAAATTTGAGCATTGATCATCTTGTTATTACAAATGAAAGAAAGAATTAAAATGATTTTGATGATGCATTATGAAAACATGCTTAATGATTGTATCATACTTGATGACTTGAAATCTCATATTTTGAAATAATATATTCATAATGAATCCATGAATCTTGATGATTTTTCTATCACTTTTTGGCTTTAAACTTGATACATATCTTTCATGCAAAAAGATTTTGGGCATGCTTATGTGAAATCTTACTTGATAAATGAAAATGCTCCATACGTATGATCATGACAAATTTATGAATCTTGATGATTTTACATTGCTTTTGATTTCAAACAAGATGCATGATTTTTGACACAAAAAATTAATAGCATGTTTCAAGATAATGCTTGCACACTAAATATGATTAAAAGATAAAAGCAAGCATATTGATGATTTTATTTTTACATGAAAGTTTTGAACATGTGTATATAAGATCAACCACATAAAATAAAACACAAAAGTTAAAAATATTTTAATCACAATGTTTTATTTTTGATGTGTTTAGTCTTAATGGTTTTTATAACGAAACTTATGTCTTGCTTTGAATTGTTGATACATGCTCACATGTAATCAATTTATATTACTCTTACTAAAATTTTCGAATGAAAGATTTTGATACATTTAATCTTGATGGGTTTAATGACAAACTTGTATTTTGAATTTATACAATGATGGCTTCCGTATAAATATTTGAACATATATTACGAAATCATCATTGAAATAAAAATATTAAAAGTTTGTTATCATGCTTAATGACTTTGTGATATCATATCTTGATGACAAACTTATGTTTTGATCTTAAATTTGACACTCATCTTTTGAAACATAAGCACACTTGTTTGAAATAAAATGAAACACATTATCATTAAATCTCATGTCTTGAAATGATGTGTTATATTTTTGTCTTAACGATTTTTATAATGAAGTTTGTCTTTCGGTTTTGAATATTTTGATTTGGCATATAAAGGCAAAAGACATACTTATATGATGAAATATAAAGAAATTATATTTACTATCTTATCAAGATTAATAATTTTATGATATCTTAAGAATCTCATAAATTATAGAAGTGATTTTGATGAATTGATTATAATTTGATAATTTGAACTTTTCTCTCATGTTTCAATACTACTTTATATGCTTCATGACTTGTTGATTGAAATAATGATGTAGACTTTTGATGTATCACTTGTCATGATTAATGCAAATTGCTAGCATTTTGAATCTCGAAAATGATTGCTTCTTTTTATCATTTACCAAAGAGGAGAACAATTCAAGTTTATGTTTTTTTGTGAATCTCATAAACTATGTTAATGATTTTGATGATTTGAACATGAGTGAGCTTTATCACAATCCAAGTCTTGATATCTTAATACTTGATACTTGGAATTCTTATGCATGAATCAAGTTGCTCTTTGTGCTATATCTTTTTAAATGAATCATGAGCCTTATTATCATATATTTCATAATATAGAAATGACAAAAATACTTTGGCTTGTATGTCTTATGTGGTAATTGAAAAATTGATGATTGAAAAGAAATTTGCCTTATTATGAATCAATGAATCATGACTTGATCTATGAGAATGATATGTTTTTATGCATCATGATTCTTGGTTGTATACCCTTTATCATGAATTGATATTTGCTGTGTAAGCCCTATATGATTCAAAATTGATGTAAAAGAATTGTGCTTAATGATTGAATCATTAATTTATTCTTTTATCATGGCTTGAAAATGAATGAAAAGAAAATATGTTAGCACTTGTAATCATGATTTGATCCTTGATATTGATATGCTTTTATATATCATGATTCTTGGTTATATGACATTTATCTTAAATTAAAAATTGATAAATATGAATTTTGATCTTGCTAAAAAGAAAGTTATGAATGATATCTTTTGGTTTTGATCCTTGTTGAATTTACATATTGATATCCTTCATGACATGATTTCTTTGCATTGTTGTTTTATTTGCATCATGTGATGATTGAACAATTGATGTATATTTTTATTGATGTAAATTTATAATTGATATGAAAAATGGCTTGTATAATGATTGAAATTTTTAGCCATTTAGTCCTCCCTTCTTTTTGACAAAGACAAAGGGGGAGAAAAATTGCTACCTTGCAATTTCACAAGAAGTTAAGGATTGCTATCTCAAAGGATGTAAATATTGCTATCTTGACTATTTCAAAAGAAGCAAAATGTAAAACTTCAAAAATTTGAAATGTTACACTTGCCATGCCTTTATGTTTGTATGTTTTAATGAAAAGTTAGCATATATGTTTAAAGTGATTATATATAATTGCTAGCTCATTACAAATAAAAAGTTGATAGCATACAAAGGTGAAACTTAGTTACAAAAGAGAAAAATTGAAAGGAAGCTAACTTGCATGTCGCAAAGTATGTTAGCTTGCTTATCATTATTGATTGCTTGCTTATCATCCTTTTCTCTCATATCATGATTTTTGACTCCCTTGAATTCATGGCTTAATATGCTAAAAATTAATGTTGCAAATTTGTTATTTTGTCATGATCAAAGCATTGACTATTTGACTCCACTTTTTTGACAAAAACAAAAGGGGAGAAGATTTATTGCTAGCTTATATATCGCAAAGAAAAATTTTACTAGCTAGAACATGCAAAGGAAGAAAAGAAAGTGTAACGTGCACATCTCAAGAAGCAAGTAAAAAAAAAAATTGCCATCATTGCCCATCCTTAAAAACTTGCTATAATTAAATGGTATGATTGGATGTTGTATTGCAAAGCTATGCTTAAATGTTATATATCTAGATTGATAGCTAGTATGTTATAAAATTTGCATATCTTTTAAACTAGCTATGATGTTACTTCTCCTTTTTGTTGATGACATAGGGGGAGAAGTAGATTGATGACTTCATACATTGATTGAATACTTTATATATTTGCATGATGTTTTGTTGTTCTCTTAACATTGTGATGAATGTTGCTTGGATTTGGGATAATCCAAGGTTTCTATCAATGGCATATTGATAGGGGGAGTTTGTATTAAACTCCAGGGAGTTATGGTTAACTCTGTCAGTTATCAATTAGTTGTCATCATCAAAAAGGGAGAGATTGTTGAATCTCAGATTTTGATGATGAAACTAATTGAGTGTGATTTATGGTCTAACTGTGTTTTGAGTTACGCAGGTCTACTATCGATCAGGATTACACAATTGACGCTAGAGGAATTGATGTTGCACCGGAGTGTTAGGATCGAAAAGGCACTAAGAGGGGGGGGGGGTGAATTAGTGCAGCGGATTAAAAACGTAACTTTGAAGCTGATTTCGCACAAAGACTAGTTCGTAAGAAGATTTCAATTTGATGAAAGAGAACTTGAATGAAATAGCTTGAATAAAGGAACTAAACGATTTGTAGCTAAGTAATGAAATAATTCAGAAATGTAAACACTCACACATTCATGAACACAATGATATATAGTGGTTCGGTCAAATGACCTACATCCACTCTTGAAGCCTTCACGATGAGGCTCTGCACTTCCACTAGCAAATCCTTTGAAGGGGAAGGACCAAATACCCCTCTTACAACCCTTTACAAGAGGTTCACACTCTTACAAGATTTCACAAGAAGAAGAAGGAGGTGAATGCTTAGAAAGAGACAAGACTTTTTAAGATTATTCAAAGACTTTAACTCAAGATTCTAACTTTCAAAAGGGTGCCCTTTCAGCTGAGAAAGGGGGGGTATTTATAGGCTCAAAATGGATTCAAATTTAGGCTCTAAATTTGAATTTTTTTTAAGTTTCCCGGTGTCAGCCTGTTAGAGGCGGTGGAACCACCTATCAGAGGCGATGCCACATCGCTGTGTCGATCTGGCAGATCGACACACAGCAGGGCGGTGCTACACGCTTCAGTCAAGGCGGTGCCACCGCCCAGTGGGGGCAGATTCAACTTTGGCCCATTCAGCAAAGGCTGAATGGGCCCTGTTTAAGGCCCAATTTGGCCCAATAGGAGCCCGGTTAACCCCTACTAAATTTATACAGGATTATTTCTAAATCCTTGCTCTAATCATGGGCAAACTATGAAATTAAAACATAATTCTAAGTGATTTAACCCGACATTCTTTAAGTCAACTTCCGACGAGCTTTACGACGAGATTCCGACGGACTTCCTGCACTTCCCTCGGATTTCTTCCAGCGGACTCCCAGCATACTTCCAGATTATATGGCGAGCTCAACGAGTCTTCGGCTAGGTTCCGAATCTTCCCGGTAAGTTCCGCGAACCTTCGACGATCTTTGCGACGAACTTCCGAAAACTTCGGCAAGTCCCTGATTCGATCTTAGATAGTTCCGGCAACACCTTCGACGATTTCTCGGACTTCCGATAAACTCTTGAACACCCAACGGACTTGACTTCGGTAAATCACTTTATGTTTTCATCCCATCATAGTTATTCCTGCACACTTATCTAGACAAAATAGACTAGAACAAATATTTCACCAATTGACTTCATCATCAAAATCCGAGATTCAACAATCTCCCCTTTTTTTATGATGACAATCAATTGATGATGGAGTTACTCTTAACTCCCCCTGTCTATATGCCATAGATAGTAAAAACTGCTTGAATTCAATTTCTTTGAATTCAACACGATAAGTTTAACTTATCATTCAACATATGAAAGAAAAAACTTCATGGTTTACTTAATGATGATATTGTATTCATCATTTAAGTCAAAAGATGTCAAACAAATAGGTATCAAATGATATCAATGAAGTATACACAATAAAAAAATGATATCAAGAACTTAAATAAGCATTTCAAGCATATAACTTGCAATAACTTGTAAAGCATGACAAATGCATATAACTTTCAATGCATGGCAATTGCATTCACTTGTCACATATTTCTCCCCCTTTGTCATCAACAAAAAGGAAATGAGGGATTCATATACGAGTGAAAAACGAAAATATTATAAGTGCGTCATCCAAAGATATGTAAAAAAAAATCCGAAAAATATCACAAATGAGGGAAAAGAAATCATTCAGAAATCCGAATATCATTCCACAGTGCCCAAGAAAATGTAGTAAAGATAATACAACATAAGATGTCAAAGTTGCATAAAAGTTTACAATGTTCAAAAAGAAAATACAACAAACTACTCCTTTGGAGGAATGCCAAAGTGCCTATACATGTGATCTATCTTCTGGTTCATCTTTCGCATTTCCTTCAAAATTTCAATTTGCTGCAATTTAACTTCATTTAATTCTCTCATGATCGGATCGTTAGAAGGTGGAGCTGAAGCTGACACTGATGGAGCTGTATCAACGGGATCAGGAGGAGGAGATTCACTTCCCCTAAAGACTAGTGTTTCAGGATGTTCTACTGGTGGGGGATGTATATCACTTCTCCTAAGTTGTCTAACCCCTATTTCATACTCAAATGTACACCTAAGTCTCCTAAATAATTTCATGTCAATGATGTTAAATTTGTCCACTTGTACTACTTCATCATCAGGTGGAATACTAATATTATGAGCATGCAACAATCTAGTTATCAATCCTCCATATGGTAACATTAATCCTTTAGAAATGACTTCTATCATGTGTTGTCGGATTAGGTAACCAAAACAATAATGCTGTCTAGTCATGATCCAATATATGGTACCCAACTTGGCTAAACTGATCTCATCTTGATGAAACTATTTAGGAATGATAATGCTTATAAGAATATGATGTAAAATTTTAAAGTTGAAAGGCAACAAATGTTCATAACTCTTGGGAATTATGCCTAAGTTCGGATTTGCAAAGACAGTTTCTAAGGCTTCGGAGTGGGTGGCTCCGATTGTGTCCATGTCCCATTTCCCTCTAAAATAGCATCCTAACTCTTTTTCAACAATTCCAATTAAGGAGCATATTGTACTATCAGATATTTGGATCTCATTTCCTAGAAGATAGGTAAATAAGCCATCTTCATTCATGCTTAAATTAGCATAAAACAATTTAATCAAGCGTGGATAAATAGGTTCAATAATTTACAAAATTGGTAAGACCTCTAAGTCAGCAAACCATATGATGGGTTCAAGGTTCCCTAATTGATTCAAATCAACATATTTCCCTTTATGAATGGTTCTAGAAACAAGTTCAGAAAACCTAAGGGATGCTTCTTTTGATTTGAACAAAGATTGGTCAAATGAATCTACCTCCACCCTTTTTCCTTTGTCTCTTGACGATCTTTTAGGAGCCATTTCTAGTGAGGATAGATCAATAATTAATTTAAAGAAAAGAACTAAATTAGGCAAGAAAAAGAGGAGAAAAATTTTAGATTTTACCTTAGTTTTGTTCCCTTGAGAGGTAGAGGGCTTGAATCAAGGAAAAAATCCCCTTCTTAGGCTTCTAGAGGGAGAGAATAAGGCTTGGAAGTGTTTTGAGGGGATTAGGGAGGTGAGGAAGAGGTCTTTCGGGTTAGGAGGCGGTTCTACCGCTGGCCCTAACTCACCCCTTTTATAAGGGGTGTTCGGGCGGTACTACCGCCCAGACAGGCGATTCTAACGCTTGGGGTCTGATGACCCAAGCGGTGCTACCGTTGGATCTGGTGGTGCTACCGCCGGTAGCACAAAAATTTCCCCCCTTTTTTATTTTTAAATTTATTCTGAATTTGTTTTCAGAGATTTTAAGGATGGGATGATGTCAAAAAGAAATCTGAAATTTCAAAAAGAAATCTTAGAGGAAGGCAAATTGACGAAAACCGAAATTTCAAGGAAAATCTCATACAATAAAGCTCATTTATTAGGACAATTTAACATGCCTAATTCCCTTCTAATAAAATCAAATTGTTCCTCATTTAAGGGTTTTGTAAAAATGTCTGCTAATTGATGATTTGTATCAATAAATTCAAGGGTGACATCTTTACTACTGACATGATCACGTATAAAATGATGCCTAATGTCAATGTGCTTAGTTCGAGAGTGTTGAATCGGATTTTTAGTTAGACAGATAACACTCGTGTTATCACATTTTATAGGAATGTTATTCCATAGTCTTCTAGTGTATTTTTCATCCAAATAACCTGTGCACAGCATGCACTTGCAGATTCGGCTTCTACCGTAGATAGTGCAACTGAATTTTATTTCTTGGAAGTCCAAGAAACAAGTGCATGTCCTAGAAATTGGCATGTTCCGGATGTACTTTTTCTATCTATTTTACATCCACCAAAATCCGCATCTGCATAAGCTTTCAAATCAAAGTTATCAGATTTTAGATACCATAATCCAAGATTCGAAGTCCCTTTAAGATATCTAAAGATTCTCTTAATGACTTTGAAGTGAGAGCTTAGGATTAGCTTGGAATCTTGCACATAACCCCACACTAAACATGATGTCAGGTCTGGTTGCAGTGAGATAAAGCAAGCTACCTATCATGCCCCTATATGTTTTTTGATCAAAACTTTCTCCATTTTCATCTATATCTAACTTAGTGGAGGTGCTCATAGGAGTGCTAATGTCTTTTGATCCATCCATGTTAAATCATTTTAACAATTCTAATATATACTTTGATTGATTTAGAAATATACCATCACTTAGTTGCTAATTTACAATCCTAAAAAGAAATTTAGTTCTCCCATTAGGCTCATCTCAAATTCATCACTCATATTCTTAGCAAATGATTCACATAGTGATTTATTAGAAGAACCAAAAATAATATCATCAACATAAATTTGAACAATAAGAAAATTATTTTCAAAACGTTTAATAAACAATGTAGTATCAACCTTGCCTTTAGTGAAATCATTTGAAATTAAAAAAGAACTAAGCCTCTCATACCAAGCCCTAGGGGCTTATTTTAGACCATATAGAGCCTTAGTTAGCTTAAACACATAGTTAGGAAGAAGAGAATTTTCAAATCTGGATGGTTGTTCGACATACCATTTAAGAATGTACTTTTGACATCCATTTGAAATAATTTGAAATCATTACTACTAGCATAGGCAAGGAGCATCCTAATGGCTTCTAATCTTGCCACCGGAGCGAAGGTCTCTTCGTAATCGATACCTTCTTCTTGGGTGAAACCTTTGGCCACTAGTCTAGCCTTGTTTCTAACCACGATACCACATTCATCTTGCTTGTTTCTAAAGACCCACTTAGTACCAATAACCAAGTGGTCATTAGGTCTAGGAACATGCTTCTATACCTCATTCCTCTCAAATTGATTCAATTCTTCTTGCATTGCGATAACTCAAGAATCATCTTTCAAGGCATCATCAATGCATTTTGGTTCAACTTGAGAAAGAAAAGCGGAATGGGCACAAAAATTTTTGAAAGAAGAGCGAGTTTAAACCCCTTTTGATGCATCTCTTATAATTAACTCCTTGGGATGAGCATCTACATACTTCCATTCCTTGGGTAAGGAAGTTTGGGAAGAAGATGCATCCAAGTTGTCATTTTGAGGAGAGGGTTCATTCAAATTCAAATTATCAAAGCCAAAATCATCATCAAAATCTTTCTTCTTAAATTCAAAAATTTCATTAAAAACCACATGAATAGATTCTTCTATAACTAAGGTTCTTTTGTTGAAAATATAAAAAGCCTTAGAAACAGAAGAATAACCAAGAAATATGCCTTCATTGGATTTTGCATCGAATTTTCCTAGGGCATCCTTTTCATTTAAAATAAAGCATTTACAACCAAAAACTTTAAAATAAGAAACATTGAGTTTTTTATTATTCCATAACTCATATGGAGTTTTAGATAGGGATGGTCTCACTAGAACTCTATTCATAACATAGCAAGCCGTATTTACGGCTTTGGCCCAAAAATATTTTGGTAAATTATATTCATTTAACATGGTTCTAGCCATTTCTTGCAAACTTCTATTTTTCCTTTCCACTACTCTATTTTGTTGTGGATTTCTTGGAGTAGAGAAGTTATGATTATATCCATTTATTTTACAAAAATTTTGGAAGTCATGATTTTGAAATTCACCTCTGTGATCACTTCGAATTGATGAAATCATAAAACCTTTTTCATTTTGAGTGAGTTTACAAAATTTAGAGAAACATTTGAAACAATCACTTTTGTGAGCCAAGAAATAGGTCTAAGTGTATCTACTATAGTCATCCACAATTACAAAGGTATATTTGCTACCTCCTAGGCTTGTTATGTCAATTGGTCTAAATAAGTCCAAATGGATCAATTGCAATGGTCTAGTGGTGCTAATTTGATTTTTTGATTTGAAACTAGTTTTTATTTGTTTTCCTAGTTGACATGCATCACATACCTTGTCCTTGACAAATTTCATGTTTGGGATACCTCTTACTAACTCTCTAGATGAAATCTTAGAAATTAGTTTCATGCTTACATGGCCTAATCTCCTATGCCAAAGCCAAGCATCATCATTCAAAATCGAAAAACACATTTCATTACTTAATTCATCAATATTTATGGTGTAGACATTGTTTTGTTTTAAAGCAATCATGGATATGTCATTGTTTGGTTTTTCAATGATATAAACATTAGATTCAAATCTAACAACATATCCTTTATCGTATAATTGACTAATTCTTAAAAGATTATGTTTTAAACCATCAACTAGCAACACATCATCAATTGAAAAACTTGATTTGTTACCTATGGTTCCCTTGCCAATGATTTTACCCTTGTTGTTATTTCCGAAGGTGACATACCCTTCTTCTTTGCTAGTGAGCATAGAGAAATGAGATGGATCTCTGATCATGTGCCTTGAGCATCCACTATCAAGATACCATTTCTTGCTCCTAGCTTGTGAGTTTGTCTACAAAAGAGGATGGTTTTAGGTACCCATTTGATTTTGGGTGCCTTACAAATTGATCTACTTAATTTGTAATTCAATATTGAATTGTTTATGGTTCCTTTAGGAACCCATATCAATTTTTGTGGACTAATTTTCTTGAATGGACATTTGTAAGCAACATGTCCTATTTTACCACAAAAATTACATTTCAAATGGGGTGATACATGCAATGTGGGTCCTTTAATGAAAGTGGTGGGATTTTGGTGAGATCCACTCACAAATCCTATTCCACTTCTATTTCCGATGTGACCCTTGTTAGCAAGGATCATGTCCAAGCCTTTGCTACCAACCTTAAACTTGTTTAGGGTCTCCTTGAGTAGCAAGTTCTCCCTTCTTATTGCTTCTAAGTGTTCACACTTAGAGCATGGGAGTAGAGGAGTTTGGGACTATTGAACTCATTTTGTAATAAAGCATGCTCTTTCTTAAGCAAATTGAACTTCTTACTAATAGTTCTACATTCATCAAATAACTCATGAAAAGCGATAGAAAGCTCATCGAAAGATAATTCTTCATTAAATAACTCACTAACCTCTTCTCCAAGTGCCATTAGCGTGAAGTTAGCCTCCTCTTTGTTGCTTGCTTCTTCAACCTCGGAGTCACTTGAATCATCCCATGTAGCCTTCAATGCTTTCTTCTTGGCTTGAGGGCATTCATTCTTGAAGTGTCCCGGCTTCTTGCATTCGTAGCAAATAACTTGGTCCTTTTTGTGTTCAAATTTATTCTTTGTGTCATTTTTAAATTTGTTCCTTCTTATAAATTTCTTAAACTTTCGAGTCAAAAGTGCAATGTCATTGTCACTGTCCTCATCACTTGATGTTCCTTTCAAGTAGTCTTCTTATGTTCTAAGTGCCATATCCTTCATGTTCTTTGGAAGGGGGTTCTCAAGCTCTTCATGAGCATAGCACGTTATCTCGTAGGTCATTAGAGACCCAATAAGTTCTTCAAGCGGAAATATTTTAAGATCCTTGACCTCTTGAATAGCCATAACTTTTGGATCCCAACTCTATGGAAGAGATCTTAAAATTTTAGTTACCAACTCAAAATTAGAAAAACCTTTACCAAGAGCTTTAAGTCCATTGATGACATCTGTAAAGCGGGTGTACATGTCTCGAATGGACTCATTTGGTTTCATCCGAAAAAGTTGATAAGAATGCACAAGAATGTTGATTTTTGACTCTTTCACTCGGCTAGTGCCTTCATGAGTGATTTCAAGAGTGCGCCAAATATCAAATGTCGATTCGCAAATAGAAACCCGATTAAACTCATTCTTATCAAGCGCACAAAATAAGGTATTCATAGCCTTTGCATTGAGAGCAAAAATCTTTCTTTCCGACTCATTCCACTCACTCATCGGAAGAGAAGATTTTGCAAAGCCATTTTCAACAATGTTCCAAAGTTCAAGTCCATAGAAATGAGAAAAGTCCTCATACGAGTCTTCCAATACATATAATCCGACCCATTAAACATAGGCGGACGAGTAATGGAGTGACCCTCTTGCATACTGGAGTAGGCCATCTCTCTTGGGTTTTAAACCAATATGAGAGTAAACCTTGATCTGATACCAATTGTTGGGATCGAAAAGGCACTAAGAGGGGGGGTGAATTAGTGCAGCGGATTAAAAACGTAACTTTGAAGCCGATTTCGCACAAAGACTAGTTCGTAAGAAGATTTCGATTTGACGAAAGAGAACTTGAATGAAATAGCTTGAGTAAAGGAACTAAACGATATGCAGCTAAGTAATGAAATAATTTAGAAATGTAAACACTCACACATTCATGAACACAATGATGTATAGTGGTTCGGTTAAATGACCTACATCCACTCTTGAAGCCTTCACGATGAGGCTCTGCACTTCCACTAGCAAATCCTTTGAAGGGGAAGGACCAAATACACCTCTTACAACCCTTTACAAGAGGTTCACACTCTTATAAGATTTCACAAGAAGAAGAAGGAGGTGAACACTTAGCAAGAGACAAGACTTTTCAAGACTATTCAAAGACTTTAACTCAAGATTCTAACTTTCAAAAGGGTACCCTTTCAGCTGAGAAAGGGGGGGTATTTATAGGCTCAAAATGGATTCAAATTTGGGCTCCAAATTTGAATTTTTTTTAAGTTTCCCGGTGTCAGCCTGTTAGAGGCGGTGGAACCGCCTATCAGAGGCGATGCCACCGCCTGTGTCAATCTGGCAGACTAACACAGCAGGGGTGGTGCCACCGCCCCAGCCAAGCGGTGCTACCGCCCTAGTCTGACGATAGGGGCGGTGCTACCGCCCCAAGCTGGGCGGTTCAATCGCTTGGCCCATTCAGCAAAGGCTGAATGAGCCCTGTTTAAGGCCCAATTTGGCCCAGTAGGAGCCCGGTTGGCCCCTACTAAATTTAGACAGGATTATTTCAAAATCCTTGCACTAATCATGTGCAAACTATGAAATTAAAACATAATTATAAGTGATTTAACCTAACATTCTTTAAGTCAACTTCCGGCGAGCTTTATGGCGAGATTCCGGCGGACTTCCGACACTTCCCTCGGATTTCTTCCAACGGACTCCCAGCATACTTCTGGATTGTATGGCGAGCTCAACGAGTCTTCGGCTAGCTTCCGAATCTTCTCGGTATGTTCCGCGAACCTTCGACGATCTTTGTGACGAACTTCCCAAAACTTCGGCAATTCCCTGATTCGATCTTGGATGGTTCCGGCAACACCTCCGATGATTTCTCGGACTTCCGATAAACTCTTGAACACCCGATGGACTTGACCTCGGTAAATCGCTTTATGTTTTCATCCCATCGTAGTTATTCCTGCACACTTATCTCGACAAAATAGATTAGAACAAATATTTCACCAATTGACTTCATCATTAAAATCTGAGATTCAACATGGAGGTGATCATGTCTGGATATTGGATGTCGAGCCCGAGGTTCAGTCGACAATTGGTGGATGGCTTCGTATGTTAGGCATCGGGCCTAGAAGTGCATGTTGCGTCAAGGATATCGGGGTTACGGAGGTCATTCGCCGATTAGGCAACGAACCACAAGAGAGGATGATATGCCAAAGGATCGGACGAAGCACTGACCAATGACATGCCCAGCAATTAAAAGTCAATTCACATTGTAATAAATGTCTAGATCGACATAGAGTGTTTGTTGTTTGTGTGCAGGATTAACTACGATGAAGATAAGGACATAAAGCGAAACAAAGTACCGGAAGACAAGTGTGATGGATCGTTAGGAGTTCAAGAGCTCGACGGAAGTCCGAAGATTCATTGGGAGTATTGTCGATACCAATCGAGAACGAGTATGGAGCTTGCCGAAGGGTTTTCAGAAGTTCATCGGAAGGTTTGTCGGAAGTTCGCGGAGCTTGCCAAGAAAGATCGGAGCTTGCCAATGAAGCTCGTTGGAACTCGCCAAGATCATTGTGAAGTCCGGGAGCTTGCCGGGAGTCCGCAGAATGGTTTCCGAGGGTTCATCGGAAAACCGTCGGAAGTTCACCGAAAGCTCACCAAAAGAAGTCTTATCTTGTGGACTTTGAAATAGCTTAAAAAATATCTTTAAATTTTGTAGTTAGCACATAATTTTGTTTAGGATTAAGTTTTAATCCTACAAACCAAATTTGGGCCAATTCAGACTTCATTTGGATCGGTTTCGGTCGAGTTTTCGGCCGAAACCACTGTGCTGAAAATGACCTGGGCGATAGTACCGCCCAGCTACAGTAATAGTGGCAGTAGTACCGCCCAGCTACATTAATAGTGGCGGTAGTACCGCCTGCTCCAAGTGGTAGTACCGCTTGTGCACTGTCAGTTTGACAACTGACAGGCGGTAGCACCGCCAACACCGAGAACTCCAATTTGATTTCAAATTTGGAGCCCAAATTTGAATCCATTTTGGATCTATAAATACCCCCCCTTTCTCAGCTGAAAGAGGACCCTTTTGAGAGTTAGAAATTGAGGAAAAGGCTTAGGAAAGTCTAGTTTCAATAGCTTATGTTCACCTCCTTCTTTCTCTTTGAAAAATTTGTAAGAGTGTGAACTTCTTGTAAAAGGGTTGTAAGAGGGGTATCTAGTCCGTCCCCTTCAAAAGGATTTGCTAATGGAAGTTGGGAGCCTCATCGGAGAAGGCTTCAAAAGTGGATGTAGGTCGGATGACTGAACCACTATAAATCAGTTTGCATTTACTTTCTCGCAACTTACTTTGCTGCAAACCATTTTCATTTGCTGCCTTATTTACTCAACTTCATCTTCATCTTCTTACGTATGCTTTAAAGTTAAAACGTAATCTTTCTGGGTTCAAACGAAATGCTGCATTCATTCGTACGAAGTTTCTGAACTTGTGTTAATCGCTGAAAAAACTATCGTTCTTTACCGCTGCACTAATTCAGCCCCCTCTTAGTGCCGCTCGATCCCTAACAACTAAAAGCACTTCGAAAAAGTTTTTCTAATTTTGAACTTGAACTAAAATCTTAAGATCCCTCCCAAAGAGTTCGGATCCTAAAGTTACGATCATTCAAGAGGCCAAGGACCTAATGAACTTTTCTCTCGAAGAACTAATTGGGTCATTGATAATCTACGAGATGACTTGCAACGCTCATGATGAGCTAGAGAACTCCCTTCTAAAGAATAGAAAGGATATGGCTTTGAGAACATAAGAAGAACACTTGAAAGAAACTTTAAGTGATGAGGACTATGATGATGAACTTACACTATTGACACAAAAATTCAAAAAAATTATAAGAAAAAAATAAATTTTAAACTGACTCTAAAAATAAAATTGAACCTAAGAAGGAACAAGTGATTTACTATGAATGCAAGAAGTCAGAATATTTCAAAAGCGAATGCCCCCAAGCAAAGAAGAAGCATCAGAAGAAGAAGGCTAAATGCAATATGGAATGACTCAAGTAGCTCCAAAGATGAAGAAGCAACCATCAAGGAGGTCTCTAACTTTGCCTTGATGGCTATCGAAGAAGAGGTAAGTGAGTTATTTAATGAAACTTTAACTTTCAACGAGCTTTTAAATGCATTTCATGAATTATTTGATGAGTGTAGAGTAATTAGTAGAAAGTAATTAGTAGAAAGTTTAGCTTGTTGAAAAAGGAGCATGCTATCTTAGTTAGTAAATTTGATAGTCTTAAACTTAATACTCCCTCTTTGCCTCCTTGCTCTAAGTGTGAACACTTAGAGCCATTAAAGAAAAAGACCTTACTACTCAAGGAAACCTTAGATAGATGTAAGGTTGGTAGTAAGTCTTTAGACATAATTCTTGCTAATAAGGGTCAAGTTCATAAACAAAGTGGAATCGGATTTGTGAGTGGATCTCACCAAAATCCAACCACTTTTATTAAAGGACCTATATTACATGTATTATTACCACACACTAAGTGTAACTTTTGTTACAAACCCAGACATGTAGCTTACAAATATCTATTTAAGAAACTCAGGCCACATAAATTGATATGGGTTCCTAAGGGGACCGTAAATATTTAAATACAAAATGATAAAATACATAGATCAATTTTTTAGGCACCCAAGTTCAAATGGGTACCTAAAAATCATCCTCTTTTGTAGACACATTCACACTCACAAGCTAGGAGCAAGAGATGGTACATTGATAGTGGATGCTCAAGGTATATGACCAGAGATCCATCTCAATTCTCTAAGCTCACTAGCCAAGACGAAGGGTATGTCACCTTCGGAGACAACGACAAGGGTAAAATCATTAGCAAGGGAACCATAGGTAATAAATCAAACTTTTTAATTGATGATGTGTTGTTAGTAGATGGCTTAAAGTATAATCTTTTCAGCATTAGTTAATTGTGTGATAAAGGATATATTGTAAAATTTGAATATAATGCTTGCATCATTGAAAAATCGTACAATAATGTATCTATGATTGCACTAAAATAAAATAATGTCTACACCATAAATATTGATGATCTTAGCAATGAAATATACTTTTCAGTCTTGAATAACGATGCTTGGCTTTAGCATAGAAGATTAGGCCATGCAAGCATAAAACTAATCTCTTAAATCACATCTAAAGAACCTGTAAGAGGCCTTCCCAATGTTAAGTTCGTTAAAGACAAAGTGTGTGATGCTTGTCAAATAGGAGAACAAATGAAAAGTAGATTCAAACCAAAGAATCAAATAACCACCTCTACACCATTACAATTGATCCATATAGATTTATTTAGACAAATTGATACAACGAGCCTAGGAGGTAATAAATATACCTTTGTAATCATAGACGACTACAATAGATACACTTGGATATATTTCTTAACACACAAAAGTGATTGTTTTAAATATTTTTCTAAATTTTGTAAACTTGTTCAAAATGAAAAAGGCTTTATGATCTCATCGATTTAGAGTGATCATAGTGGTGAATTTCAAAACCATGATTTTTAAAATTTTTATGAATCCAATGGATATAACCATAATTTCTCTACTCCAAGAAATCCTCAACAAAATAGAGTAGTAGAAAGAAAGAATAGAAATTTACAAGAAATGATAAGAACCATGTTGAATGAACATAGTTTATCTAAATACTTTTGGGCTGAAGCAGTTGTTAGAACCCTTGCAGATTCTAAGCTTGGGGTTGATCTCTTCAGGAGATCGGCCTCCTTGGAACTCTATAGGGGTTCCTTCCTCCAAGTTGCTGCTCAAAGGATGCTAAAAGGATAATCTATTCATGATAAAAAAAAGGGTAAATATATAGCTATTTATAGGGCTTTTAAACCCCAACTCCTAATAGGACTCCTACTTAAGACTCCTACTTTTAATTAACTCCTATTTCTAATAGGACTCCTCTAATATGACTCCTACTTCTAATAGGACTCCTTCTCTAAGAAGCAACCTTCAAACTAATCCTAACATAGCTGACCTCTTCACCTCTTTAATAGGGGTTGGATAGATAGGATTTACATGAATGACCTTAGGATTTATATATTTGCCCCCTTTAATAAAACTGAATTATGACTCTCCTAGCTTGTCCTCGAGGTTGATACTCCATGAATTTTGGGATTTGATCTTCAAGTCATCAGAGTTCTCCCAAGTGGCATCTTCTACTAGTAGGTTTGTCCATTGTATTAGCACTTCAGTAGTTGGTCATTGTCGTCAAGTCATGATCCATCGATGAATAATGGCACTCAACTAGGTCTGGAGCTCTCCTAGGGTAGTCATATTTGGTATATGGCTTTAGGCTATCTCGTTTTGTCCTAAATTGAGCTTCAAACATGACAAATGGAAGACTGGATAAATTTGAAAGTTGGCGGGTAAGTCTAATCTATATGCTACTGCTTCAATGTGCTCCAAAATATGGTAGGGTCTATAGAACTGAGGTGAAAGCTTCATAGATGCTCTGTTTTGGATTGATGTTTGCTTGTATGGCTAGAGCCATAGGAAGACCCAATCTCCTACTAAAAATTCTCTTTCGCCTTTGTGTTGATCATATTATTATTTCATCCTTGCTTAAGCTTTTCCTTGTGATGAAGGAAGCCCTTCGATGAAGTCTATTAATATATCAGTCTATATTGAGTTCGGGATGGGTAGAGGTTGTAGCTTTCTAGGACTTGCCACTGTCTTGCCTTTATGTCGTTGACATACATCACATTGTGCTATAAATTCAACAATAATAATTTTCATCCCTACCCAATAAAAATTTTGCTTAATTCTCTTATGGGTTCTAAGGAACTCATAGTGCCCGACCATAGGTGTGGAATACATCTCTTGAAGGATGGTCTTTATGCAAGTAGAATTTGGCATAATCATAATGCATCCCTTATAGCGCAAGTCTTTTGAGTCCCAACTGTATTGAGCCATGAAGCTTGGTGCTTCCTCCAATTTTTTTATGATCTTACTAATCTCAAGATCATCTTTTCATTCCCTCCGAATATCCTTAAGGAAGTCGCTGATCAGAAGTGAAATGATCAAAAATTCAACTTGCTTAGGTAGCCGTGAAAGCACATTTGTGACAACTTTCTCTTTCCCTTTTTTGTAAGTTATTTTATAATCATATCCAAGAAGTTTTGTTATCCATTTTTGCTGCTCGAGGGAAGATATCTTTTGCTTCAAGAAATATTTTAGGCTTTTATGGTCAGTCTTGATTTGAAAACGTCACCTGATCAAGTACGGTCTCCATTTGGCCACTGCATACACAATCACTAGCATCTTCTTATCGTAAATAGTCATCTTAAGATGGGAAAGAGATAACACCTTATAAGTTTAAATGAGGGGGCGGCCATCTTGCATTAGTATAGCACCAATTCCGACTCCGGAGGTATTAGCTTCAATAATAAAAGTCTTGCTGAAGTCGGGTAGCGCTAGTATGGGCATTATCATCATTGCGGCTTTAAGTTCATCGAAGGCAGTGGTGGCTTTGTCTAACTATTAGAAATCATCTTTTTTTAGTAAGGAAGTAAGGGGTATACTGATCTTTCTATAGTTTTTTAGGAACTTGCAGTAGTAGCCTGTTAAACCGAGAAAGCTGCATAATGATTTTATTTTTCTCGAGGTTGGCTAGTTTTACATTGCTTCAATTTTGGAGGGGTCCACTGCCACTCCTTCCTCTAATATAATATGCCCAAGATATTCTACCTTCTGTTGAAGAAAGTTACACTTTGATTTTTTGACAAAAATTACATGTTCTCATAAAATCATCAAAATAAGTCGTAAGTGTTGAAAATAACTTTCAAGAGAAGGGCTACAAATAAGGATATCGTTGAAGAAGACCAACACAAACTTACAAAGATAACCCCAAAAAATTTCAATGGAGGAAGTATTGGTGAGACCAAAGGACACTACCAAAAATTCACAATAGCCGTTGTGCATTCGAACGGCGGTTTTTAGTATGTCTTTTTCGCACACTCATATTTGATGATACCTAGATCGAAGGTCCAACTTTGTGAAGACTCGTGCTCCCTTTAATTTATTAAGCAATTTATCTACTACTAGAATAGGTACTTGTCCTTAACAGTTATGTTGTTGAGAGCTTAGTAATCAACGCACATTCACCATGTTCCATCCTTCTTTTGTACGAGGAGCACCGGTGAAGAGTAGGGGCTGCAACTTGGCCAAATAACTCCTGTTTCAAGCATCTCTTTTATAATCCTTTCTATTTCATCCTTCTGGAGATATGGATACTTATATAGCCGAGTATTTACTAGAGGTTTATCTAAAAGAATCAGTATACGATGATCATGACGACGGGTAGGAGGTAGGCTGTGCGGTTCATCAAATATATCTAAAAATTTAGCAAGTAAGGAAAGTAGGTTTGGATCTTCAAATTTGGTTGGCTCTCCCTTAGATTGCTGCTCAAGTTATACTGAAAAGCCGCTGCATGCTTTGTGCAAAACTTTCTCCATTCATTGTATGCAAATCATCGTTACGTCATGCCCATGTTTCCCGTGTAGTATCACTTATTTCCCCTTACTGTAAAATTTTATAATTAGTTTCAAAAAATTCAAAGAAATATCACCTAATGTCATCAACCATTCGATGTTGAGCATGGCCTCATAATCATCAAGAGGGAGGAGGAAAAAATCTGTAATTATCTCTTGTTCCTGTAGTAATAGTTTCACCCACGGGCACTTATGATCACACTTCAAAATTCATCCGTCAGCAACCTTAAGGTCAAACTTGCTACAATTCTCGATAGATAAGGCCATCTAGACAATAACCTTGCTATTCATAAAATTATTAGTGCTCCTGGTGTCAATAAGAACAGTGATCGGTTGTTGTTTCAGAAGTCCTCCCACTTTCATCGTTTGTGGGTTCGTGTAATCGACAAGAGCATATATCATAATATCAACCGGCTACTATTCTTCATCCATGACCTCTTCCTCATGCTCCTGGACCTCCTCCTCTATGTTTTCAAGAAGTTCAATCAGTAGGAGGTGCCCCTTTTTGCAGCGATGATCATGGTTCCATAGCTTGTCGCAATGCCAACAAAGGCTCTTTGCTGATCGGTCACATAGTTCTCTTGTCAATATTTTTTGCAGCAAAGGATAGCTAGGTGTAGAAGGAGGTTTATATGCCATGGGCCTAAGAGAGGTTCTCATCTTCTGAGCATCTTGGTTGAGCCATTCTTCTTGTATTCGGGCGAAAGAAATTATAACCATCACAGTACGAGGTTGCCGCGCCTTAACCTCTCCTTTTATCTCTAGCTTGAGTACTTTAATGAATGTTCCTAACAATTGATGGTTAGTCCACTCATGAGCAAGGTAGGATAGCTTCTCAAACCTAGTTTGGTACTCTTGAATCATAGAGGTTTGTTAAATCTTTGCGAGTTGGCCGTCGATATTTTCATACTCTGTAGGTCTGAAATGGTTCAATAGTGCGTTCTTAAATTGATTCCACGTCGGAGCCCCATAATTGTATTCTAGCCAATTGTACCATTGAATAGCATCTCCTTCAAGGTGGACGATAGTAATTTCCACCATAGCATCATCCGACGTTCGGTAGTAGCGAAAGAAACATTCAGCACGTGAAATCCACCCTACTGGGTCTCCTTCTTCCCATCATGGGAAGTCCACCATCATGTGTGGCTGAAGCATATATGAGGGTTGTCCCTCTTTCTCTGGAGGCCTCTCTGAACTCTCTCCTCACTGAAATTTGGTTGGACTCGGTGGTTGTCCAATTCTGAATTCTGTAAACAAAGCGCATAATTTGTCCTCCAAGCGCGATTCAAGCCATGATTCAATTCGAGATTCCCATGCTTCAAATTTGGCATCAATTGGATCTTGAGAAGCCATAGCATATACTTGTAGATCAGAGATGCCCTTATTTTTTTTCTATTGACGGGTTAATAGTATAGGGTGGTGGAACGTTCGGACAATAGATCGGTGATAGAAGGGTTCGACTATAATGTTTACTATTTTTGGCTGCAGCTTTTAATGCTATTAGGGTTATGAAAATAGGTTATGACAACTACATCTTAAGGCTAGAGGGATGCCCAAAAGATATTCTTGGTTGGTGGTAGCAAGGTGGCAAGGGTTTGGTAGGTTACAGAAAAGAAAAAAGACAAAGGTGCAGCACTAAATTTTTCATTGAAAAAATTCCAATAGTAAAGATGTAATTTTTTCTAGCAATTCATAATAGAGATTTAAGAAAACTCAAAGGGAATCTACTGGTAAGGGAGAGGTAATGTCATTAAAAATTTCATAGAAGGAAACGACAGCAAGAGGTTCAGCAAAATTGAGGACCACGAAAAGGTACTATAGTAGATTTTTACGGTGCAGCACCAAATTTTTCATTGAAAAAATTCCAATAGTAAAGATGTAATTTTTTCTAGCAATTCATAATAGAGATTTAAGAAAACTCAAAGGGAATCTACTGGTAAGGGAGAGGTAATGTCATTAAAAATTTCATAGAAGGAAACGACAAAGAAGAGGTTCAAAGAAAATTGAGGATCACGAAAAGGTACTATAGTAGATTTTTACGGTGCAAAGACTAAATTTTTCATTGAAAAATTCCAATAGTAAAGATGTAATTTTTCTAGCAATTCATAATAGAGATTTAAGAAAACTCAAAGGGAATCTACTGGTAAGGAGAGGTAATGTCATTAAAAATTTCATAGAAGGAAACGACAAAGAAGAGGTTCAAAGAAAATTGAGGACCACGAAAAGGTACTATAGTAGATTTTTACGGTGCAGCACCAAATTTTTCATTGAAAAAATTCCAATAGTAAAGATGTAATTTTTTCTAGCAATTCATAATAGAGATTTAAGAAAACTCAAAGGGAATCTACTGGTAAGGGAGAGGTAATGTCATTAAAAATTTCATAGAAGGAAACGACAGCAAGAGGTTCAGCAAAATTGAGGACCACGAAAAGGTACTACAATAGATTTTTACATCTAAAGTGCAACAGATTTGACCTAAAAGATTAGTGGTTTATATTAAGAATTTTTTAACAAAAAGGAAAATCTGCTATTAGGAAGTATCAAAGTTGTTGTAAAAATTTTGTAGGGATTTGAATAGAAAAAATATGGTAGCAAGATCATAAAAACAGTGCTATGTAGTTGAAATTCTGCAATGCATCTTTCATCATAGAGATGAAAACTCTGCGACAAAAAGTTTATACAGTAATATAGGAACAATTTTTTTGGATTTTTTGAATAAGGATAACTAAATTGCAGTAGTAGTAAGGTAGGAAACTAGAACCTGTTGTAATTCACGGGGAGATCAAAGGATGATCCGTTGTGGTGGAGATGACGGCGAAATTTGGTAACGATCTTTTAAGCAATTATGGGAATTGCTTTGGGCGACTATGGAGGGCTGATGGATGGCTATGGAAGGGCAGAGAGATGCCAAGAATGTTGCTCTGATACCAAGTGTTAGAACCGTTATGGATTCTAAGCTTGGGGTTGATCTCTTTAGGGGATCGGCCTCCTTAGAACTCTATAGGGGTTCCTTCCTCTAAGTTGCTGCTCAAAGGCTGCTAAAAGGATAATCTATTCATGATGAAAAGAGGGTGAATACATGGCTATTTATAGGGCTTCTAAACCCCAACTCCTAATAGGACTCCTACTCAAGACCCTTACTTCTAATCAACTACTATTTCTAATAGGACTCCTTCTCTAATATGATTCATACTTCTGATAGAACTCCTTCTCTAATAGGACTCCTATTTCTAATATGACTCCTTTTTTAAGAAGCAACCTCTAAACTAATCCTAACATAACCAACCTCTTCACCTCTTTAATAGGGGTTGGCTAGATAGGATTTACATGAATGCCCTTAGGATTTATATGTTTGCCCCCTTTAATGAAACTGAATTAGGACTCTCCTAGCTAGAGTCCTAACAACCGTTAATACGGCTTGCTATGTCATGAATAGGGTTCTAGTAAGACCATCTCTCTCCAAAACTCCTTATGAATTATAAAATAACAAAAAACCAAACGTTTTATATTTTAAAGTTTTTAGTTACAAATGCTTTATCTTGAATGAAAAAGATGCCTTAAGAAAATTTGATGCAAAATTTGATGAAAACATTTTTCTTCGTTACTCTTTTATTTCTAAAGCTTTTTATGTATTTAATAAAAAAAACTTTGGTTATAGAAGAATCTATTCATGTTCTCTTCAATGAAGTTTCCGAATTTAAGAAAAATAATTTTGAAGATGATCTTGATTTTAATAGTTTAAATTTGAATGAAACCTCTCCACCAAATAGCAACTTGGATGCATCTTCTTTCGAAATTTCCTTACCTAAGGAATGGAAGTATGTAAATTCCCATCTAAAGGAGCTAATTATAGGAGACACATCAAAAGGAGTTCAAACTCATTCTTCTTTTAAGAATTTTTATGCCAATATCACTTTTCTTTCTTAAATTGAACCTAAGTGCATTAACAAAGCCTTGAAAGACGATTCTTGGGTTATTGCAATGCAAGAAAAAATTAAACCAATTTAAGAGGAATGAGGTGTGGAAGCTTATTCCTAGACCTAGTGACTATTTAGTTATTGATACTAAATGGGTCTTTAGAAACAATCAAGATGAATTTAGTATCATGGCTAGAAACAAGGCTAGATTAGTGCCCAAGGGTTTCAACCAAGAAGAAGGTATCGATTACGAAGAAACTTTCCCTCCTGTGGCAAGATTAGAAGCTATAAGGATACTCCTAGCCTATGCTAGTAGTAAGAGTTTTAAGTTATTTCAAATGGATGTCAAAAGTACTTTCTTAAATGGTTTCATTTCTGAATAAGTGTATGTTGAATAACTACCCAGATTTGAAAACTCTCTTTTTATTTAATCATGCGTTTAAATTGACTAAGGCTCTCTATGGATTAAAACAAGCCCCAAGGAGTTGGTATGAGAGACTTATCTCTTTTCTTATTTCAAATAATTTCACTAAAGGTAAGGTCTATACTATATTATTTATTAAATATTTTAAAAATAATTTTCTCATTATTCAAAATTATGTTGATGTTATTATCTTTGGTTCTACAAACGAATCTTTATGTGAATCATTTGTCAAATGTATGAGCCAAGAGTTTGAAACAAGACTAATGGGTGAACTAACCTTCGTTTTAGGATTATAAATTAAACAACTTAGTGATGGTATATTACTTAGTCAAACCAAATATGCTTTAGAATTATTAAAATGGTTTAATATAGATGGTTTAAAAGCCATCAATACTCCTATGAGTACCTCCGCTAAGTTAGACATGGACAAAAGTGGAGAAAGTTTTGATCAGAAAATATATAGGGGAATGATAGGTAGTTTACTTTACCTCACCGCAACTAGATCGGATATCATGTTTAGTATAGGATTTTGTGCTACATTTGTCAGGTTCGAAGCGGCACTAAGAGGGGGGGGGGGCGAATTAGTGCAGTGGATTAACGTTAGAAAGTTTAAAAACTGATTCTGGAAATTTGTATAGAAACTTGATTCAACGAAAGAGACTTTAACTTGAAATGATTTAGTTAAATAAAATAGAAAGTAGGGAGAAGAAATTCGATCAATTTGTAGCTAAGAAATTTGCGATGCAGAAATTTAAACACACACAATAAATGAATGCAGCGATGTATAGTGGTTCGATCAAATGACCTACATCCACTTTTGAAGCCTCCTCCAATGAGGCTCCCAACTTCCACTACCAAGTCTCTTGAAGGGGAAGGACCAAACACCCCTTTACAGCCTTTTACAAAAGGTTCCCGCTCTTTATAGAATTTTTACAAGGAGAAGAAAGGAGGTGAACACTTAAGCAATTGAAAGCAAGACTTTGCTATAGCTTAGACTCGATTTTTACACTTCAAAAGGTGCTCTACTAGCTAGAAGTAAAGGGGTATTTATAGACTCTTTTGGGATTCAAAAATGGCACTCAAAAGAGTCCCATCCCGAATTTTCGGGGTGTAGGCGGTACAACCGCCTAGCTCTGGCGGTACCACCGCCTGACACAGGTGGTTGCAACCACCTGTCAGGCGGTACCACCGCCTAACACTAGCGGTACCACAGCCTAACACAGGTGGTTGCAACCACCTGTCAGGCGGTACCACTGCCTGGCTGGGGCGGTGCCATCGCCTGGCCTTCTGCCTGAAAGGATCAAAAGGCACTAAGAGGGGGGGGTGAATTAGTGCAGCAGATTAAACTCGTATTCTTGAAACCGATTTCGCAAAGAAACACAAGTTCGTGGAAGAATTCGATTCGACGAAAGAGAACTTGAAAGTAATTGCTTGTGAAAAGGAACTAACTAAGAACTTGCAGCCAAGAAATGAAGTGATTTCAGAAATGTAAACACTCACACATTTAAGGACACAATGATGTATAGTGGTTCGGTCAAATGACCTACATCCACTCTGAAGCCTTTGCAATGAGGCTCCGCTCTTCCACTAGCAAGTCCTTTGAAGGGGAAGGATCAAACACCCTTTTACAACCCTTTACAAGATGTTCACACTTGTACAAGATCTCTCAAGAAGAAGAAAGGTGAACACTTAGCAAAGAATACAACACTTTTAAAAACTCTTCAAAAGCTCAAGACTCAAACTATTTGCTCAAAGGGTGACCCTTTCAAATTGAGAAAGGGGGTATTTATAGATCCAAAAGTGGATTTAAAATTGGGCTCCAAATTCCAAGTGAATTTGGAGTCCCCAGATTGTGGTCTAAGCGGTGCCACCGCTTTGAAGGCGGTGCCACCTCGGTTGATCGATCTTTGATCGACGTGACAGGCGTGCCACCGCCTCAGCAGCGTGCGGTGCTACGCTTCAGCCTGGTGGATCAAGCGGTGCCACCGCTTCACCCAGCGGTTCCACCGCCGTCGAATGAACGGCGGTGCTACGCTTTGCATAAAGCGGTTCCACCGCTGTGTGTGTGTGCGTGGCGGTGCTACGCTTTCAGGCTAAGGCGGTTCCACCGCCCAGTTATGTTCCACCGCCCAGTGCTTGGGCGGTTCCACCTCTTGCCCCATTCGGACAGAGCCGAATGGGGCCTGCTTAGTCCTCAACTTGACACAAGAGTGGCCTGGTTGGCTCATCTGAATTTTGGGCAGGATTTATTTCTTAAATCCTTGCTCTACTCATGTGCAAATTTACGAACATAACTTAACGTGATTTGATCGGACACCCTTCAAGTCGACTTCCTGCGAGTACTACGGCGAGATTCCTACAGCCTCCGATGCTTCCCTGATTGCTACCAAAGTGGTCTCCCAAAGATACTCCCAAGCCCAACTAGTCTTCTACTGGTTTCCGAATTTTCCCGAAGTTCCGCGAACCTTCGACGATCTTTGAAATGGACTTTCAAAACTTCGACAAGTCCCTCGATTTGATCTTGGATGGTTCCTAAGAACTCTTCCAAAATCTCTGACTTCCGATGAACCCCCCGACGGACTTGGCCTTGATAAATCATGTTATGTTTTCCATCGTAGTAATTCCTGCACACTCATCTCAACAAAGAGATTAGTACAAATATTTCACCACTTGATTTCATCATCAAAATCCGAGATTTAACAATCTCCCCCTTTTTGATGATGACAATCAATTGGTGATGGAGTTATTCTTAACTCCCCTATGTATATGCCATAAAGAAAAATCGCTTGAATTTAATTTTTGAATTCAACATAATTAATTTTAATTTCAAGATTTCAAACTAGAGATCAAGGATATCAATGAAGTATACATATTCAAAAAAAAAAAAACATGATATCAAGATCCCAACTAAGTTTAATTTCAAGATTTCAAACTAGACATCAAGGATATCAATGAAGTATACATATTCAAAAAAAAAAGCATGATATCAAGAACCCAACTAAGTTTAATTTGGACAATATGATATCATATAGCAATACACATGATATCAAGAACCCAACTAAGTTTAATTTGGACAAATAGATATCATATAGCAATACACATGATATCAAGAACCCAACTAAGTTTAATTTGGACAAATGTGATATCATATAGCAATACACATATCATTTCTCCCCTTTGTCATCAACAAAAAGGAAACGAGGGAATTATAACAACAAGGAGGGTCGGAAAACATCACAAATGTGGAAAAGGAAATCGAAAAACCGAAAACCATTCCACAAAGGGCGAAAAGATGTATCATGAAGTTAAGACAATATAGATGTCACGATGTAAGGAATACAATATACATGTCAACATACAACATAAGTTTACATCATTCAAAAAGAAAACACAGCAAGCTACTCCTCAGGAGGAATGCCAAGATGCCTATACATGTGATCGATCTTTAAGTTCATCTTCCGCATTTCCTTCAAAATTTCAATTTGCTGTAGTTTTACTTCATTTAACTCTCTCATGATCGGGTCAAGAGTAGATGGAGCAGAAAATGTCACCGATGTAGCTACAACAAAAGGATCAGAGGAGGAGATTCATTTCCCCTAAGGACTGGTGTTTCAGATGGTCTACGGCCGGGGGAGGTATATCACATCTCCTAGGTTGCCTAACCCCTATTCCATGCTCGATAGTACATCTAAGTCGTCTCAGTAGTTTAACATTAATAACATTAAATTTTTCGATTTGTATTGCTTCTTCATCCGTGGAATGCAGATGTTATGGGCATGCAATAGTCTAGTTATTAAACCTCCATATGGTAACATTGATCCTTTAGAAAGGACCTCTATCATGTGCTGCCTGATTAGGTAACCAAAACAAAATGTTGTCTAGTCATAATCCAATATAAGGTACCTAATTCAGTGAAACTGATCTCATCATGATGAAACTGCTTAGGAATAATAATGTTTATTAGAATGTGATGCAAAATTTTAGAGTTAAAAGGTAATAAATGTTCACAACTCTTGGGAATTATTCCTAAATTTGGGTTTGCAAACACAGTTTCTAAAGCTTCGAGTGAGTGGCACCAATCAGTGTCCATATCCCATTTTCCCTAAAATAACATCCTAGCTCCTTTTCAACAATTCCAATTAATGAGCATATAGTATTATCACATATTTGAATCTCATTACCTAGAAGATAAGTTGACAAGCCATCATCAGTCACAGTTAAATTAGCATAGAACAACTTAACTAAACGTGGATAAATAGGTTCAATAATTTGCAGAATAGGTAAAGCCTCTAAGTCTCAAACCACATGAAAGGTTCTAAGTTTCCTAATTGATTCAAATCAACATACTTTCCTTTGTGAATGGGTCTAGAACCAAATTCAGAAAATCTAAGGAGGCTTCTTGTGATTTAAACAAGGATTGGTCAAATGAATCTACCTCCATCCTTTTTCCTTTGTCTCTTGATGTTCTTCTAGGAGCCATTTCTATTCATGAATAATCAAAAATTAATTGAAGAAAGGAATGAAACTTCACAAGAAAATGAAAGAGAAATAATTCTGTTTTTACCTTAGATTGGTTCTTTGAGATGTAGGAAGAATGAATCACGATAAAATCTCCTCCTTAGGCTTCTAGATAGGAAGAAATCACACCAATTTGAAGTTTGGAAGAGTTTGGAAGAGTGAGGAGAGGCGGTTCACAGATTAGGGGAGGCGGTTCTACCGCCGCCCTAACACATTTTATAGGAGGGTGTTCGGGCGGTTCCATCGCCCAAAGAAAGGTTCCACCGCTGTGTGGTCGATTACCCAGCGGTTCCACCGCCAAGATCATGCGTGCTACCGCCGTGTACAAAACCACTTCGATTTAATGTTTTTCCACCTCTCCTTTTTTTTTTTGTAAAAAAATCTCAGAGATGGGATGAAGTCAAAAGAAATAAATCCATGGACAATCCGAATCAAATTGATGGAAATCATAGTTTAAACATAATTTCAAGAAAAGACATCGTAAAAAAGGTTACTTACTTGGACAGTTTAGCATGCCTAATTCCCTTCTAATAAAATCAAATTGTTCCTCATTTAAAGGTTTCGTAAAATGTCCGCTAATTGATGATTTATATCAACAAAATCAAGAGTGACATTTCTACTACTTACATGATCACGTATAAAGTGATGCCTGATGTCAATGTGCTTAGTGCGAGAGTGTTGGATTGGATTTTTAGTTAGACAAATTGCACTCGTGTTATCACACTTTATAGGAATATTTTTAAGTAGATTCCATAGTCCTCTAGTGTATTTTTCATCCGATAACTTATGCACAAAGATGCACTAGCAGCTATATATTCAGCTTCTGGTGAGATAGTGCAATCAATTTTGTTTCTTGGAAGTCCAAGAAACAAGTGCATGTCCTAGAAATTGGCATGTTCCGATGTGCTTTTTCTATCTAGTTTACATCCACCAAAATCCGTGATCTGCATAAGCTTTCAAACTAAAATTTTCAGATTTTGGATACCATAATCCAAGATTAGGGGTCCCTTTAAGATATCTAAGAATCCTCTTGACCGCTTTCAAGTGAGATAGCTTAGGATTAGCTTGGAATCTTGCACATAGCCCTACACTGAACATGATGTCAGGTCTGGTTGCAGTGAGATAAAGCAGGCTACCTATCATGCCCCTATAAGTTTTTTGATCAAAGCTTTCTCCATTTTCATCCATATCTAATTTAGTGGAGGTGCTCATAGGAGTGCTAATTTCTTTTGATCCATCCATATTGAATCGTTTTAATAATTCCAATGTGTATTTTGATTGATTTAGAAATATACCATTACTTAGTTGCTTGATTTGAAGTCCTAAAAAGAAATTTAGTTCTCCCATTAGGCTCATCTCAAATTCATCACTCATATCCTTAGCAAATAATTCACATAGTGATTTATTACAAGATCCGAAAATGATATCATCAACATAAATTTGAACAATAAGAAAATTGTTTTCAAAATGTTTAATAAACAATGTAGTATCAACCTTACCTTTAGTGAAATTATTTGAAATCAAGAAAGAACTAAGCCTCTCATACCAAGCCCTAGGGGCTTGTTTAAGACCATATAAGGCCTTAGTTAGCTTAAACACATGGTTAGGAAATAGAGAGTTTTCGAATCCGGGTGGTTGTTCAACATAAACTTCTTCGGAAATGAAACCATTTAAAAACGCACTTTTGACATCCATTTGAAATAATTTAAAATCTTTACTACTAGCATAGGCAAGGAACATCCTAATGGCTTCCAATCTTGCCACCGGAGCGAAGGTTTCTTCATAATCGATACCTTCTTCTTGGTTGAAACCTTTGGCCACTAGTCTAGCCTTGTTTCTAACCACGATACAAGCATTCATCTTGCTTGTTTCTAAAGACCCACTTAGTACCAATAACTAAGTGGTCATTAGGTCTAGGAACAAGCTTCCATACCTCATTCCTCTCAAATTGATTCAATTCTTCTTGCATTGCGATAACCCAAGAATCATCTTTTAGGGCATCAACAATGCATTTTGGTTCAACTTGAGAAAGAAAGGCAGCATGGGCACAAAAATTTTTGAAAGAAGAGCGAGTTTGAACCCCTTTCGATGCATCTCCTATAATTAACTCCTTGGGATGAGCATCTACATACTTCCATTCCTTTGGTAAGGAAGCTTGGGAAGAAGATGCATCCAAGATGTTATTTTGAGGAGAGGGTTCATTCAAATTCAAATCATCAAGACCAAAATCATCATCAAAATCTTTTTTCTTAAATTCGAAACTTCATTAAAAACCACATGAATAGATTCTTCTATAAGTAAGGTTCTCTTGTTGAAAACACTAAAAGCCTTAGAAACGGAAGAATAACCAAGAAATATGCCTTCATTGGATTTTGCATCGAATTTTCCTAAGGCATCCTTTTCATTCAAAATAAAGCATTTGCAACCAAAAACTTTAAAGTAAGAAACATTGGGTTTTTTATCATTCCATAATTCATATGGAGTTTTGGATAGGGATGGTCTCACTAGAACTCTATTCATCACATAGCAAGTCGTATTCACGGCTTCGGCCCAAAAATATTTTGGTAAATTATATTCATTTAACATGGTTCTAGCCATTTCTTGCAAACTTCTATTTTTCCTTTCTACTACTCCATTTTGTTGTGGATTTCTTGAGTAGAGAAGTTGTGATTGTATCCGCTTGTTTCACAAAAATTTTGGAAGTCATGATTTTGAAATTCACCTCCATGATCACTTCGAATTGATGAGATCATAAAGCCTTTTTCATTTTGAGTGAGTTTACAAAATTTAGAGAAACATTTGAAGCAATCACTTTTATGAGCCAAAAAATAGGTCCAAGTGTATCTACTATAGTCATCCACAATTACAAAAGCATATTTGCTACCACCTAGGCTTGTTATGTCAATTGGTCCAAATAAGTCCAAGTGGATCAATTGCAATGGTCTAGTGGTGCTAATGTGATTTTTTGATTTGAAACTAGTCTTTATTTGTTTTCCTAGTTGACATGCATCACATACCTTATCCTTAACAAATTTCGTGTTTGGGATACCTCTTACTAAATCTCTAGATGAAATCTTAGAGATTAGTTTCATGCTTGCATGGCCTAGCCTCCTATGCCAAAGCCAAGCGTCATCATTCAAAACCGAAAAACACATTTCATTACTTAATTTATCAATATTTATTGTGTAGACATTGTTTTGTTTTAAAGCAATCATGGATATGTTGTTGTTGGGTTTTTCAATAATGCAAACATTGATTCAAATCTAACAACATAACCTTTATCACATAGTTGACTAATACTTAAAAGATTATGTTTTAAACCATCAACTAGTAACACATCATCAATTGAAAACTCGATTTGTTACCTATGGTTCCCTTGCCAATGATTTTACCCTTGTTGTTGTCTCCGAAAGTGACATATCCTTCTTCTTTGCTAGAGAGCATAGAGAAATGAGATGGATCTCCGGTCATGTGCCTTGAGCATCCACTATCAAGATACCATTTCTTGCTCCTAGCTTGTGAGTTTGTCTACAAAAGAGGATTGTTTTTAGGTACCCATTTGATTTTGGGTGCCTTACACATTGATCTACTTATTTTGTAATTTATCATTGAATTGTTTATGGTTCCTTTAGGAACCCATATCAACTTTTGTGGACTAATTTTCTTGAATGGACATTTGTAGGTAACATGTCCCGCTTTGCAACAAAAATTACATTTCAAATGGGGTGATACATGCAATGTAGACCCTTTAACAAAGGTGGTGGGATTTTGGTGAGAACCTCTCACAAATCCGATACCACTTCTATTTCCGACATGACCTTTGTTAGCAAGAATCATGTCTAAGCCCTTGCTACCGACCTTAAACTTGTTTAGGTCTCTTTGAGTAGCAAGTTCTCCTTTTTTTGTTGCATCTAAGTCTTCACACTTAGAGCATGGGGGTAGAGAAGGGTTTTGAAGACTATTGAATTTACTTTGTAATAAAGCACGCTCTTTCTTAAGTAAATTGAACTTCTTACTAATAGTTCTACATTCATCAAACAACTCATGAAAAGCCATAGAAAGTTCATCGAAAGATAACTCTTCATTAAGTAACTCACTAACCTCTTCTCCAAATACCATTAGAGCGAAATTTGCCTCCTCTTTGTTGCTAGCCTCTTCAATCTCTGAGTCACTTGAATCATCCCATGTGGCCTTCAAGGCTTTTTTTTTTTTCTTCTTGAATTGCTTCTTCTTGGCTTGAGGGCATTCATTCTTGAAGTGTCCCGGCTTCTTGCATTCGTAGCAAATGACTTGGTCCTTTTGTGTTCAAATTTGCTTTTGTGTCATTTTTGAACTTGTTCTTTCTTATGAATTTCTTAAACTTTCGAGTTAGAAGTGCAATGTCATTGTCACTATCCTCATCACTTGATGTTTCTTTCAAGTGGTCTTCTTGTGTTCTAAGTGCCATATCCTTCCTGTTCTTTGAAGGGGTTCTCAAGCTCTTCATGAGCATGGCACGTCATCTCGTAAGTCATTAGAGATCCAATAAGTTCTTCAATGGGAAATACTTTAAGATCCTTGGCCTCTTGAATGGCCGTGACCTTTGATCCCAACACTTTGGAAGGATCTTAAAATCTTAGTTACCAATTCAAAATTCAAAAGCCTTTACTAAGAGCTTTAAGTCCATTGATGACATCCGTAAAGCGGGTGTACATGTCTCCAATGGACTCATTTGGTTTCATCCGAAAAGTTCGTAGGAATGCACAAGAATGTTGATTTTGGACTCCTTCACTCGGCTAGTGCCTTCATGAGTGATTTCAAGAGTGCGCCAAATATCAAAAGCCGATTCACAAATGGAAACCCGATTAAACTCATTCTTATCAAGTGCACAAAATAAGGCATTCATAGCCTTTGCATTGAGAGCGAAAATCTTCTTCTCCGACTCATTCCATTCACTCATCGAAGAGAAGATTTTGCGAAGCCATTTTCGACAATGTTCCAAAGTTCAAGTCCATGGAGATAAGAAAATTCTCATACGAGTCTTCCAATACGTATAATCCGACCCATTGAACATAGGTGGACGAGTAATGGAGAGACCCTCTTGCATACCGGAGTAGGCCATCTCTCTTGGGTTTTAAACCAATATGAGAGCAAACCTTGCTCGATACCAATTGAAAGGATCAAAAGGCACTAAGAGGGGGTGAATTAGTGCAGTGGATTAAACTCGTATTCTTGAAACCGATTTCAAAAAAAACACAAGTTCGTGGAAGAATTCGATTCGACGAAAGAGAACTTGAAAGTAATTGCTTGTGAAAAGGAACTAACTAAGAACTTGCAGCCAAGAAATGAAGTGATTTCAGAAATGTAAACACTCACACATTTAAGGACACAATGATGTATAGTGGTTCGGTCAAATGACCTACATCCACTCTTGAAGCCTTTGCAATGAGGCTCCGCTCTTCCACTAGCAAGTCCTTTGAAGGGGAAGGATCAAACACCCTTTTACAACCCTTTACAAGATGTTCACACTTGTACAAGATCTCTCAAGAAGAAGAAAGAGGTGAACACTTAGCAAAGAATACAACACTTTTCAAAACTCTTCAAAAGCTCAAGACTCAAACTATTTGCTCAAAGGGTGACCCTTTCAGGTGAGAAAGGGGGTATTTATAGATCCAAAAGTGGATTTAAATTGGGCTCCAAATTCCAAGTGAATTTGGAGTCCCAGATTGTGGTCAAAGCGGTGCCACACGCGTCAAGGGCGGTGCCACGCTTGTGTCGATCTTTTGATCGACGTCTGAAGCGGTGCCACGCCCAGGCAGTGCGGTGCTACCGCTCGGCCGGTGGCGGATCGAAGCGGTGCCACCGCTTTCACCAGGCGTTCCACCGCCGTCATGAATGGGGCGGCTACGCTTTCAGACAAAGCGCGGTTCCACCGCTTTGTGTGTGTCTTGGGTAGGTGCTACGCCCCAGTGGCGGTTCCACCGCCCCAGGCTTGGCGGTTCCACCTCTTGCCCCCATTCGACAGACCGAATGGGGCCTGCTTAGTCCTCAACTTGACACAAGAGTGGCCTGGTTGGCTCTCTACGAATTTTGGGCGGATTTATTTCTTAAATCCTTGCTCTACTCATGTGCAAATTTATGAACATAACTTAACGTGATTTGATCGGACACCCTTCAAGTCGACTTCCCGAGTACTACGGCGAGATTCCTAGCAGCCTCCGATGCTTCCTCGAATTGCTACCAGTGGTCTCCCAGCATACTCCGGCAAGCCCAACTAGTCTTCGGCTAGTTTCCGAATTTTCCCGGAAGTTCCGCGAACCTTCGACGATCTTTGAAATGGACTTTCGAAAACTTCGACAAGTCCCTGATTTGATCTTGGATGGTTCCGGCAACTCTTCCGAAAATCTCTCGGACTTCCGATGAACCCCCGACGGACTTGGCCTTGATAAATCACGTTATGTTTTCCATCGTAGTAATTCCTGCACACTCATCTCAACAAAGAGATTAGTACAAATATTTCACCACTTGATTTCATCATCAAAATCCGAGATTTAACACTGCCATCTAGCGGTGCCACCACCTGGGTTTGGCGGTGCCACCGTCAGACTTTCCCAGATGTTGTATGGGCCTAAATTTCGGCCCAACATAGCCCCTTAAAGGCCCAGTTGGCCCATACTAGGTTTAAACAGGATTAACACCTAGTCTATACCCTAATTAAGTGCTAACTTTGAACTTAAAGCTAAATTAAACCGACATCGTCAAGTTATTTTTTAAAGAGCTTTCCGGTGATCTTCCGGCGGACTTCCGACATTCCCTCGGATTTCTTCCGGTGGACTCCCAGTTGGCTCCCAGATTCTATGGTGAGTTCAACGAGTCTTTGGCAACCTTCCAAACCTTCTTGATGATCTCCGTGAACCTCTGACGATCTTTCCGGTGAATTTTTGAAACATTCGGCAAGTCCCTAATTTCATCTCGGTTGGCTCCAATAGTACTTCCGATGATCCTTCGGACTTCTGGTGGACTCTTGAACTTCCAGCAACTTGACTCCGATAAATTACTTTATGTTTATCATAGTTAATCCTGCACACTTATCTCAAAATGGATTAGATCAAATAACCATCAATTGACTTCATCATTAAAATCCGAGATTCAACAAGATTTTAAGCTAATCCTAATTTATCCCATCTTAAAGCTATTAAAAGAATCCTTAGATATCTTAAAGGAAACCCTAACCTAGGATTATGGTATCCAAAATTTAATAATTTTAATTTAATAGCTTATGCGGATGTGGATTTTGTCAGATGTAGAATAGATAGAAAAAGCACATCCAGAACATGTCAATTTTTAAGACATGCACTTGTTTCTTAGACTTCCAAGAAATAAAACTCGGTTACACTATCTACAGTCAAAGCTAAATATATAGCCGTAAGTGCATGTTGTGCACAAGTTATTTGGATGAAAAATACATTAGAAGATTATAGAATTTACTTAAAGAATATTCCTATAAAATGTGATAACACAAGTGCTATATGTTTGACTAAATATCCCATTCAACACTCCAGAACTAAACATATTGACATTAGGCATCATTTTATATGAGATAATGTCAATAACAATGATGTTATTCTAGAATTTATTGATACAAAACACTAATTGGCATATATCTTTACAAAACTTTTAAATGAAGAACAATTTGATTTCATGAGAATGGAATTAGGCATGTTGAATTATCCTATTACTTGAGTTTGTCTCTTTTTTAAAAAATTTCAAGTTTGTATCATCTTTTCGGTTTTCATGAATTCACCCATCTTGGTATTATCTTTTCTGATTTCATACTATCTTATGACATCTTTTTGATTTCGTATTTTGAACGAAGCTTTCACTTTCATCCTCCTTCAATCTTAGATTGATACTATTATTCATCTATTAATGACTTTTAGTATCATATACATGACTCACGGTTGATAATTTTTTAATTGATAACATGCCCATTAAATGACTTGATAAATTTGATTCTATCGGCATGAATGAATGCTTCACTTTTCACACTTTCGTGTATCATGAAACTTGAAGTTTGAAATTTTTTTTTCTAAACAAATTGTCTTCATGATACTCGAAACTATTCATTTACACAAATCTTTATATTATGAATTATATGAGAAAAGAAGAAGCTCCCTTTTTTTTAGCTTGAAAATCAATTCGGATTTCATTCATTTCTCTAAATGCAAATTTGAAGATTTCTTAACTCTTGTAAATTCTGTGTCATGAACTTTTATGAATTCTTGATGACTTGAATGATTATTTTCCATTTGATGAATTTTCCATGAAAATGCCAAGTTAGCTCTCATGAATTCTTCTTTATGTTGTGAGCCCTTTATGAATTGTTAGATAGTTTTTAAGTATACATCATAAGCTTTGTGCTGAAATGATCTCTCCTTTCTACCTCACGAATTTTATTTGGTGAAAACAATTCTTGTATGAGTTTTTATTGACTTGAATGATTCATTTTTCTACTTCATGGATTATTTTTGCTAAATTAACTCTTAATGTTGAATTATATCTATGATATGAATTTTTGATGAATTATAAGTCTTCTAGATGGAATTTTGAATCTATCCTTTTTGCCACTTTCACAAAAAACTTTATCATAATATTTGGTATCAATGGCCCATTTCCTTTTTAGTGATGACAAAGGGGGAGAAAAATGTGACAAATTAAATTGATGACTTGATGGCTGTTAGGGATCGAGTGGCACTAAGAGGGGGGGGGATGGGGGGGTGAGGGGTTGAATTAGTGCAGCGGTTAAGAACGATAAATTCGGTGATTTAAAATAACTTTCAGAAACTTCGTACATTGAAAATTATGCTTCAATTAAATCCGCAACGAAAGATGCTTTAGAAGTAAATTGATTCATAAGAAGGAGATGAGAAGGTAGAGCATCAAAGTGAAGATGGTTTGCAGTAAAGTAAATTGCAAAAATATAAATGCAAACCGATTTATAGTGGTTCGGTTATACGACCTACGTCCACTCCTGATTCCTCTTCACTTGAGGCCACCGGCTTTTCCACTAGCTGTCCTCCTTCCAACGGGTGAGGATCAACTCCCTTACAGCTCTCTCCTTTTGACGGGCTTTGGAGGTAACCCTTACAAGGCCTCTCACCCCTCTCTTGGACTAGAACACACTTAAAGCTTAGAGGGAAGATTTGATACTATTTCAACAGAGTTTTCCCTTTTTCTTTCTCAATTCTAGATTCCTTTTCAACCATGAATGAGAGGAGTATTTATAAGCCTCAAGAGGATTCAAATTTGGAGCCCAAATTTGAATTACCTCAGACTTCGACATTCTGGCGGTACCACTACCAGTTTAACATTGACACTATCAGTGTACCGGGTGGTGCCACAGCCCAGCCCAGCAGTGTCACCACCTGGTCTCTTGGGTGCTGGGCGATGCCACCGCCCGGCACATTCTAGCTCACTGGATGGGCCTTAAACTCGGCCCAAACCAGTCCGAAACAAGGCCCATGTGGCCCCTACTTGGGTTGTAGGATTAACACCTAATCTTAACCCAAATTATTATGCTAACTATGAAATTAAAGATATTTCCTAAGCTATTACAAAGTCTGACAAGTCAAGACTTCTTCCGGTGAGCTTCTGGCGAACTTCCGACGAGTTTCTGGTGAACTTCCGGCGTACTTCCGGTGAGTTTCCGGTGAACTTCCGACGGTCTTCCGACGAACCCTCAGAAAATATTCTGTGGACTCCCGGCAAGCTCCTGGACTTCACGATGATCTTGGCGAGTTCCGATGAGATTCTTTGGCAAGCTCCAATATTTCTTGGCAAGCTCCGTGAACTTCCGATGAACCTTCCGGCGAACTTTCGAAAACCCTTCAGTAAGCTCCCTACTCGTTCTTGGCCAGTTTCGGCAGCACTCCCAATGAATATTCGGACTTCCGTTGAACTCTCGAACTCCCAATGATCCATCACACTTGTCTTTCGGCACTTTATTTTAGTTTACGTCTTCATCATTATCAAAGTTAATCCTGCACACACACAAACAAAACTCTACTTCGATCTAGACAATTATTACAATGCAAATTGTCTTCTGTTGCTCGGGACGTCATTGGTCGGTGCTTCGTCTGATTCTTCGATGCATCATCCTCTCTTGCATTTTGTTACCCAATCGGTGGTTGACCTCCGCAACCCCGATATCCTTGGCGCAACACGCTCTTCTTGGCCCGATGCCTGACATACGAAGCCCTCTGCTGATTGTTGACCAAACCTCGGGCTTGACATCCAATATCCGGACATGATCACCCAGCACAACGTCAATTCCTCCAGCGTTAACTGTCTAATCCTGATCGATAGTAGACCTGTGTAACTCAAAATATAGTTAGATAATAAAACACAATCAATTAGTTTCATAATCAAAATCCGAGATTCAACAATCTTCCCCTTTTTGATGATGACAACTAATTGATGACTAATAGAGTTAACCATAACTCCCCGGAGTTTAACCAAACTCTCCCTATTAATATGCCATTGATGGAAACTTTGAATTATTCTAAATCCAAGCAACATTCATCATATGTTATGAGAAATATTTAAACCATCATGCAAATATATAAAAAATTAAATCAACATTACATTGCATGAACTCATTAATCTACTTCTCCCCCTATGTCATCAATAAAAAGGAGAAGTTGCATCATAGCTAGTTTAAAAGATATGCAAGTTTTACAATACACTAGCTATTAATCACATCATACAACATTTAAACATAGTGATAGGCAAGATAGCACTTATTGTGATTGTGTTCAAGATAGCAAGTTTTTCTATGTTCCATTGAGAAGTGCAGGCAAATTGTATTCAAAGATGTGCAATTTGCACCTTCTTTGCTTCATTTACGATATGCAATCAATTTGTATAATTTCTTTCTTCTCTTTTGAGAAGAGCAAGCTTGCAAGTTTTGCTTTCATTTTCAATGTACAAGCTAGCAATTTTTCTCCCCCTTTATCATTCTCAAAAAGAAGGGAAGAAGCAATGTTATAATTGATTTCCCTTTTCATCAAAATGGCAAATGAGATATTAGAAACAAATATTGACATAAGTGTTTCTATCATCAAAATTTAAGTCATGAATATGAATTCAATATTCAAGCCAACAAGCTAGCTCCCCCTTAGTTATTGTCAAAATGAAGTGGAGGACTCAATTGCTAAAAAATTTCAAGCCATATAAAGAAATCACGTCATGATATCAAGAAAAATTTAAGGACATGATTCATTTGACAAATCCTTTTAATAGAGTAAAAGAATTATACAATCATGGATCATGATAAAAATATATCAATATCATAAATCAAGTCATGATTCATGATTCATCATAAAGAAAATTAATTTTCAATCATCACACAAGACATGCAAGGCAAAGAAATCTTGTCATTTCTATATCATGAAATATATGACATCAAGGCTCATGATTCATTTGAAAAGATATAGCACAAAGAGCAACTTGATTCATGCATAGGAATTCTCATCTAGATCACATTTCATGAGAAATTTCAAGTATCAAATATCAAGTAATAATCACATTTCTTAAAATTTCTCAAGTCAAGACGTCAAAAGAAAGTTCATAATTCGGTTGAAACAAAATCTCATTCAAGTCAATTCATCAAATCAAGACTCATAATCAAATTATCATTTTTAATATTCATAACATGAACAAAGTTATTATCATATCATCAAAATCTCATTCATAATTCAAAATATCATAAATGAATTTATCACTTGTCTTTTATTTGAAAAATCCAAAACTTTAGAGAAAGAGAGATGTTCAAGAAACATACATTTCTCTTTTAGTGATTTGCATTGATTTCGTATGAACATGCCTTTGTCTTTTTTTATGTCGAATAAAAACAAGCATAAACGTTCAAGACATAAAGGCTAAATCTCATAACAAATTATCAAGCATGATTTTAAATATTTATTTTCAAGCTATGATAAAAAGAGTAAGTCAAAGATTCAATTATCTCATATCATGAATGCCAAAGGATATCTCAAGTTATCAATATCACATTAAAAAGATATTTCAAAAAGATATATCGATAAGTGATTCATTTGTATCATTTCATTTGAATTCATAATTCATTTGGTAGGTTCTCCTCTTTAGTAAATAAAAAAGGAATTATAGGAGAACAAAATAAATTAAGGGAGATAGAACATGATTGAAGTATTTAACATGATTGAAGTATGATTCATATTTAAAATGTATCTCACATCGTAAATATGAATCAAGCATTTGTCAAATCCAAAATCATCCTCAAAATCACATTCAATAAATTTATACATGATAAGTATGGATTCATGAATTTCCTATAGAAAAATTAATAAGATTTAGATAGAGAATTGCATTTCGTTTTTATATCTGATTTGCTTCTTATAACTATGCTTTTGCCTTTAATAAAAACAAATGTCAACATTCAAGATAAAAAGGCAAATTATCATTAAGTCAAATCACATTAAGCATATGACATTTTTCAAAAGATTCAATTTAAGAGTTTCACATGGATTCATCAAAACTGAAAACTTTTATAGAGATAGAAAAATTTTCAAGAATCATGCATTTCCTTTTTATGATTTACTTCAAATAGGTATGCTTTTGTCTTTTAATGTAAATTGAGACAATCATGAAAGTTCAAGACGTAAAGGCAAAAACCATCATCAAGATTCTTAAAGTCAAAAAATATAACACATTATATAAACAATTCATCATAAAATGATTAAGACCAAAAACACATAGGTTCAAAGTGCAAGAGTCACTCATCACACTTAATGTGTTTTATTTTAAATTGTTTGTTTCATATGAGTGTGCTTATGTTTTAAAAGATGAGTATCCTTTTTTAAAACCAACACATGAGTTTCGTCATCAAGATATGATATTATAAAGTCATTAAGCATGATAACAACCTTTTAACGTTTTCATTTTATCATTATCAATGATGATTTCATAAGGTATGTTCAAATATTTTCATGAAAGCTATCATTATATAAATTAGGAATACAAGTTTGATCATTAAAGTCATCAAGATCAAATGCATCAAACATCATGATAGTGCATTTTCTCATCTTTATGAGTTTCAATTTAAGTGATTTGATCTTTCATAAGAATGTTCAAATTTTTCATGTAAAGACCATGCATCATTTTTAAGACCGAAAGCGTCATCAAAACCATTAAGATTCATGTATTCATCATACACATTATTTCAAAATATGAGATTTCAAGTCATCAAGTATGATACAATCATTAAGCATGTTTTCATAATGCATTATCAAAATCATTTTAATTCTTTCTTTCATTTGTTATAACAAGATGATCAATACTCAAATTTTTGCTAAAATCATACATCATTTTATAAATTTGAAAAATAATTTTCATCATGAAAATTATCAAGTCCAAATATAATATAAGGCAACATCAAAACCACATTTCTTTCATTTGGAAAATTTGTGGGTTAGGTCTTTTGATTTCAGGAAGACAAGTATCATCTAAAAATTTTATCATAAAAAAAGGGTTAAGACCCATTAATCCAAGATAGAAGTTTTCAAATCAATATCACTTCAAAAAACTCATGCATGATATAAAATCATTAAGTAGCATGTTTAGAGATAATGTAAAACATCAAGATACACATGCATGGGTTAATCCTATTAGGTGTACAAACATTATCACAAATCATGCAATCATCATTCATAATTTTTACTTTTCAAAAATACTAGAAAGAAAAACATAGTATAATTTTTAAAAATAACTTTTTTTATTTCCTACTAACTAAGTTTAGCATTCATGGAAAGGTCATGTAATTTTAAAACAATGTAAAAACATTTTAGGTGAGTTGCTAACCTCATTGTTGAAACCCGTCAAAGCCCAATTCACCGTTTCGTCATTTGATTCTTCTTTGCGCTTCTTCTTCATCTTTGGCCTCTTCCTTCATTCAAGTTCATTTGTATTTTTTAATTTTTGTTTATTGAACTTGTTAACATTCATTGTTATGTGTTCAGTGCCCGCATCACTTGAGTTATCACTCAAGTGGTATTCATTTGTCCGAAGTTCCAAATCCTTCTTGTTCTTTGGAAGGTGGTTCAAGTGTTCAATGAGTTCAAAATGTTCTAGGAGGCTCATTTCATATGTCATTAGTAAGCCAATTAATTCTTCAATAGGTAAATTATTTAAATATTTAGCCTCTTGTATTGCGGTTACTTTAGGATCCCACCTTTTTGGAAGGGATTTTAGAATCTTGTTAGTGAGTTCAAAATTCAAAAAATATTTACCAAGAGCTTTTAGACTATTGATGACATCCGAGAAACGGGAGAATATATCATCGATAGTCTCACTTGGTGTCATTCGGAAGAGCTCAAAATCATGCAATAAGAGGTTTACTTTTGAGTCTTTAACTCTATTAGTTCTCTCGTGTGTGATTTCAAGTGTTCGTCAAATATCAAAACCGTTTCACACGTAGAAATCTAATTAAACTCGTTTTTGTCTAAAAAGCAAAATAAGGCATTCATAGTCTTTGCATTTAAAGAAAAAGAATTTTTCCCTAAGTCCGACCATTCGTTCGTCGGTTTACAGGAAAGTTGAAAATGGTTTTCAAAAATTTCACAAATCCAAATCCATTGAAAGCAAGAAAACTCTCATTTGAGTTTTCCAATAGGTGTAGTCCGACCTGTTAAACAACAGAGGATGAACAACCGAAAAGCCCTCTTGAAAGCTATGAAGAGCCATTTCTCATGGGTGTAAATCCGAATGAGAAATAACGAGGCTCTGATACCAATTGTTAGGGATTGAGTGGCACTAAGAGGGGGGGTTTGAATTAGTGCAGCGGTTGAGAACGATAAATTCAACGATTTAAAAACAACTTTCAGAAACTTCATACGTTGAAAATTATGCTTCGATTAAATCCACAATGAAAGATTCTTTAGAAGTAAATTGATTCGTAAGAAGGAGATGAGAAGGTAGAGCATCAAAGTGAAGATGATTTGCAGTAAAGGAAATTGCAAGAATATAAACGTAAATTGATTTATAGTGGTTCGGTCATACAACCTACGTCCACTCCCGATTCCTCTTCACTTGAGGCCACCAGCTTTTTCACTAGCTATCCTCCTTCCAACGGGCAAGAATCAACTCCATTACAGCTCTCTCCTTTTGACGGGCTTTAGAGGTAACCCTTATAAGGCCTCTCACCCCTCTCTTGGACTAGAACACACTTAAAGCTTAGAGGGAAGATTTTGATACTATTTTAATAGAGTTTTCCCTTTTTCTTTCTTAGTTCTAGACACCCTTTCAACCATGAATGAGAGGGGTATTTATAGGCCTCAAGAGGATTCAAATTTGGAGCCCAAATTTGAATTACCTTGGACTTCGGCATTCTGGCAATACCACCGCTTGACACTGGCGGTACCATAGTTGGCCGACATCGACGCTTGTCAAGGTGTATGCAGGCCGGCAGTGCCACCACCTAGCCAGCCAAGTGCCACCGCTTGGGCTCTCAGGTGTTGGGCGGTGCCATCGCCCGACACATTCTTGCTCACTGGTTGGGCCTTAAACTCGGCCCAAACTAGTTCGAAACAAAGCCCATGTGGCCCCTACTTGCGTTATAGGATTCACACCTAATCCTAACCCAAATTATCGTACTAACTATGAAATTAAAGATATTTCCTAAGCTATTACAAAGTCCGACAAGTCAAGACTTCTTCCGACGAGCTTCTGGAGAACTTTCGATGGTCTTCCGACGAATCCTCAAAAACCATTCTGTAGACCCCGGCAAGCTCCTAGACTTTATGATGATCTTGGCGAGTTCCAACGAGCTTCTTTGGCAAGCTCCGATCTTTCTTGGCAAGCTCCGTGAACTTCCGACGAACCTTCTGGTGAAATTCCAAAAACCCTCTAGCAAGCTCCCTACTCATTCTCTACGAGTTCCGGCAGCACTCCCAATGAATCTTTGGACTACCGTCGAACTCTCGAACTCCCAATGTGTTGGGCAATCCTTCAGGGGAGCGACATCACATTTACAGTGGAAGAACAGAAAACAAAACCCCAGATTTCCCGTTGAAAGTTTCTATCGTCGTGCAAAGATCGATGCATCAAAAATAAATCCACAAAACTACACGTGTAAAAGAAGATACCTAGGGAGATCGTATATTCCTGAATTCTTGTAGATCTATGGAAGAGGATGAAAGAGGTCAAGCATCCTCCTCTCTAGTGGTATCCACACGGTAGGGATTACAACGATGCACCTGTCTCTCTGGGGAGAGGAGAACAGGAGGTGGCTACCAAAAGAAACCCCTAGCCTATAGAGGTTTGGTTCCTTCCTATTTATAGCGGCCCCCTGAAAACCCTAATGGATCTTTTGCCCTATTGGGTATTGGATCTCCATCCAATTACCCAAGCCTCTTGGATTAGTGGATCTCTACCCAATAATCTCTTATTAGTAATTATTGGATCTCATCTTAGGATCCAATAATTCAGGGGCTTAATGGATATACAATAAGATAGGAGGTTCAGCGGATATCTCATATCCGAACCTCTACTCGTCGCAACACCTACCATATGTGTGTGACCCTCTAGGCCCAATATTGAGTTGGCCGTGAGTCATACTTGTCAGAACTCCTTCTGACTTAGTAAATTATTATTTTTATAATAATTCACCCAACTCATCGATTACAGACGTACCAGGCCACTACGCCACGGCCCCTAGATGATACAAGGGAATCCAATCCTTTGGACCTATCTGTCCTTAGTTACCATGTATCTATAGTCCCTTATCCATCCAATATCCCAAAGACCCTATACCGGGCATGGTGCTGTCAGCCCATACGGTCTCTCCTCAGGTCTTGGTCTTTCAGATTCTCCTAGAGAACTCTTTCTCTCTCAATCTGAATAACCTTGGTCAAGGATTTATTCGAGTAAGACAACATGGGATATTCCTCTCATGATATTGAGAGCGGATGATCCTCTATTGATACTCAATAGCCCTCGTAAGGTTGACTACCACTCCCAATAACCGACTATACTAGATCTGAAACTTTCTAAACCTATAAGTCCGGTATCAAAGAGTGGAGTACTCATACAGGACATCCTTGATGTCCAAGTCTAAGGACCAGATACACTATTAGGACTACGGAATTGCTATCTGATATGAGGTATCAATAACCATCCAGCATTGCGTAGGCGGATCAATCAGTGAACTCATTCCCCAATGAGCACCTACACTGTACCCTTAGTGTCCCCACACGAGTAGCTATGAGACCAACTACCTCCATCATATGGATGGGTACACAGCACATCAGTCTATCCGGTTATCTCGATGTCCTTCTCGAGGAACCTATGACCAGGATAATTCAGGATATGTGTTTAAAGGTGAATCGGTCTCATTATCGTGATCTTATCACGATCCGATTCTCATTGCACAGATCCAAGACATCACAATATATGCAACATGCAAGATAAAGTGATAAAACGTCTAATAATAAGTAAAGAGAAAAAGTGCATATCAAGTCACAAGTGCCATCACTCATGTGATTGGCTTGCAGGGCACATATAACTAGCAATCTCCCACTTGACCTAAAGCCAATCACCAACATGTCTGATCCCCATCAAACCTCTGTGACGCTCAAAGATAGTCTGAGTCAATGGCTTTGTCAGTGGATCTACAATGTTATCTTCGGATGGAACTCTTTCTACTACTACATCTCTTCGGGCCACGATCTCTCTAATAAGTTGGAACCTCCTTAGAACACTTCTGATGAGACCCGGGTTCTCTTATTTGAATAATCGTCTTATATTTGTCACAATATAAAGGAATCAGCTCCTCGTTGCTCGGGATAACTCCTAGATCTGTGATGAACTTCCTCATCCAGACTCCCTCATTTGCTGCCTCTACCGCATGTGTATTCTCGCTTACGTGGTCGAGTCAACAAAGAGTGTCTTGCTTGGAACTCTTCCAAAGATATCTTGCTCCTCCATTCAGGGTGAACACATACCCTGAATTAAACTTGCTATCATCGACATCGGACTGGAAGCTCAAGTCCGTGTAGCCCTCAACCCTAAGGCTACTACCTCCATATACCAGTAAAAGATCCTTAGTCCTTCTCAAGTACTTAAGGATACTTTTTACTGCTTTCCAATGCTCCAAGCTTGGATCTGCCTGATATCTGCTCGTGACACTCAGAGCATGCGCTATATCAGGCCTGGTACATAGCATAGCATATGTATGATAGATCCTATCGCTGATGCATATGGTATCATATCCATGTGTGCCCTTGTTGAATCTCGGATTTTGATGATGAAATCAATTAGTGAAATATTTATTCTGATCTATATTATCGAGATAAGTGTGCAGGATTAACTATGATGGGATGAAAATATAAACCGATTTATCAAAATCAAGTCCGTCGGGAGTTCAAGAGTTCATCGGAAGTCCGAATGATCGTCGGAAGTGTTGCCAGAACCAACCAAGATCGAATTAGGGACTTACCGAAGTTTTCAGAAATTCGACACAAAGATCGTCGAAGGTTCATGGAGTTTACCGAGAAGGTTCGGAAGCTTGCCGAAGACTCGTTGAGCTCGCCATACAATTCGGGAGCATGCTGGGAGTCCGTTGGAAAAAATCCGAAGGAAGTGTCGGAAGTCCACCGGAATCCCGTCGTAAAGCTCACCGGAAGTAGACTTGAAAAATGTCAATTTAAATCACTTAGAATTATGTTTTATTTTCATAGTTGGCACATAATTAGGATAAGAATTTGAAAATAATCCTGTAGAGGCCAATCGGGCTCTTATTAGTTCAACTTGGGCCTAAAACAGAGCCCATTCAGCTTTGCTGAACGGGCCAGGCGGTAGAACCGCCTTGTGCCAGGCGGTTGAACCGCCCGCCAGCCAAGCACCAGGCGATGGTATCGCCTAGCCTGGGGTGGTGGCATCGCCCAACGCCAGAAGGCAGCAGCAGTAGCACCGCTACCTTGGGTGGTGGAACCGCTTATGCACTATCAGTCTGACGACTGATAGGCGGTGGCACCGCCAGCATCAGGAAGCCCGAAAAAAATTTAAATTTGGAGTTCAAATTTGAATCCTCTTTGGATCTATAAATACCCCCCCCTTTCTCAGCTAAAAGGCAACCCTTTTGAGAGTTATAAATTGAGCAAGAGTCTTGGCAAAAGTCTTATTTTTGATAGCTTGTGTTTACCTCCTTCTTCCTCTTTGAAAAATCTATAAGAGTGTGAACTTCTTGTAAAAGGGTTGTAAGAGGGGTGTTTGGTCCTTCCCCTTCAAAAGGATTGCTAGTGGAAGTTGGGAGCCTTATCAGAGAAGGCTTTGGAAGTGGATGTAGGTCACTTGACCAAACTACTATACATCATGGTGTTCTTGAATGCGTTAGTGTTTAAATTTCTGAATCATTCATTTTACTTAGCTGCAAATCATTTAGTTTTTTATCACCTTTACTCAAGCAACTTCAACCAAGTCATCTTTTGTCGAATCAAAATTTTCGTATGAACTAGCTATTTAGAAAATCGGTTTCAAACTTACATTTATAATCCGCTGCACTAATTCACCCCCTCTTAGTGCCTCTCCGATCCTAACAATTGGAATCAGAGCAAGGTTCACTCTCATATTTGGTTTAAAACCCAAGAGAGATGGCCTATTCCGGCATGCAAGAGGGTCACTCCATTACTCGTCCACCTTTGTTTAATGGGTCGGATTATATGTATTGGAAGACTCGTATGAGGATCTTTCTTATTTCTATGGATTTTGAGCTTTGGAATATCATTGAGAATGGTTTTCAAAAATCTTTTCCGCTAAGTGAATGGAATGAGTCAGAGAAGAAGGTTTTTGCTTTAAACGCAAAGGCTATGAATGCCTTGTTTTGTGCACTAGACAAAAACGAATTTAATCGCATATCGATTTGTGAATCGGCTTTTGATATTTGGCATACTCTTGAGATCACTCATGAAGGCACTAGCCGAGTGAAAGAGTCCAAAATCAATATTCTTGTGTATTCTTATGAACTTTTCCGAATGAAATCAAGTGATTCTATTGGAGACATGTACACCCGCTTTATGAATGTCATCAATGGACTCAAAGCACTTGGTAAAGGTTTTTCTAACTTTGAACTTGTAACTAAGATTTTAAGATCCCTTCCAAAGAGTTGGGATCCAAAAGTTACGGTCATTCAAGAGGCTAACGACCTTAAGACCTTTCCTCTCGAAGAACTATTGGGTCTCTAATGACCTACGAAATGATGTGTCATGCTCATGAAGAGCTTGAGAACCCCCTTCCAAAGAACAGGAAGGATATGGCACTAAGAACACAAGAAGACCACTTAAAAGGAATATCAAGTGATGAGGACAGTGACAATGACATTGCACTTTTAACTCAAAAATTTAAAAATTTATAAGAAAGAATAAATTTAAAAATGACACAAAAAAATAAACTTGAATATAAAAAGGACCAAGTCATTTGTTACGAGTGCAAGAAGCCGGGGCACTTCAAATATGAATGCCCTCAAGCCAAGAAGAAGCAACCAAAGAAGAAGAAAGCATTGAAGGCTACATGGGATGATTCAAGTGACTCCGAGGTTGAAGAAGCAAGTAACAAAGAGGAGGCTAACTTCGTGCTAATGGCCTTAGGAGAAGAGGTTAGTGAGTTATTTAATGAAGAATTATCTTTCGATGAACTTTCTATCACTTTTCATGAGTTATTTGATGAATGTAAAACTATTAGTAAGAAGTTTAATTTACTAAAACAGGAACATGCTTTATTGCTAGATAAATTTAAAAGTCTTGAGCATGATTCTCTCCCTCTACTCCCATGCTCTAAGTGTAATCACTTAGAAGCAATTGAAAAGGAGAACTTGCTACTCAAAGAGAACCTAAATAAGTTTAAGGTCGGTAGCAAGAGCTTAGACAAGATCCTTGCAAACAAGAGTCACGTCGGAAATAGATGTGGAATTCGATTCGTGAGTCAATCTCACCGAACTCAAACCACCTTCATTAAAGGACCAATATTACATGTATCCTCTCATTTGAAATGTAATTTTTGTTGCAAATCCAGACATGTTGTTTATAAATGTCAGTTTAAGAAAATTAGTCTACACAAATTGATATGGGTTCATAAAAGAACCATAAATAATTCAATGCTAAATCACAAAGTTAGTAGATCAATATTTGAAGCACCCAAAATCAAATGGGTACCTAAAAACCATCTTCTTTTGTAGACACATTCACCATCACAAAGCTAGGAGCAAGAGATGGTATCTGATAGTGGATACTCAAGGCACATGACCGGAGATCCATCTCAATTCTCTATGCTCACTAGCAAAGAAGAAGGGTATGTCACCTTCGGAGACAACAACAAGGGTAAAATCATTGGCAAAAGAACCATAGGTAATAAATCAAATTTTTCAATAGATGATATGTTGTTAGTTGATGGACTAAAACATAATCTCTTGAGCATTAGTCAATTATGCGATAAAGGTTATGTTGTTAGATTTGAATCTCATGTTTGCATCATTGAAAAATCAAACAATGACATATCCATAATTGCTTTAAAATAAAATAACGTTTACACCATTAATATTAATGAACTAAGTAATGAAATATGTTTTTCAGTTTTGAATGATGATGCTTGGCTTTGGCATAGGAGACTAGGCCATGCAAGCATGAAACTAATATCTAAGATTTCATCTAGAGAGTTAGTACGAGGGATTCCCAATATGAAGTTTGTAAAGGACAAAGTATGTGATGCGTGTCAACTAGAAAAACAAATAAAAACTAGTTTCAAACCAAAAAATTAAATTAGCACCACTAGACCATTGCAATTGATCCATTTGGATTTATTTGGACCAATTGACATAACAAGCCTAGGAGGTAGCAAATATGCCTTCGTAATTGTAGATGACTATAGTAGATACACTTAGACCTATTTCTTAGCTCACAAAAGTGATTATTTCAAATGTTTCTCTAAATTTTGTAAACTTACTCAAAATGAAAAAGGTTTCATGATTTCATCAATTCGGAGTGATCACAGTGGTGAATTTCAAAACCATGACTTCCAAAATTTTTGAGAAATAAATGGATATAACCATAACTTCTCTACTCTGAGGAATCCTCAACAAAATGGAGTAGTGGAAAGCAAAAATAGAAATTTGCAAGAAATGGCTAGAACTATGTTAAATGAATATAATTTACCCAAATATTTTTGGGTTGAAGCTGTGAACACGGCTTGCTATGTCATGAATAGAGTTCTAGTAAGACCATCTCTATTTAAGACTCCATATAAATTATGGAATAATAAAAAACCCAATGTCTCTTACTTTAAAGTTTTCGGTTGCAAATGCTTTATCTTGAATGAAAAAGATGTCATAGGAAAATTCGATGCTAAATCCGATGAAGGCATCTTTCTTGATTACTCTTCTATTTCTAAAGCTTTTCGAGTTTTCAACAAAAGAACTTTAGTTATAGAAGAATCTATTCATGTGGTTTTTAATGAATTTTTTGAATTTAAGAAAATAAATTTTGATGATGATCTTGGCTCTGATGATTTGAATTTGAATGAACCCTCTCCTCAAAATGGCAACTTGGATGCATATTCTTCCCAAATTTCCTTACCGAAGGAATGGAAGTATGTAGATGCCTATCCTAAGGAGTTAATTATAGGAGATAAATCTAAAGGGGTTCAAACTCGTTCTTCATTTAAAAATTTTTGTGCCCATGCTGTTTTTCTTTCGCAAATTGAACCAAAGTGCATTGATGATGTCTTGAAAGATGATTCTTCGGTCATCGCAATGCAAGAAGAGTTAAATCAATTTGAGAGGAATGAGGTATGGAAGCTTGTTCCTAGACCTAATGATCATTTAGTTATTGGTACTAAATGGGTCTTTAGAAATAAGCAAGATGAATATGGTATCGTGGTTAGAAACAAGGCTAGATTAGTGGCCAAAGGTTTCAACCAAGAAGAAGGTATTGATTATGAAGAGACCTTCGCTCCTGTGGCAAGATTAAAAGCCATCAGGATGCTCCTTGCCTATGCTAGTAGTAATGATTTTAAACTATTTCAAATGGATGTCAAAAGTGCTTTTTTAAATGGCTTTATTTCCGAAGAAGTATATGTTGAACAACCTCCCGGATTCGAAAATTCTCTTCTTCCTAATCATGTATTTAAATTAACCAAGGCTCTCTATAGATTAAAACAAGCTCCTAGAGCTTGGTATGAAAGGCTTAGCTCCTTTCTTATCTCAAATAATTTTATAAAAGGCAAGGTTGATACTACATTGTTTATCAAACATTTTGAAAATAATTTTCTTATTGTTCAAATTTATGTTGACAACATTATTTTTGGTTCTTCGGATGAATCACTATGTGAATCTTTTGCCAAGTGTATGAGTCAGGAATTTGAAATGAGTCTAATGGGAGAATTAACCTTCTTTCTTGGATTACAAATTAAACAACTTGGTAATGACATATTCCTTAATCAATCCAAATATACATTAGAATTGTTAAAAAGATTTAACATGGATGGTTCAAAAGCCATAAATACTCCTATGAGTACTACCACTAAGTTAGATTTGAATGAAAGCGAAGAAAATTTTGATCAAAATACATATAGGGGAATGATAGGTAGCTTGCTCTATCTTACTGCAACTAGACAAGATATCATGTTTAGCGTAGGACTTTGTGCGAGATTTCAAGCTGATCCTAATCTATTTCTTCTTAAAGCCATTAAAAGAATTCTTAGATATCTTAAAGGTACTCCTAATCTAGGATTATGGTATCTAAAATCCGATAATATTGATTTAATAGCTTTTGCGGATGCCGATTTTGGCGGATGTAGAATAGATAGAAAAAGTACATCCAGAACATGTCAATTCTTAGGACATGCACTTGTTTCTTGGACTTCTAAGAAACAAAACTCGGTTGCTTTATCTACAGCTGAAGCTGAATACATAGCTGCAAGTGCATGTTGTACTCAAGTCATTTGGATTAAAAATACATTAGAAGTGTTAGGTTCAGAGTGGCACTAAGAGGGGGGGGGTAAATTAGTGCAGTGGATTAAACTGAATAATGTTGAATCTCGGATTTTGATGATGAAGTCAATTGGTGGTTATTTGATCTAATCCATTTCTGAGATAAGTGTGTAGGATTAACTATGATAGAGCAACTTACCAAAGTCAAGTTGCTGGAAGTTCAAGAGTCCACCAAATATCGAAGGATCATCGGAAGTGTTTGCTTGGGAGTCAACCGAGATGAAATCGGGGACTTGCCGAAGGTTTCGGAAGTTCGCCGAAAGATCGCTCGTGAGGTTCGCGGAGACAACCGAAAAGGTTTGGAAGATTGGGAAAGACTCGTTGAACTCGCCATAGAATTTGGGAGCCAGTGGGAGTCATGGGAAGGAATCAAGGATTGCTTAAGTCCACTGGAAGATCGCGGAAAGCTCTTGAAAGATAACTTGATGGTGTTGGTATAATTTATCTTTAGAAGATCATAGTTAGCACTTAATTAGGGTATAGAATAGGTGTTAAACCTATCTAGACCTTTATTGGGCCTTTAGTAGTGGGCTGTATTGGGCCAAAGGTTAGCCCATCTGATTTCTGTAAGTCGGCGGTGGCACCGCCGACCAAGCGTGGCACCGCTTGTTGATCGACACCGGCGTGTAGTATCAGCTTCAGCAAAGCGTAGCACCGCCTGACAGTGTGTTGCAACCACAATGTCAGCGGTAGTAATCTGCTTCAGCAGAGCGGTGGAACCGCTTTGACAGTGGTTTGCAACCACTGCCAAGCGGCGATAATCTGCTTGATGCCAAAGCAGTAGTACCGCCAGCTGCCAAAGCGGTAGTACCGCCAGCACACTAACACACGCAGGCGGTAGTACCGCCCGAGTGCCGAGCAAAGCGCGTATCAGTGCCAGTGCCAAAGTACACTGCGATCAAATTTCGACGAGACCTTTGAAGCAGGATTTTGAATCCCAAAAATTCTCTATAAATACCCCTTTACTTCTAGCTGGTTTAGGATCTTTGCAGTGTTAGATTTGAGTCTAAGCTATAGCAAATTCCTGCTCTCAATTGCTCAAGTGTTCACCTCTTTCTTCTACTTGTAAAAATTCTGTAAAGAGAGGGAACCTCTTGTAAAAGGCTGTAAAGGGTGTTTGGTCCTTCCCCTTCAAGAGACTTGCTAGTGGAAGTTGGGAGCCTCATTGGAGGAGGCTTCAAGAGTGGACGTAGGTCATTTGACCGAACCACTATACATCGCTGCGTTTACTTGTTGTGTGAGTACTTAAATTCTGCATCGTAAATTACTTAAGCTGCAAACCGATCGGATTTCTTCTCCTACTTCCAAGTTCATTTGCCTGAATATTTTCAAGTTAAAGTCTCTTTCATTGAATCAAGTTCTTAAGCAAATCTTCGAATCGGTTTTCAAGCTTTAATCATTTTAATCCGCTGCACTAATTCACCCCCTCTTAGTGCCACTCCGACCTAACAATTGGTATCAGAGCTTGGTTCACTCTCACATTTGGTTTAAAACCCAAGAGAGATGGCCTTTTCCGGCATGCAAGAGGGTTACTCCATTACCCGTCCACCCATGTTTAACGGGTCGGATTATACGTATTGGAAGACTCGGATGAGGATTTTTCTTATTTCTATGGATTTTGAACTTTGGAATATCGTTGAAAATGGTTTTCAAAAACCCTTCTTCCGATGAGCGAATGGAATGAGTCGGAAAAGAAGGTGTTTGCTTTAAATGCTAAGGCTATGAATGCCTTGTTTTGTGCACTAGACAAAAATGAATTTAATTGCGTATCGATTTGTGAATCGGCTTTTGATATTTGGCGAACTCTTGAGATCACTCATGAAGGCACTAGCCGAGTGAAAGAGTCCAAAATCAACATTCTTGTGCACTCTTACGAGCTTTTTCGAATGAAACCAAGTGAGTCTATTGGAGACATGTACACCCGCTTTACGGATGTCATCAATGGACTCAAGGCACTTGGTAAAGATTTTTCTAATTTTGAATTAGTAACAAAAATTTTAAGATCTCTTCCAAATGTTGGGATCCAAAGGTTACGGCCATTCAAGAGGCCAAAGACCTTAAAACTTTTCCTATCGAAGAACTCATAGGGTCTTTAATGACCTATGAAATGACATGCCATGCTCATGATGAGCTAGAGAACCCCTTCCAAAGAACAGGAAGGATATGGCATTAAGAACTCAAGAAGACCACTTGAAAGGAACATCAAGTGATGAGGACCTTGATGAGGACATTGCACTCTTAACTAGAAAATTTAAAAATTCATTAAAAGGGCAAATTTAAAAATGATTTCAAGAACAAACCTGAACCAAAAGGACCAAGTCATATGTTATGAATGCAAGAAGCCGGGCACTTCAAAAATGAATGCCCTCAAGCCAAGAAGAAGCAACTCAAGAAGAAGAAGGCTTTGAAGGCTACATGGGATGACTCGAGTGATTCCGAGGATGAAGAAGCAAGCATCAAAGAGGAGGCCAACTTTGCTCTAATGGCTTTGGGAGAAGAGGTAAGTGATTTACTTAATGAAGATTTATCTTTCGATGAGCTTTTAATTGCTTTTCATGATTTATTTGATGAATGTAGAACTGTTACAAAAAGCTTCAAATCTTTAAAAAAGGAACATGCTTTATTACTAGATAAGTTTAAGAGTCTTGAGCATGATTCTCTCCCTCTACTCCCATGCTCTAAGTGCAATCACTTAGAAGCAATCAAAAATGAAAACTTGCTACTCAAAGAGACCTTAAACAAGTTTAAGGTCGGTAGTAAAGCTTAGACATGATCCTTGCTAACAAGGGACATGTCGAAAATAGATGTGGAATTGGATTCGTGAGTGGATCTCACCGACACAAACCACATTCATTAAAGGGCCAACATTACATGTCTCCTCTCATTTCAAATGCAATTTTTGTTACAAATCCGGACATGTTGTTTACAAATGTCCATATAGGAAACTTAGCCTAAATAAATTAGTATGGGTTCCTAAAGGATCAATTAGGAACTTATTGAATAATGATAGAATTAGTAGATCAGTTTTGAGGCACCCAAGTCAAAATGGGTACCTAAAACCATCCTTTCTTGTAGACAAAAACACCCACACAAGCTAGGAGCAAGAGATGGTACCTTGATAGTGGATGCTCAAGGCACATGACCGGAGATCCATCTCAATTCTCTAAGCTCTCTAGCCAAGATGAAGGGTTTGTCACCTTCGGAGACAACAACAAGGGTAAAATCATTGGCAAGGGCACTATAGGTAATAAATCAACCTTTTCAATTGATAATGTGTTATTAGTTGATGGCTTAAAACACAATCTATTGAGCATTAGTCAATTATGTGATAATGGTTATATTGTAAGATTTGAATCTAATGCTTGCATCATTGAAAAACCACACAACAATATATCTATAATTGCAATCAAGCAAAATAATGTCTACACCATTAATCTTGATGATCTTGGTAGTGAAATATGTTTTTCGGCTTTGAATGATGATGCTCGGCTTTGGCATAGAAGATTAGGTCATGCTAGCATGAAACTAATCTCTCAAATCACATCTAAAAATCTTGTAAGAGGCATTCCTAAGATTAAGTTCCTTAAAGATAGAGTATGTGATGCTTGTCAATTTAGGAAAACAAATCAAAACTAGCTTCAAGCCAAAAATCAAATAAGTACCTCTAGACCATTGCAATTGATCCATATGGATTTGTTTGGACCAATTGACACAATAAGCTTAGGAGGTAGTAAATATGCCTTTGTGATTGTTGATGACTATAGTAGATTCACGTGGATCTATTTCTTAGCTCACAAAAGTGATTCTTTTAAATGTTTCTCCAAATTCTGTAAACTTACTCAAAATGAAAAGGGTTTCATGATTTCATCAATTCGGAGTGATCACGGTGGTGAATTCCAAAACCGTGACTTCCAAAATTTTGTGAATCAAATGGGTATAACCACTTCTTCTCTACTCCAAGAAATCCTCAACAAAATGGAGTAGTAGAAAGAAAGAATAGAAATTTGCAAGAAATGGCAAGAACCATGTTAAATGAACATAAATTACCCAAATATTTTTGGGAAGGTTGTAAATACAGCTTGTTATGTCATGAATAGGGTTCTAATAAGACCATCTCTATCCAAGACTCCTTATGAATTATGGAATGATAAAAAAACCCAATGTTTCTTACTTTAAAGTTTTTGGTTGCAAATGCTTTATTTTAAATGAAAAGGATGCCTTAGGAAAATTCGATGCTAAATCTGATGAAGGCATCTTTCTTGGATACTCTTCCGTGTCTAAAGCTTTTCGAGTTTTTAATAAGAGAACCTTAGTTATAGAAGAGTCTATTCATGTGGTGTTTAATGAAGTTTCTGAAATTAAGAAAAATGATCTTGATGATGATTTCGGTTTTGAAAATTTGAATTTAAATGAACCCTCTCTCAAAATGGCAACTTGGAAGCATCTTCTTCCGAATATTCCTTACCTAAGGAATGGAAGTATGTGGATGCCCATCCAAAGGAGCTAATCATAGGAGATACATCGAAAGGGTTCAAACGCGTTCTTCGTTTAAAAATTTTTGTGCTCATGCCGCTTTTCTTTCTCAAATTGAGCCTAAGAGCATTGACGAAGCCTTGAAAAATAATTCTTGGGTTATCGCAATGCAAGAGGAATTAAACCAATTTGAGAGAAATGAGGTATGGAAGCTTGTTCCTAGACCAAGTGACCATTTAGTTATCGGTACTAAATGGGTCTTTAGAAACAAGCAAGATGAATATGGTATCGTGGTTAGAAACAAGGCTAGATTAGTGGCCAAAGGTTTCAACCAAGAAGAAGGTATCGATTACGAAGAAACCTTCGCTCCTGTGGCTAGATTAGAAGCCATTAGGATGCTCCTTGCCTATGCTAGTAGTAATAACTTTAAGCTTTTTCAAATGGATGTCAAAAGTGCTTTTTTAAATGGCTTTATCTTTGAAGAAGTTTATGTTGAACAACCACCCGGTTTTGAAAACTCTCTTCTTCCCAATCATGTTTTTAAACTAACCAAAGCTCTCTATGGATTGAAACAAGCCCCTAGGGCTTGGTATGAGAGGCTTAGTTCCTTCTTAATTTCAAATAATTTTACTAAAGGCAAGGTTGATACTACATTGTTTATTAAATATTTTGAAAATAATTTTCTTATTGTTCAAATTTATGTTGATGATATCATTTTTGGTTCGTCGGATGAATCACAATGTGAATCATTTGCTAAGTGTATGAGTCTTGAATTTGAAATGAGCCTAATGGGTGAGTTAAACTTCTTTTTAGGATTACAAATTAAACAACTTAGTGATGGAATATTTCTTAATCAAACCAAGTATACACTGGAACTGTTAAAACGATTTAATATGGATAGTTCTAAAGCCATCAACACTCCAATGAGTACTTCCACCAAGTTAGACTTGGATGAACATGGAGAAAACTTTGATCAAAAAACATATAGGGGAATGATAGGTAGTTTACTCTATCTCACTGCAACAAGACCTGATATCATGTTTAGTGTAGGTTTATGTGCAAGATTCCAAGCGAATCCTAAGTTATCTCACCTTAAAGCTATTAAAAGAATCCTTAGGTATCTTAAAGGAACTATAAATCTAGGATTATGGTATCCAAAATCTGATAACTTTGATCTAAAAGCTTATGCGGATGCCGATTTTGGTGGATATAGAATTGATAGAAAAAGCACATCTGGAACATGTCAATTCTTAGGACATGCACTTGTTTCTTGGACTTCCAAGAAACAAAATTCTGTTGCACTATCTACGGCGGAAGCTGAATATATAGCTGCTAGTGCATGTTGTGCACAAGTTGTGTGGATGAAAAATACTTTAGAAGATTATGGAATTAATTTGAAAAACATTCCAATAAAATGCGATAACACAAGTGCTATTTGTCTAACAAAAAATCCCATTCAACACTCAAGAACTAAACACATTAATATTAGGCATCACTTTATACGAGATCATGTTGCTAATAATGATGTCACTTTAGAATTTATTGATACAAAGCACCAATTAGCGAACATTTTCACAAAACCCCTAAATGAAGAACAATTTGACTTCATTAGAAGAGAATTAGGCATGCTAAATCTGCCTAATGTTTAAATATTGCATGTCCTTCAAAACATTTAATCTTTGATTGTTTCGTCTTTATACCTTTAGTGATATATGAAACTATCATTTTATTGATCATTATATATTGTGAAAAACTCATCTTTCGATCGAAAGGTTTTCATGATATTACCTTCATGATGTTTCTTTTTAACGATTATTTTTTAATCTCTTCATGAATTTTGATCTCTCTCATTATTGATTGAGTTTAACGATGTATTCTTTAGCCTTGCGATCATGGTTTTCAGTTTTCTTCTCCTTTTTGTTGATGACAAAGGGGGAGAAAAATATGAAATTGATGATTTGTTAAGTGTGGCTTTTAAGAACGAAATATTTTGATAAACAACTCATGCATTGTATTGAAAATGACTTATACAGTGAAATGAAATGAGAAATGTGTCATAAGAATTTTTATTGCAATTCAATTGCTCTGCTTAGTGTCAAAAAACAGGTTGCAATCCTTGAAAAGCATTGCAAATGAAGTAATGCAATACATCAAATTGAAATTTCATAGAAAAAAAATTCCTACTATAAATATTTATCAAATGGCATCTTTTGATTGAAATGACAATTTTCATCTCATGATTTATCATTATGTTGTCACGCTTTTCAATCATGAGATCCTGTTGTAATCTCAAATTTTTGATATCTTGTGTCGAAATGATAAATGGTTTCCATCCTTCGACTTGATATTAAATGTCATGCTTTGATATTGTTTACGAATGAAACCTCATGTTGATTTAGATGATAAGTTCAAACGTAAGAAACTTATCGTTTTTGGTTGAATTCAAGAGAATGAATTCAAATGTATTTACCTTCTCATTATATGGCATATAGATAGGGGGAGTTAAGAATAACTCCATCATCAATTGATTGTCATCATCAAAAGGGGGAGATTGTTGAATCTCGGATTTTGATGATGAAGTCAATTGGTGGTTATTTGATCTAATCCATTTCGAGATAAGTGTGCGGGATTAACTATGATAGAGCAACTTACAAAGTCAAGTTGCTTTGGAAGTTCAAGAGTCCACCAAATATCCGAAGGATCATCGGAAGTCTTCAGTCAACCGAGATGAAATCGGGGACTTGCCGAAGGTTTCGGAAGTTCGCCGGAAAGATCGTCGGAGGTTCATGAGACAACCGAAAAGGTTCGAAGATTGGGAAAGACTCGTTGAACTCGCCATAGAATTCGGAGCCAATGCGAGAGTCCGCTTGAGAAGGAATCCAAGGATTGGGAAGTCCCTGAAGATCGCCGGAAAGCTCTTCGAAAGATAACTTGATGGTGTTGGTATAATTTATCTTTAGAAGATCATAGTTAGCACTTAATTAGGGTATAGAATAGGTGTTAAACCTATCTAGACCTTTATTGGGCCTTTAGTGGGCTGTATTGGGCCAAAGGTTAGGCCCATACGATTTCTAGTAAGGGTCGGCGATGGCACCGCCGACCAAGCGGGCAACGCTTGTTGACCGAACACCGGCGGTAGTACGCCCAGGCAGCGGTAGCACCGCCTTTGACAGCCAGTGGTTGCAACCACATGTCGAGTGTAATCATTCAGTGAAAGCAGTGGAACCGCCTGACGTGGTTGCAACCACTGCCAGCGATAGTCGCTTGCCCGTGCAGCAGATAGTACCGCCGAAGCCAGCGGTAGTACACTTGGTGCAAAGCGGTAATACCGCCACACACACACGCCTGCGGTATATAATCTTTGCCAGTGCCGAAGCGTAGTAATACCGCTGCGATCAAATTTCGACGAGACCTTTGGCGGGATTTTGAATCCCAAAATTCTCTATAAATACCCCTTTACTTCTAGCTGGTTTAGGATCTTTGCAGTGTTAGATTTGAGTCTAAGCTATAGCAAATTCCTGCTCTGAATTGCTCAAGTGTTCACCTCTTTCTTCTACTTGTAAAATTCTGCAAAGAGAGGAACCTCTTGTAAAAGGCAAAGGGTGTTTGGTCCTTCCCCTTCAAGAGACTTGCTAGTGGAAGTTGGGACTCATTGGAGGAGGCTTCAAGAGTGGACGTAGGTCATTTGACCGAACCACTATACATCGCTGCGTTTACTTGTTGTGTGAGTACTTAAATTCTGCATCGTAAATTACTTAAGCTAAATCGATCGATTTCTTCTCCCTACTTCCAAGTTCATTTGCCTGAATATTTTCAAGTTAAAGTATCTTTTCGCTGAATCAAGTTCTTAAGCAAATCTTCGAATCGGTTTTCAAGCTTTAATCATTTTAATCCATGCACTAATTCACCCCCCCTCTTAGTGCCACTCCGAACCTAACAAATAAAGCTTAAAAACTGATTCTGGAGCTTTGCTTAAGAACTTGATTCAGCGAAAGAGACTTCAACATGAAAATATTCAGGTAAATGAAATTGGAAGTAGGGAGAAGAAATCCGATCAGTTTGTAGCTTAAGAAATTTATGATGCAGAATTTTAAGTACTCACACAGCAAGTAAACGCAGCGATGTATAGTGGTTCGGTCAAATGACCTATGTCCACTCTTGAAGCCTCCTCCAATGAGGCTCCCAACTTCCACTACCAAGTCTCTTGAAGGGGAAGGACCAAACACCCCTTTACAGCCTTTTACAAGAGGTTCCCTCTCTTTACAGGATTTTTACAAAGAGAAGAAAGGAGGAGAACACTTGAGCAAATAAAAGCAAAAATTTGCTATAGCTTAGACTCAATTCTAACACTGCAAAGATCTCTCAACCAGCTAGAAGTAAAGGGGTATTTATAGATCTTTTTGGGATTCAAAAATCCCGCTCAAAGAGGGGTCTCATCCGAAATTTAGACTGTAGGCAATACTACCGCCTAGCACTGGCGGTACTACCGCCTGACACATCTTTGTGTGTGTTAGTGTGCTGGCAGTACTACCGCCTAGCACTGGCAGTACTACCATCTAACATTGGTGGTTGCAACCACCTGTCAAGCTGCACCACCGCTTGCCTGGGGCGGTGCTACTGCCCGGCCTACGGTCAACAGGCGGTGTTACCGCCTGGGTCCGACGGTGCTACCGTTGGCCCTTGCCAGAAACTATATGGGCCTAACCTTCGGCCCAATACAGCCCAATAAAGGCCCAATTGGCCCAATACAGATCTAGATAGGATTAACACCTAGTCTATACCCTAATTAAGTGCTAACTATGAACTTTTAAAGCCAAATTAAACTGACACCATCAAGTTATCTTCCGAAGAGCTTTCCGGCGATCTTCCGACGGACTTCCAACACTCTCTCGGATTCCTTCCTGCGGACTCCCAACAGGCTCTCGGATTCTATGGCAGGTTCAACGAGTCTTTGGCACCCTTCCGAACCTCCTCGGTGATCTCTGCGAACCTCCGACGATCTTTTCGGCGAACTTCCGAAACCTTCGACAAGTCCCCGATTTCATCTCGGTTGGCTCCGACAGCACTTTCGATTATCCTTCGGACTTCCGGTGGACTCTTGAACTTTCAGCAACTTCACTCCGGTAATTTTCTCTATCATAGTTAATCCTGCACACTTATCTCAAAAATAGATTAGATCAAATAACCATCAATTGACTTCATTATCAAAATCCGAGATTCAACAATCTCCCCCTTTTTGATGATGACAATCAATTGATGACGGAGTTATTCTTAACTCTCCCTATCTATATGTCATATAATGAGAGTAAAAACATTTGAATTCAGTCTCTTGAATTCAACCAAAATCGATAAGTTACTTGCGTTGAACTTATCATCATGCTCAATCAACATGAGGTTTCATTCGTAAGCAATATCAAAGCATGACATTTAATTTCAAGTCGAAAGATGATAAGCATTTATCATTTCGTCAAAAGATACCAAAATTTTGAGATTACAACAAGGATCTCATGATTGAAAAAGCGTGACACCATATCAGATAAATCATGAGATGAAAACTTGTCATATTAATCAAAAGATATCATTTGATAAACATGATATAGTAAGAATCTTTTAACTATAAAATTCAATTGCAATGTGATGTATTGCATTACTTATGGGTTCATTTGCAATGCTTTCTAAGGATTGCAACCTGTTTTTTGACACAAAGCATGGCAAGAGTAATTGAATTGCAATAACAAATCTTATGAGACATTTTTCATTTTATTTTCACTATATAAGTCATTTTTCAATACAATGCGTGATATTTATCAAGTCATCAAATTATTTTACTCATAAAGGCCACATTCAACAAGTCATCAATTTCACATTTTTCTCCCCCTTTGTCATCAACAAAAAGGAGATGAATAAACTTGATGAAAGGGTGAAACTTGAAAAAAAATGACATAAGTGAGAGGAGTCATAAAGTCATTTTTTGATACAATGCATGATATTTATCAAGTTATCAAATTTTTTCAAAATATGTATAAGGATACATCATTGAAGCCAATCATCAACCATATCCAAGAAAATTCATGATGAGATTCAACTTGTTATTTTTATGAAGAAAGAAGATATGAAATCATAAAAACTTGATTAGCACATGAATAAATATTTAAGAGCTTGATTTTTATATAGAATCCATGACATTAATTTATGCATATGTCAAGCTTATATAATCAAAAGAAGGTGAAGATAGTATGAAGTTATACATACATCATTGAAAGACATGATTTTCATTGAAAGTGTAAAGGTGAAACTATCAAAATCAAAGTTTAAACGTTTTGGAAATCATGGACTATTAAATATTAGCACAAATTTAGCATGCCTAATTCTCTTCTAATGAAGTCAAATTGTTCTTCATTTAAGGACTTTATGAAAATGTCCATTAATTGGTGTTTTGTATCAATAAATTCTAGAGTTACATCATTATTAGCGACATGATCTTGTATAAAGTGATGCCTAATATCAATGTGCTTAGTTCTTGAGTGTTGAATGAGATTTTTGGTTTGACAAATAGCACTTGTGTTATCGCATTTTATTGGAATATTTTTTAAATTAATTTCATAATCTTCTAAAGTGTTTTTCATCTAAATAACTTGTGCACAACATGCACTTGCAGCTATATATTCAGCTTCCGCCGTAGATAGTGTAACAGAATTTTATTTCTTGGATGTCTAAGAAACAAGTACATATCCTAGAAATTGGCATGTTTCAGATGTGCTTTTCCGATCGATTCTACATCCACCAAAATCAGCATCCGCATAAGCCTTTAAATTAAGGTTATCAGATTTTGGATACCATAATCCTAGATTAGGAGTTCCTTTAAGATACCTAAGGATTCTTTTAACAGCTTTAAGGTGAGATAACTTAGGATTAGCTTGGAATCTTGCACATAGACCTACACTAAACATGATATCAGGTCTAGTTGTAGTGAGATAGAGTAAGCTACCTATCATTCCTCTATATGTTTTTTGATCAAAATTTTCTCCATTTTCATCCAAGTCTAACTTGGTGGAAGTACTCATGGGAGTGTTGATGGCTTTAGAACTATCCATGTTAAATTGTTTTAACAGTTCAAATGTATACTTGGTTTGATTAAGAAATATTCCATCACTAAGTTATTTAATTTGTAATCCTAAAAAGAAGTTTAACTCACCCATTAGACTCATTTCAAATTCATAACTCCTACACTTAGCAAATGATTCACATTGTGATTCATCCGAAGAACCAAAAATGATATCATCAACATAAATTTGAATAATAAGAAAATTATTTTCAAAATATTTAATAAACAATGTACTATCAACCTTGCCTTTAGTAAAATTATTTAAAATTAAGAAAGAACTAAGCCTCTCATACTAAGCCCTAGGGGCTTGTTTCAATCCATAGAAAGCTTTAGTTAATTTAAACACATGATTAGGAAGAAGAGAGTTTTCAAAACCGGGTGGTTGTTCAACATAAACTTCTTTGGAAATAAAGCCATTCAAAAAAGTACTTTTGACATCCATTTAAAAAAGCTTAAAGTTATTACTACTAGCATAAGCAAGGAGCATCTTAATGGCTTCTAATCTAGCCACAGGAGCAAAGGTTTCTTCGTAATCGATACCTTCTTCTTGGTTGAAACCTTTGGCCACTAATATAGCCTTGTTTCTAACCACGATACCATATTCATCTTGCTTGTTTCTAAAGACCCATTTAGTACCGATAACTAAATGGTCACTTAGTCTAGGAACAAGCTTCCATACCTCATTTCTCTCAAATTGGTTCAATTTCTCTTGCATTGCGATAACCCAAGAATTATCTTTCAAGGCTTCGTCAATGCTTTTAGGCTCAATTTGAGAAAGAAAAGCGGCATGAGCACAAAAATTTTTAAATGAAGAATGCGTTTGAACCCCTTTCGATGTGTCTCCTATGATTAACTCCTTGGGATGGGTATCTACATACCTCCATTCCTTAGGTAAGGAGAATTCGAAAGAAGATGCTTCCAAGTTGCTATTTTGAGGAGAGGGTTCATTTAAATTCAAATTATCAAAACCAGAATCATCATCAAAATCTTTTTTCTTAAATTCAGAAATTTCATTAAAAACTACATGAATAGACTCTTCTATAACTAATGTTCTTTTGTTAAAAATACGAAAAGCTTCGGAAACAGAAGAGTAGCCAAGAAAGATGCCTTCATCAGATTTAGCATCGAATTTTCCTAAAGCATCCTTTTCATTTAAAATAAAGCATTTGCAACCAAAAACTTTAAAGTAAGAAACATTAGGTTTTATGTCATTCCATAATTCACAAGGAGTCTTGGATAGAGATGGTCTTATTAGAATCCTATTCATGACATAGTAAGCCATATTAACGGCTTCGGCCCAAAAATATTTGGGTAAACTATGTTCATTTAAAATGGTTCTTACCATTTCTTATAAATTTCTATTCTTTCTTTCTACTACTCCATTTTGTTGAGGATTTCTTAGAGTAGAGAAGTTGTGGTTATACCCATTTGATTCATAAAAATTTTGGAAGTCACAGTTTTGGAATTCATTGCCGTGATCACTCCGAATTGATGAAATCATGAAACCCTTTTCATTTTGAGTAAGTTTATAGAATTTAGAGAAACATTTAAAAGAATCACTTTTGTGAGCTAAGAAATAGGTCCACGTGAATCTACTATAGTCATCTACAATCACAAAGGCATATTTGCTACCTCCTAGGCTTGTTGTGTCAATTGGTCCAAACAAATCCATATGGATCAATTGTAATGGTCTAGAGGTACTTATTTGATTTTTTGGCTTGAAGCTAGTTTTGATTTGTTTCCCTAGTTGACAAGCATCACATACTTATCTTTAATGAACTTAACCTTAGGAATGCCTCTTACAAGGTTTTTAGATGTGATTTGAGAGATTAGTTTCATGCTAGCATGACCTAATCTTCTATGCCAAAGTCAAGCATCATCATTCAAAGCCGAAAAACATATTTCACTACTAAGATCATCAAGATTAATAGTGTAGATGTTATTTTGCTTGATTACAATTATAGTTGTATTGTTGTGTGGTTTTTCGACGATGCAAGCATTAGATTCAAATCTTACAATATAACCATTATCACATAATTGACTAATGCTCAAGAGATTATGTTTTAAACCATCTACTAATAATACATTATCAATTGAAAAGGTTGATTTGTTACCTATAGCACCCTTGCCAATGATTTTACCCTTGTTGTTGTCTCCGAAGGTGACAAACCCTTCGTCTTGGCTAGAGAGCTTAGAGAATTGAGGTGGATATCCGGTCATGTGCCTTGAGCATCCACTATCAAGGTACCATCTCTTACTCCTAGCTTGTGTGGGTATTTTTGTCTACAAGAAAGGATGATTTTTAGGTGTCCATTTTGACTTGGGTGCCTCAAAAACTGATCTACTAAATTTATCATTATTCAATAAGTTCCTAATTGATCCTTTAGGAATCCATACTAATTTATTTGGGCTAAGTTTCCTATATGGACATTTGTAAACAACATATCCGGATTTGCAACAAAAATTACATTTCAAATGAGAGGATACATATAATGTTGGCCCTTTAATGAATGTGGTTTGAGTTCGGTGAGATCCACTCATGAATCTAATTCCACATCTATTTCTGGCATGTCCCTTGTTAGCAAGGATCATGTCTAAGCTCCTGCTACTGACCTTAAACTTGTTTAAGGTCTCTTTGAGTAGCAAGTTCTCCTTTTTTATTGCTTCTAAGTGATTACACTTAAAGTATGGGAGTAGACAGAGAGAATCATGCTCAAGACCCTTAAACTTATCTAGCAATAACACATGTTCCTTTTTTAAAGAATTGAAGCTTTTTGTAACAGTTCTACATTCATCAAATAATTCATGGAAGGCAATTAAAAGCTCATCGAAAGATAAATCTTCATTAAGTAAATCACTTACCTCTTCTCCCAACATCATTAGAGCAAAGTTGGCCTCCTCTTTGATGCTTGCTTCTTCATCCTCGGAATCACTCGAGTCATCCCATGTAGCCTTCAATGCCTTATTTTTCTTAAGTTGCTTCTTCTTGGCTTGGGGGCATTCATTTTTGAAGTGCCCCGACTTCTTGCATTCATAACATATGACTTGGTCCTTTTTTGGTTCAAGTTTATTTTTGAATTCATTTTTAAATTTACCATTCTTAATGAATTTTTTAAATTTTCTAGTTAAGAGTGCAATGTCCTCGTCAAAGTCCTCATCACTTGATGTTCCTTTCAAGTGGTCTTCTTGAGTTCTTAATGTCATATCCTTCCTGTTCTTTGGAAGGGGGTTCTCTAGCTCATCATAAGCATGGCATATCATTTCATAGGTCATTAAAGACCTTATGAGTTCTTCGATAGGAAAAGTTTTAAGGTCCTTGGCCTCTTGAATGGTAGTAATCTTTGGATCCCAATATTTCGGAAGGGATCTTAAAATTTTTGTTACTAATTCAAAATTAGAAAAATCTTTACCAAGTGCCTTGAGTCCATTGATGACATCCGTAAAGCGGGTGTATATGTCTCCAATGGACTCACTTGGTTTCATTCAAAAAAAGCTCGTAAGAATGCACAAGAATGTTGATTTTGGACTCTTTCACTCAGCTAGTGCCTTCATGAGTGATCTCAAGAGTATGCCAAATATCAAAAGCCGATTCACAAATCGATACGCGATTAAATTCGTTTTTGTCTAATGCACAAAACAAGGCATTCAAAGCCTTTGCGTTTAAAGCAAAAACCTTCTTCTCCGACCCATTCCATTCGCTCATCGGAAGAGAAGATTTTTGAAAGCTATTTTCAATGATATTCCAAAGCTCAAAATCCATAGAAATAAGAAAGATCCTCATACGAGTCTTCCAATACGTATAATCTGGCCCATTAAACACAGGCAGACGAGTACTGGAGTGACCCTCTTGCATGCTAGAATAGGCCATCTCTCTTGGGTTTTAAACCAAATATGAGAGTGAACTTGGCTCTGATACCAATTGTTAGGTTCAAAGTGGCACTAAGAGGGGGGGGTGAATTAGTGTAGTGGATTAAACTGAATAAAGCTTGAGAATCGATTCCGGAGATTTGCTTAAGAACTTGATTCAACGAAAGAGACTTTAACTTGAAAATATTCAGGTAAATGAAATTGGAAGTAGGGAGAAGAAATCTGATTGGTTTGCAGCTTAAGAAATTTACGATGCAGAATTTTAAGTACTCACACAGCAAGTAAACGCAGCGATGTATAGTGGTTCGGTCAAATGACCTACGTCCACTCTTGAAGCCTCCTCCAATGAGGCTCCCAACTTTCACTGCCAAGTCTCTTGAAGGGGAAGGACCAAACACCCCTTTACAGCCTTTTACAAGAGGTTCCCTTTCTTTACAAGATTTTTACAAGGAGAAGAAAGGAGGAGAGCACTTGAGCAATTGAAAGCAAAAATTTGCTATAGCTTAGACTTAATTCTAACATTGCAAAGATCTCTCAACTAGCTAGAAGTAAAGGGGTATTTATAGAGCTTTTTGGGATTCAAAAATCCCGCTCAAAGAGGGGTCTCATCCAAAATTTCAGACTGTAGGCGGTACTACCGCCTAGCACTAGCGGTACTATCGCCTGACCCACCTTTGCATGTGTCAATGTGCTGGCAGTACTACCGCCTGACACAGGTGGTTGCAACCATCTGTCAGGCGGTACCACCGCCTGCTTGGGGCGGTGCTACCGCCCGGCCTATGGTCAACAAGCGGTGCTACCGCTTGGGTCCGGCGGTGTACCGTCAGCCCTTGCCAGAAACTGTATGGGCCTAACCTTCAGCCCAATATAGCCCAATAAAGGTTCAATTGGCCCAATACAGGTCTAGACAGGATTAACACCTAGTCTATACCCTAATTAAGTGCTAACTATGAACTTTTAAAGCCAAATTAAACCGACACCATCAAGTTATCTTCCGAAGAGCTTTCCAGCGATCTTCTGGTGGACTTTCGACACTCCCTCGGATTCCTTCCGGCGGACTCCCAACAGGCTCCCAGATTCTATGGCGGGTTCAACGAGTCTTTAGCACCCTTCCGAACCTCCTCGGTGATCTCCGCGAACCTCCGATGATCTTTCCGGTGAACTTCCGAAACCTTCAGCAAGTCCTTGATTTCATCTCGATTGGCTCCGGCAACAGTTCCGATGATCCTTCGGACTTCCAGTGGACTCTTGAACTTCCAGCAACTTCACTCCGGTAATTTGCTCTATCATAGTTAATCCTGCACACTTATCTCAAAAATAGATTAGATCAAATAACCATCAATTGACTTCATCATCAAAACCCGAGATTCAACAAGAAGATTATGGAATTCATTTAAATAACATTCCCATAAAATGTGATAATACAAGTGCTATTTGTCTAACCAAAAATCTTATTCAACACTCTAGAACTAAGCATATCGACATAAGACATCACTTTATACGTGATCATGTCAATAATAATAATGTCATTCTAGAATTTGTTGATAGAAAACACCAATTAGTGGATATCTTCACAAAACCCCTAAATGAAGAACAATTTGACTTCATTAGAAGAGAATTAGGCATGCTAAATTGTTCTAATATATGATTTTATATGTTTCTTTTTCGAAATTTTTCAACTTTAATTTTGATTATATCATCTTAATATCACCTCTTCATTTTTGAATGACATCTTTACAATATCATCTTGGCACTTTGATCTTCCTATTGATGATTTTTTTTTTAGTTATGACTTTTGATGAAATGATTAAATTTTCAGCTTTATAGTTTCACATTGATATTATATTTTCACATTTTGATGACATCTTTATATCATTAAGCTCTCATTTTTATCTTTTGATCTTAATCTTGATGAAAGCTATCATGATGTTGTTTTTTCCTCCCTCTTTAAATAGTGATATTCTTAAATGTTCATTTTCAATTTTTATTCTTGTGCTAATCGGTATGATTCAAGGTTTTATGACTTCCTCCTTATGAATCACTACAAGAATATTTCATTCGTTGAAGCTTTTCCTTCAAATTTTTGATATTGATATATTTCATTTGTTGAAGTTTTATGAGTTTTGACATCTCATTATTATGAAGTTTACCTTGAAACATGAAATTCTTGATGAATGACTTTAATGATCTATCCTTTCACAATTCTATGAATTCTCAATCAAAAAAATGAGTCTTATATTCTTCATGTATGAATTTTTCATGAGCATTTTGACACTCTAATGTTTTCTTTCGGATCTCATGAACATGAATAAAAATGATCCAAATATTTTTCGGATTTCTCCGTAAGGATGACATATTTTGCATTATGTTCAACTCATTTATCATATGCTTGATAATTGACCACTCATTTTTGTAGTATAATACCTTGTGGTGGCTACTTCACCTCCTTTTTGTTGATGACAAAGGGGGAGAAAAATGTAAAATTGCTATGATGGAGAAAATATTGTTATGATGATGTAAATGCTTAAAATCAATTAATTGTATCGTATCGCAAATGCTTAAAATGTAAATTTCCTTGAGATAAGCGATTTTTTCATTTGATATCATGCCTTAATATTGAACACTCTTTTGGATATCACTTGATCCTTGAATTAATAATTCTTGTAATTATAGGTGTAATACCTTGATATTGTTTAAAATATGAAGTTTTCATATTTATGCTTAAGCTTGCTTATTAAGCTTGATGTTAGATGAAATTTATCGGTTTTGACTTGAATTCAAAAGATTGAATTCAAGTGTTTTTACTTTCTCATGATATGGCATATAGATAGGGGGAGTTAAGAGTAACTCCATCATCAATTGATTGTCATCATCAAAAAGGGGGAGATTGTTGAATCTCAGATTTTGATGATGAAATCAATTGGTGAAATATTTGTTCTGATCTATATTGTCGAGATAAGTGTGCAGGATTAACTACGATGGGATGGAAACATAAAGTGATTTACTGAAGTCAAGTCCGTCGAGAGTTCAAGAGTTCATCGGAAGTCTGAAGGATCGTCGGAAGTGTTGCCGGAACTAACCGAGATCAAATCAGGGACTTACCGAAGTTTTTGGAAGTTCGTCGCAAAGATCGTCGAAGGTTCACGGAGTTTACCAAGAAGGTTCAGAAGCTTGCCGAAGACTTGTTGAGCTCGCCATACAATCCGGGAGCATGCTGAGAGTCCGCCGAAAAAAATCCGAAGTGTCAGAAGTCCACCGGTATCTCATCGTAAAGCTCGCCGGAAGTAGACTTGAAAAATGTCAGTTTAAATCACTTAAAATTATGTTTCATTTTCGTAGTTGGCACATAATTAGGGTAAGAATTTGAAAATAATCCTATAGGGGCCAACTGGGCTCTTATTGGGTCAACTTGGGCCTAAAACAGGGCCCATTTAGCTTTGCTGAATAGGCCAAGCGGTAGAACCGCCTATGCCAGGCAGTGGAACCATCCACCAGCTGAGCACCAAGCGGTGGTACTGCCAGCCTGGGGCGGTGGCACCGCCTAGCGCCAAAAGGCAACGGCGGTAGCATCGCTGCCTTGGGCGGTGGAACCGCCTATGCATTATTAGTTTGATGACTGACAGGCGGTGGCACCTCCCAGTGCTAGAAGGCAGCGGCGGTAGCACTGTTGCCTTGGGCGATGGAACCACTTGTGCACTGTCAGTTTGACGATTGACAAGCGGTGGCATCGCTCCTGACAGGTGGTGGCACCGCAAGCACCGAGAAGCCCGAAAAAAATTCAAATTTGGAGCTTAAATTTGAATCATCTTTGGATCTATAAATACCCCCCATTTCTCAGCTGAAATGGTACCCTTTTGAGAGTTAGAAATTAAGCAAGAGTCTTGGTAAAAGTCTTATTTTTGATAGCTTGTGTTCACCTTCTTCTTCCTCTTTGAAAAATCTGTAAGAGTGTGAACTTCTTGTAGAAGGGTTGTAAGAGGGGTGTTTGGTCCTTTCCCTTCAAAAGGATTGCTAGTGGAAGTTGGGAGCCTTATCGGAGAAGGCTTCGGAAGTGGATGTAGGTCACTTGACCGAACCACTATACATCGTGGCATTCTTGAATGCGTGAGTGTTTAAATTTCTGAATCATTCATTTTACTTAGCTGCAAATCATTTAGTTTTTCATCATCTTTAGTCAAGCAACTTCAACCAAGTCATCTTTTATCGAATTGAAATTTTTGTATGAACTAGCTATTTACGAAATCAGTTTCAAACTTACGTTTTTAATCCGCTGCACTAATTCACCCCCCCCCTCCTCTTAGTGCCTCTCCGATCCTAACAATTGGTATCAGAGCAAGGTTCACTCTCATATTTGGTTTAAAACTCAAGAGAGATGGCCTATTCCAACATGCAAGAGGGTCACTCCATTACTCATCCACCTATGTTTAATAGGTCGGATTAGACTCATATGAGGATCTTTCTTATTTCTATGGATTTTGAGCTTTGGAATATTGTTAAGAATGGTTTTCAAAAATCTTCTCTTCCGATGAGTGAATAGAATGAGTCGGAGAAGAAGATTTTTGCTTTAAACACAAAGGCTATGAATTCCTTATTTTGTGCACTAGACAAAAATGAATTTAATCGCGTATCAATTTGTATATCGGCTTTTGATATTTGGCACACTCTTGAGATCACTCATGAAGGCACTAGCTGAGTGAAAGAGTCCAAAATCAATATTTTTGTGTATTCTTACGAACTTTTTCGAATGAAACCAAGTGAGTCCATCGAAGACATGTATACCCGCTTTACGGATGTCATCAATGGACTCAAAGCACTTGGTAAAGGTTTTTCTAACTTTGAACTTGTAACTAAGATTTTAAGATCCCTTCCAAAGAGTTAGGATCCAAAAGTTACGGCCATTCAAGAGTCCAAGGACCTTAAGACCTTTCCTCTCGAAGAACTTATTGGGTCTCTAATGACCTACGAAATGACATGCCATGCTCATGAAGAGCTTGAGAACCCCCTTCCAAATAACAGGAAGGATATGGCACTAAGAACACAAGAAGACCACTTGAAAGGAACATCAAGTGATGAGGACAGTGACAATGACATTGCACTTTTAACTCGAAAATTTAAAAAACTTATAAGAAAGAACAAATTTAAAAATGACACAAAAAACAAACTTGAATATAAAAAGGACCAAGTTATTTGTTACGAGTGCAAGAAGTCGGAGCACTTCAAATATGAATGCCCTCAAGCCAAGAAGAAGCAACCAAAGAAGAAGAAAGCGTTGAAGGCTACATGGGATGATTCAAGTGACTCCAAGGTTGGAAGAAGCAAGCAACAAAGAGGAGGCTAACTTCACGCTAATGGCCTTAGGAGAAGAGGTTAGTGAGTTATTTAATGAAGAATTATCTTTCGATGAACTTTCTATCACTTTTCATGAGTTATTTGTTGAATGTAAAACTCTTAGTAAGAAGTTTAATTTACTAAAAAAGGAACATGCTTTACTGCAAGATAAATTTAAAAGTCTTGAGCATGATTCTCTCCCTCTACTCACATGCTCTAAGTGTAATCACTTAGAAGTAATTGAAAAGGAGAACTTGCTACTCAAAGAGACCTTAAGGATAAAGTATGTAAAGTGTGTCAACTAGGAAAACAAATAAAAACTAGTTTCAAACCAAAAAATCAAATTAGCACCACTAGACCATTGCAATTGATCCATTTGGATTTATTTGGACCAACTTACATAACAAGCCTAGGAGGTAGCAAATATGCCTTGGTAATTGTGGATGACTATAGTAGATACACTTGGACCTATTTCTTGGCTCACAAAAGTGATTGTTTCAAATGTTTCTCTAAATTTTGTAAACTCACTCAAAATAAAAAAGGTTTTATGATTTCATCAATTCGAAGTGATCATGGAGGTGAATTTCAAAATCATGACTTCTAAAATTTTTATGAAATAAACGGATATAACCATAACTTCTCTAATCCAAGAAATCCACAACAAAATAGAGTAGTAGAAAGAAAAAATAGAAGTTTACAAGAAATGGCTAGAACCATGTTAAATGAATATAATTTACCCAAATATGTGAACAGGGCTTGCTATGTCATGAATAGAGTTCTAGTAAGACCATCTCTATCTAAGACTCCATATGAATTATGGAATAATAAAAAATCCAATATCTCTTACTTTAAAGTTTTCGGTTGCAAATGCTTTATCTTGAATAAAAAGGATGCTATAGGACAATTCGATGCTAAATCCGATGAAGGCATCTTGTTTGGTTACTCTTCTATTTCTAAAGCTTTTCGAGTTTTCAACAAAAAAACTTTTGTTATAGAAGAATCTATTCATGTGGTTTTTAATGAATTTTCTGAATTTAAGAAAAAAGATTTTGATGATGATCATGGTTTTGATGATTTGAATTTGAATAAACTCTCTCCTCTAAATGGCAACTTGGATACAACTTCTTCCCAAATTTCCTTACCCAAGGAATGGAAGTATGTAGATGCCCATCCCAAGGAGCTAATTATAGGAGATACATCTAAAGGGGTTCAAACTCGTTCTTCATTTAAAATTTTTTGTGCCAATGCCGCTTTTCTTTCTCAAATTGAACCAAAGTGCATTGATGATGCCTTTAAAGATGATTCTGTTGAATCTCGGATTTTGATGATAAAATCAATTGGTGAAATATTTATTTTAGTCTATATTGTCAAAGATAAGTGTGCAGGATTAACTACGATGGGTCAGAAACATAAAGTGATTTGCCGAGATCAAGTCCGTCGGGTGTTCAAGAGTTCATCGGAAGTCCGAAGGATCGTCGGAAGTGTTGCCGGAACCAACCAAGATTGGATCAGGGACTTGCTGAAGTTTTCAGAAGTTTGTTGCAAAGATTGTTGAAGGTTCACGGAACTTTACCGAGAAGGTTCGGAAGCTTGTCGAAGACTCGTTGAGCATGCCATACAAGCCGGGAGCATGCTGGGAATCCACTGAAAGAAATCCGAGGGAAATATCGGAGGACCGCCGAAGTTTCATCGTAAAGCTCGTCGAAATAAGACTTGAAGAATGTCGGTTTAAATCACTGTTAATTATGTTTTAATTTCATAGTTGGCACGTACTTAGGGCAAGGATTTCGAATTAATCCTACTCAAAATTGGTAGGGGCCAACCGGGCCCTTACTAGGCTTTTTGGTTCTTGAACAAGGCCCATTCAGCAAAGCCGATGGGCAGGCGCACCGCTTAGTAGCCGTGTCTTTGGGCAAGTGCTACCGCCCCTAAGCGGTAGTACCACCCGGCTATAGTGTCTGATGGCGGTAGCACCGCTTTGTACCTGTCGATCGTCATTGTCGACGACGACGACAAGCGTAGCACTTGCCTCTGACAGGCGATAGCACCGCTAGCACCGGGAACTCCAATTTGATTTCAAATTTGGAGCCCAAATTTGAAACCATTTTGGATCTATAAATACCCCTCCTTTCTCAACTGAAAGAGCACCGTTTTGAGAGTTAGAATCTTGAGTTTAAGTCTTTGAATAGTCTTGAAAAGCCTTGTCTCTTGCTAAGTTTTCTCATTTCTATGGACTTCGAACTTTGGAACATTGTTGAAAATGGCTTTGCAAAATCTTCTCTTCCGATGAGTGAGTGGAATGAGTCGGAAAGGAAGATTTTTGCTCTCAATGCAAAGGCTATGAATGCCTTATTTTGTGCGCTTGATAAGAATGAGTTTAATCGGGTTTCTATTTGCGAATCGGCATTTAATATTTGGCACACTCTTGAAATCACTCATGAAGCCACTAGCCGAGTGAAAGAGTCCAAAATCAACATTCTTGTGCATTCTTATGAACTTTTTCGGATGAAACCAAATGAGTCCATTGGAGACATGTACACCCGCTTTACGGATGTCATCAATGGACTTAAAGCTCTTGGTAAAGATTTTTCTAATTTTGTGTTGGTAACTAAAATTTTGAGATCCCTTCCAAAGAGTTGGGATCCAATGGTTACGGCCATTCAAGAGGCCAAGGATCTTAAAATATTTCCGCTTGAAGAACTTATTAGGTCTCTAATGACCTACGAGATGACGTGCCATGCTCATAAAGAGCTTGAGAACCCCCTTCCAAAGAACAGGAAGGATATGACACTTAGAACACAAGAAGACCACTTGAAAGGAACATCAAGTGATGAGAACAGTGACAATGACATTGCACTCTTAACTCAAAAGTTTAAGAAATCTATAAGAAAGAACAAATTTAAAAATAACATAAAAAATAAATTTGAACACAAAAAGGACCAAGTTATTTGCTACGAATGCAAGAAGCCGGGACATTTCAAGAATGAATGCCCTCAAGCCAAGAAGAAACAATTCAAGAAAAAGAAAGCTTTGAAGGCCACGTTGGATAATTCAAGTGACTTCGAGGTTGAAGAAGTTAGCAACAAAGAGGATGCCAACTTCGCGCTAATGGCATTAGGAGAAGAGGTTAGTGAGTTATTTAATGAAGAGTTATCCTTCGATGAACTTTCTATCTCTTTTCATGAGTTATTTGATGAATGTAGAACTCTTAGTAAGAAGTTCAATTTGCTTAAGAAAGAGCATGCTTTATTACAAAATAAGTTCAATAGTCTCCAAACCCCTTCTCTACCCCCATGCTCTAAGTGTGAACACTTAGAAGCAACAAAAAGGGAGAACTTGCTACTCAAAGAGACCCTAAACAAGTTTAAGGTCCGTAGCAAGGGCTTGGACATGATCCTTACTAACAAGGGTCACGTCGAAAATAGGAGTGGAATCGGATTTGTGAGTGTATCTCACCAAAATCCCACCACCTTCATTAAAGGACCCACATTGCATGTATCACCTCATTTGAAATATAATTTTTGTGGTAAAACAGGATATGTTACTTACAAATGTCCATTCAAGAAATTTAGTCCATAAAATGGGTTCCTAAAGGAACCATAAACAATTCAATGTTGAATTACAAATTAAATAGATCAATTTGTAAGGCACCCAAAATCAAATGGGTATCTAAAAACCATCCTCTTTTGTAGACAAACTCACAAGCTAGGAGCAAGAAATGGTATCTTGATAGTGGATGCTCAAGGCATATGACCGGAGATCCATCACATTTCTCTATGCTCACTAGCAAAGAAGAAGGGTATATCACTTTCGGAGACAACAACAAGGGTAAAATCATTGGCAAGGGAACCATAGGTAACAAATCATGTTTTTCAATTGATGATGTGTTACTAGTTGATGGTTTAAAATATAATCTTTTAAGCATTAGTTAATTATGCGATAAAGGCTATGTTGTTAGATTTGAATCTAATGTTTGCATCATTGAAAAACCAAACAATGACATATCCATGATTGCCTTAAAACAAAACAATGTCTACACCATAAATATTGATGAATTAAGTAATGAAATGTGTTTTTCGGTTTTGAATGATGATGCTTGGCTTTGGCATAGGAGATTAGGCCATGCAAGCATGAAACTAATCTCTAATATTTCATCTAGAGAGTTAGTAAGAGGAATCCTAAACATGAAATTTGTTAAGGACAAGGTATGTGATGCATGTCAACTAGGAAAACAAATAAAAACTAGTTTCAAATCAAAAAATCAAATTAGCACCACTAGACCATTGCAATTGATCCATTTGGACTTATTTGGACCAATTGACATAACAAGCCTAGGAGGTAGCAAATATGCCTTTGTAATTATGGATGACTATAGTAGATACACTTGGACCTATATCTTAGCTCACAAAAGTGATTGTTTCAAATGTTTCTCTAAATTTTGTAAACTCACTCAAAATGAAAAAGGTTTTATGATATCATCAATTCGAAGTGATCATGGAGGTGAACTTCAAAATCATGACTTCCAAAATTTTTGTGAAATAAACGGATATAACCATAACTTCTCTACTCCAAGAAATCCACAACAAAATAGAAGTTTGCAAGAAATGGCTAGAACCATGTTAAATGAATATAATTTACCAAAGTAATTTTGGGCCGAAGCCGTGAATACGGCTTGCTATGTTATGAATAGAGTTCTAGTGAGACCATCCCTATCTAAAACTCCAAATGAATTATGGAATGATAAAAAACCCAATGTTTCTTATTTTAAAGTTTTTGGTTATAAATGTTTTATTTTAAATGAAAAGGATGCCGTAGGAAAATTCGATACAAAATCCAATGAAGGTATATTTCTTGGTTATTCTTTCGTTTCTAAGGCTTTTCGTGTTTTCAACAAAAGAACTTTAGTTATAGAAGAATCTATTCATGTGGTTTTTAATGAAATTTACGAATTTAAGAAAAAAGATTTTGATGATGATTTTGGCTTTGATAATTTGAATTTGAATGAACCCTCTCCTCAAAATGACAACTTGGATGCATCCTCTTCCCAAACTTCCTTACCCAAGGAATGGAAGTATATAGATGCTCATCCCAAGGAGTTAATTATAGGAGATGCATCGAAAGGGGTTCAAACTCGCTCTTCTTTCAAAGATTTTTGTACCCATGCTGCTTTTCTTTCTCAAGTTGAACCAAAATGCATTGATGATGTCTTAAAAGATGATTCTTGGGTTATCGCAATACAAGAAGAATTGAATCAATTTGAGAGGAATGAGGTATGGAAGCTTGTTCCTAGACCTAATGACCACTTAATTATTGGTACTAAGTGGGTCTTTAGAAACAAGCAAGATGAATGTGGTATCGTGGTTAGAAACAAGGCTAGACTAGTGGCCAAAGGTTTCAACCAAGAAGAAGGTATCGATTACGAAGAGACCTTCGCTCCGATGGTAAGATTAGAAGCCATTAGGATGCTCCTTGCCTATGCTAGTAGTAATAATTTCAAATTATTTCAAATGGATGTCAAAAGTACATTCTTAAATGGTTTTATTTCCGAAGAAGTGTATGTCGAACAACCACCCGGATTTGAAAATTCTCTTCTCCCTAACCATGTGTTTAAGCTAACTAAGGCTTTATATGGTCTAAAACAAGCCCCTAGGGCTTGTTATGAGAGGCTTAGTTCTTTTTTAATTTCAAATGATTTCACTAAAGGTAAGGTTGATACTACATTGTTTATTAAACATTTTAAAAATAATTTTCTTATTGTTCAAATTTATGTTGATGATATTATTTTTGGTTCTTCTAATAAATCACTATGTGAATCATTTGCCAAGAATATGAGTGATGAATTTGAGATGAGCCTAATGGGAGAACTAAATTTCTTTTTAGGATTACAAATTAAGCAACTAAGTGATGGTATATTTCTAAATCAATCAAAGTATACATTAGAATTGTTAAAACGATTTAACATGGATGGATCAAAAGACATTAGCACTCCTATGAGCACCTCTACTAAGTTAGATATAGATGAAAAAGGAGAAAGTTTTGATCAAAAAACATATAGGGGTATGATAGGTAGCTTGCTTTATCTCACTGCAACCAGACCTGACATCATGTTTAGTGTGGGGTTATGTGCAAGATTCCAAGCTAATCCTAAGCTATCTCACTTTAAAGTCGTTAAGAGAATTCTTAGATATCTTAAAGGGACTCCGAATCTTGGATTATGGTATCCAAAATCTGATAACTTTGATTTGAAAGCTTATGCAGATGCTGATTTTGGTGGTTGTAAAATAGATAAAAAAAGTACATCCGGAATATGATAATTTTTAGGACATGCACTTGTTTCTTGAACTTCTAAGAAATAAAATTCAGTTGCACTATCTACGATAGAAGCCGAATACATAGCTGCAAGTACATGTTGTGCACAGGTTATTTGGATGAAAAATATGCTAGAAGACTATGGAATTTATTTAAAGAATATTACTATAAAATGTGAAAACATGAGTACTATCTGTCTAACTAAAAATCCAATTCAACACCCTCGAACTAAGCATATTGACATTAGGCATCATTTTATACGTGATCATATCAGTAGTAAAGATGTCACCCTTGAATTTATTGATACAAATCATCAATTAGTGGATATTTTTACAAAACCCTTAAATGAGGAACAATTTGATTTTATTAGAAGGGAATTAGGCATGTTAAATTGTCATAATAAATGAGCTTTATTGTATAAGATTTTTCTTTGAAATTTCGATTTTCGTCGATTTGACTTTCTCTCGGATTTCTTTTTGAAATTTCGGATTTCTTTTTGACATCATCCCATCCTTAAAATCTTTGAAAACAAATTCAGAACAAATTTTTTTAGAAAAAAATATTTTGTGGGGCTAGCGGTAGCACCGCCTGAACCGACGGTAGTACCGCCTGGGTACTCGGCTCCCAAGCGGTAGCACCGTCTGGTTGGCGGTAGTACCGCTCGAACACTCCCATATTAAAGGGGGTGTTAGGGTCGGCGATAGAACCGACTGAAAACTCTCTCCCTTTCATTCTTCTTCCTCCTAAGCTCCTCTAAGCTTTCTCCTCTCCATTCTTCCTCCTCCTAAAGGGCAATCAAAGGCATTTTTGTGATCCAAGCTCCTCACCTCTCTAGGAAACACAAACAAGGTAATAGCTGAAATTTTCTCTTCTACTCACAATTGCTTGTCTTTTCCTTATTATTTCCTTTTGTTTGTTCATCATGAATAGACATAGACATGGCTCCTAAGAAATCAACAAGAGGCAAAGGGAAAAGGTTGAAAGGAGATTCATTTGACCCAACCCTTTTTAGATCTAATGAGGTAGCCTTAAGATACCCAAATTTTGATTGTAAAACCATACATAAGGGTAAACATGTTGATCTAGGTGAACTAGGAAACCTAGAACTTATTAGATGGTTTGCTGATCTAAATGCTTTACCTATCTTGCAAATTAATGAATCAATCTACCATAGGTTGGTTAAGCTATTTTATGCTAACATGATTATTAAAGATGATGTTTTGTCCACCTATGTGTTAGGAACCACAATTCAGATTTCTGATCATATCATATGTGAGTTACTTGGAATTGAAGAAATGAATAGAGGATGTTATTTTAGAGGGCAATGGGATATGGATGCAATTGGAGCAACCCACTTCAAAGCCTTAGAAATTATTTTTGCTAATCCTAACCTAGGCATCATCCCTAAAAGCTGCGAGCACTTATTACCTTTTAACTCAAAATTACTTCATCACATTATGATAAGCATTCTACTTCCGAAGCAGTTTCATCCTGATGAAATGAGTATGTTAGAACTGAGTACGATGTATTGGATTATGACTAGACAAAACAACTGCTTTGGTTATTTGATTAGACAACATATGATAGAAATTTTCTCTAGAGACTCGATGTTGTTGTATGGTGGGTTGATCACTAGACTCATTTTTGCCCATGACATTTGTGTGTCACCCAACGAGGAAGTAATGAAAGTTGATAGATATAACACAATTAATAGAAGTCTCCTGAAGCGGCTTAGATGCACATTTAGAGATGGCATATGGATTAGGCAACCTAGAAGGGTTGATATAGTTCCTCCACCAGTAGGGCAACCTGAAACACCAATTTTTAGGGGAAATGAATCTCCTCCGCCTAGTCCTGTTGATCCAACACCGTCTGAGCCAGCTCTTGCTCCATCTACTGAAGATCCGATCATGCATGTCTTGAATCAAATCACATCACAACAAACTGAAATTTTGAAGGAAGTGCAACAAATGAACCACAAAATAGATCACTTGTATAGGCATCTTGGCTTTCCTCCTCCGGAGTAGCTGTTGTTTTCTTTTTAAACACTTGTCCTGTTAAGCTTATGACTACTATGGATGATGTTGTGTGTTGTAACTTTCATTTCATCTACTCAGCTTTTGCATGAACTTTTTTTTTCGATTTGATCATAATTTTGACTTGATACCTTCTTCCTTGTGACTACTATGGATTACACTTTTATATCATTTTATGACTTGATACCTTCCTCGAATGGTTTCTTGCTCTCTCCATGGCAATGAATGGTTTCTTCACCTTCATTATTTTTGTTGATGACAAAGGGGGAGAAAAAAAATGTAAATTGCTATGATGGAGTAATTGTTGCTATGTTGGAATAAAATGCTTAAAGTGAAATATGAATCAATTGTATCGCATTGTAAATGCTTAAGAACTCTTATTCTTGAGATAAGCTACTTTTTCATGTGATATCATGTCTTGATATTAAAACACTCTTTTGGATATCACTTGATCTTTATCATGTTTGAATTAATATTTCTAGTTATTATAGGTGTAAATACTTTGACATTGTTTAAAATACATTGCTTTGAGTATTTATGTCTAAGCTTGCTTATTAAGCTTTATGTTGAATGAAATCTATTCGATTGGCTTAAATTCAAAAGATTGAATTTAAGTGCTTTTTACCTTCTAATGATATGGCATATAGATAGGGGGAGTTGAGTTTAACTCCATCATCAATTGATTCTCATCATCAAAAAGGGGGAGATTGTTGAATCTCAGATTTTGATGATAAAATCAATTGGTGAAATATTTGTTCTAATCTATATTGTCAAAGATAAGTGTGCAGGATTAACTACGATGGGTCAGAAACATAAAGTGATTTGCCGAGGTCAAGTCCGTTGGGTGTTCAAGAGTTTATCGGAAGTCCGAAGGATCGTCGGAAGTGTTGCCGGAACCAACCAAGATCGGATCAAGGACTTGCCGAAGTTTTTGGACGTTCATCGCAAAGATTGTTGAAGGTTCGCGGAACTTTACCGAGAAGGTTCAGAAGCTTGTCGAAGACTCGTTGAGCGTGCCATACAAGCCGGGAGCATGTTGGGAATCTGTCGGAAGAAATCCGAGAGAAATATCGGAGGACTGACGAAGTCTCATCGTAAAGCTCGCCGGAATAAGACTTGAAGAATGTCAGTTTAAATCACTGTTAATTATGTTTTAATTTTATAGTTGACACATACTTAGGGCAAGGATTTCGAATTAATCCTGCTCTAAATTGGTAGGGGCCAACCAGGGCCCTTCTTGGGCTTTTTGGGCCTTGAACAAGGCCCATTCAAAGAAAGTGAATGGGCCAAGCGGTAGAATCGCCTGTGCCAAGCGGTAGCACCGCCTGGCAGCCGTGTGGTAGCCCAGCCTGGGGCGATAGCACCGCCCGGCTACAGGGTACAGTGGCGGTAGCACCGCCTGCTCCAGGCGATAGCACCGCCTGTGCACTGTCAGTCTGACGACTAACAGACGGTAGCACCACCTCTGATAGGTGGTAGCACCGCCTCTAGCAGGCGGTAGCACCGCCAGCACCGGGAACTCCAATTTGATTTCAAATTTGGAGCCCAAATTTGAAACCATTTTGGATCTATAAATACCCCTCCTTTCTCAGCTGAAAGGGCACCGTTTTGAGAGTTAGAATCTTGAGTTTAAGTCTTTGAATAGTCTTAAAAAGCCTTGTCTCTTGCTAAGTGTTCACCTCCTTCTTCTTGAGAAATCTTGTAAGAGTGTGAACCTCTTGTAAAGGGTTGTAAAAAGGGGTATTTGGTCCTTCCCCTTCAAAGGATTTGCTAGTGGAAGTGCGGAGCCTCATCGTGAAGGCTTCAAGAGTGGATGTAGATCATTTGACCGAACCACTATACATCATTGTGTTCATGAATGTGTGAGTGTTTATATTCTGAATCATTTTATTACTTAGCTACAAATTACTTAGTTCCTTGCTATTTCCTTTACTCAAGCAACTTCTTACAAGTTCTCTTTCATCAAATCGAAATCTTCCTACGAACTTGTCTTTTTGTAAAATCAGTCTCAAAACTATGTTTTTAATCCGCTATACTAATTCACCCCCCCCCCTTAGTGCCTTTTCGATCCTAACAGATTCTTGGGTCATCGCAATACAAGAAAAGTTAAATCCATTTTAGAGGAATGAGGTATGAAAGCTTGTTCCTAGACCTAATGACCATTTAGTTATTGGTAGTAAATAGGTCTTTAGAAACAAGCAAGATGAATACGGTGTCGTGGTCAGAAACAAGGCTAGATTAGTGGCCAATGGTTTCAACCAAGAAGAATGTATTGATTATGAAGAGACCTTCGCTCCTGTGGCAAGATTAGAAGCCATCAGGATGCTCCTTGCCTATGCTAGTAGTAATGATTTTAAACTATTTCAAATGGATGTCAAAAGTGCTTTTTTAAATTGCTTTATTTCCTAAGAAGTATATGTTGAACAACCTCCCAGATTCGAAAATTCTCTTCTTCCTAATCATGTGTTTAAATTAACTAAGGCTCTCTATAGATTAAAACAAGCTCCTAGAGCTTGGTATGAAAGGCTTAGCTCCTTTCTTATCTCAAATAATTTTACAAAAGGCAAGGTTGATACTACATTGTTTATCAAATATTTTAAAAATAATTTTTTTATTGTTCAAATTTATGTTGACGATATTATTTTTGGTTCTACGGATGAATCACTATGTGAATCTTTTGTCAAGTGTATGAGTCATGAATTTGAAATGAGTTTAATGGGAGAATTAACCTTCTTTCTTGGATTACAAATTAAACAACTTGGTAATGATATATTTCTTAATCAATCCAAATATACATTAGAATTGTTAAAAAGATTTAACATGGAGAGGAATGAGGTATGGAAGCTTATTCCTAGACCTAATGACCATTATTCTCAAAAACTAATTTATATCTAATAACTGTCAAACATGAAATGGAAATAATATTTTTGATAATAGAAGGAACATAATAGCATGCATCTAATGCAATAATAGCTCCACTAGATAGATGTAAGGTGACCTTGCCAACAGCCACTATAGCAACCTTTGCTCCATTGCCCATCTTAAGGTCCATCTCGCCTCTGTTCAATCTCCTAGGTCCTGCTAGAACCTGAAGCTTCTGCAAGCTTCTGTTTCACCCTTTTTGCAAGATACTCTTTGTAGTTCCTCTTCCCGTGCCCATCTTTGCCGCAGTGGAAGCACTGGCCTTCATCCTTTGTTGGGTCTTTCTTGGCAACCTTTGCCTTACCCATTTTGCCCTTGCCCTTGCCCTTCTTAAGAGTCTTCTCAGCTTTCTTTTTCTTTCTGGTCTCACCAGCATAGAGAACTGGCTTCTCTTTCTTGATGGTGCTCTCTGCTTCTCTCAAAATATTGAGGAGCTTTGGGAGGGTCACCTCAAGTTTGTTCATATTAAAATTCATTATGAACTGAAAAAAGGAATCTGGTAGGGACTGAAGCACAAGATCTACTCACAGGTTATCCTCTAGGACCATTCCCAGACCGTGAGTTTCTCGATCCACTCAATCATCTTAAGGACATGGTTTTGAACTGGTGTCCCCTCAGTCATCCTGGCATGGAAAAGACTCTTTGATATCTCATATCGTTGAGTTCTTCCCTGTTCCTCAAACAGCTTGCCGAGATATAGGAGTATGGAATTAGCATCTATATTTTCAGGCTGTCTCTGTAACTCAGTAGTCATAGAGGCCAACATATAACATTGAGCAAGATTGGAATCATCTAAGTACTTCACATAACGAGCGATCTCATCCTCGCTTGCCCTTTCGTCGAGCGTAGGGATCACTGTATCAAGGACATACATGATTTTCTCCATCATGAGAATGATTCTCAGATTGCAAAGCCAATCCGCATAATTTAGACTAGTGAGGCGGTTGGCATCAAGTATGTCACGTAAAGGATTTGAAAGCGACATTTTCTGAAATTAAAGATGTAGTAGAAATAAATAATATGTAGACTTTACAAAAATTAAATAGTTAAGATAAGGACTTCTATCTTAATATACTCCCACTAATTTTTCACGAGACACACAACACCCTCCGGTACGTGAATCGGAGACCCTCGGCGGATCTCTAGTGGGGATCGGGATCCAATCGGCGTCTTTACGTAACCTCGAGGGACTTGACTAATCACGTTAAGCCCGTAAAGGTAGGCAACTCTTGCCAATCACAACTCTTTATGATTCCCGTCCTGTTCGGCCTCCGAACCACCATGGCCTTGAGGGACTCGACCAACCATGATGCTCGGTTAAGTCATCCTATCGTTACACCGGGAATCGGTTCCTAGCTATAGTGATAGAAGGCCACGTGGGTCAATCTAATTGCCTCACGTTTACTGACTTAATATTATTAATGGAGAGAATTTTTGATTTGGTCTCCTAACATAATGTGTCACACAGATACGTATTTAATATATATATCTACATCGCATGCAAATATATATATACATATCTAATATGTGTATATTTAATCACACATCATATGAGCAATCACACCAAATGATCATGGACCACATCCTAATGTGATTAGGCCCGAGCCAATGGGCCCAATCACTCACATCAAGATCTATGTGTACTTCGGCGTATCTCCATGCCCTGTGATCGTCCATCTCGCTTCGTCGGATCCATCAGCATCTCAATGCATCTCTATGTGTCGGATCGTCCATCTTGACCTCGTGAATCATGCTACCGCTGCACCTCCTCATGTAATTACAACTTAATTACAAGCACGCAGGCTCGACAATAAATGAGAAAAGAAAAGAGGCTCACAGGCCCCAATAATAATAATCACATGTACACACATCACATCACAGGTCCATGATCATCTGTCCACATCATACATCACATGTATATGTTATTTTAGACTGCTAGACAAAAATAATGATTAATTAAACTATTTAATTAACATATTTAATTTTCTGAAATGAGAGACATAAAGGAAATTTTTTGAATTCCTAGGGGTATTTCGATAATTCAGCCAAAAGAGTATTTTGGTAATTCTGTCAAAAGGGACAGAATCTGAAATTTCTAAAATTTTGAGGGGTATTTTGGTAATTCTATCAAAAGGGGCAGAATCTAGAATTTCTGAAATTCCAAGTGGCAAAATCATCTTTTGCCTTAAAACCCTAACTCATCACCCCTAGCGGCCTATGTTACGACTGCGGCCACCACCATCTTACCGACGGCGGCCCCTGCATGCGGGGAGGGCACCGGGGTGGTGACGCCGACGTTGCCCCGCGGGCACTGTGCTCGCAGGCTCTGCCCCGCGCGCAGCGTCAGTGCCCCGCGACGCTGTCCCGTGGGTGTAGCGCTCGCAGCGCCGCCCGCGAGCATGCGCTTAGCACGCCCTCTACAGTACCCCCGGCGCCCTTGGGGCCGGACCCACCAAGCGCCCTGCGGGCGAGATCGAGCAGTAACTGCGCCATGCCCACTTATCGGCTAGCGATTGCGCTTGTTGCTGTCTCGGCAGCAGCAAGGCCGCAAGCGATCTTATGGTCAGACTGATGAACACAACAAGGGCAGCAACAGTTACTGCCCTTCCTAGCCCTTTTGCGCCAACGATTTTGGCATCAAAAGTAGATCCAAAACACAACACATGCAATTTAAGATTCGATCTTCGCACGAACAACCTGGCTCTGATACCACTATTGGGAAATCCATCAGGGGAGCGACATCATATGCGCAGCGGAAGAACAGAAAACAAAACCCCAGATTTTTCGTAGAAAGTTTCCGTCGTCGTGCCAAGATCGGTGCGTCAAAAATAAATCTGCAAAACTACACGTGTAAAAGAAGATACCTAGGGAGATCGTATATCCCTGAATTCTTGCTGATCTATGGGAGAGGATGAAGGAGGTCAAGCGTCCTCCTCTCTAGTGGTATCCACACAGTAGGGATTACAATGATGCACCTCTCTCTCTGAGGAGAGGAGAACAGGAAGTGGCTACCAAAAGAAACCCCCAGCCTATAAAGCTTTGGTTTCCTCCTATTTATATAGGTCCCCTGAAAACCCTAATAGATCTTTTATTAGCAATTACCCAAACCTCTTGGATTAGTGGGTCTCTACCCAATAATCTCTTATTAGCAATTATTGGATCTCATCTCAAGATCCAATAATTCAGGAGCTTAATGGATATCCAATAAGATAGGGGGTTCAGCGGATATCTCATATCCGAACCTCTACTCGTCGCAACACCTACCATATGTGCGTGACCCTCTAGGCCCAATATTGAGTTGGACGTGAGTCATACTTATCAGAACTTCTTCAGACTTAGTAAATTATTATCTCTATAATAATTCACCCAACTCATCGACTACGAATGTACCATGCCACTATGCCGCGGCCCCAAGATGATATAGGGGAATCTAATCCTTTGGACCTATCTGTCCTCAGTTACCATGTATCTATAGTCCCTCATCCATCCAATATCCCAGAGACCCTATACCGGGCATGGTGCTGTCAGGCCCATACGGTCACTCCTTGAGTCTTGCTCTTGTCAGATTCTCCCGGAGAACTCTTTCTCTCTCAATCCAAATAACCTTAGCCAAGGATTTGTTGGAGCAAGAACACATGGGATATTCCTCTCATGATACCGAGAGCGGATGATCCTCTATTGACACTCAATAGCCCTCGTAAGGTTGGCTACCACTCCCAATAACCAGCTATACTAGATTTGGAACTTTCCAAACCTATAAGTTCGGTATCAAAGAGTGGAGTACTCAGACAGGACATCCTTGGTGTCCCAAGTCTAAGGACCAGATACACTACTAGGACTACGGAATCGCTATCTGACGTGAGGTATCAATAACTATCTAGCATATCGTAGGCGGATTAATCAGTGAACTCATTCCCCAATGAGCACCTGCATTGTACCTTTAGTGTCCCCACATGAGTAGCTATGAGACCAGCTACCTCCATTATATGGACGGGTATACAGCACACCAGTCTATCCAGTTATCTCGATGTCCGTCTCGAGTAACCTATGACCAGGATAATTCAGGGTCTGTGTTTAAAGGTGAATCGGTCTCATTATCGTAATCTCATCACGATCCGATTCCCATTGCACAGATCAAAGGACATCACAATATATACAACACTCAAGATAAAGTGATAAAACGCCTAATAATAAGCAAAGAGAAAAAGTGTATATCAAGTCAGAAGTGTCATCACTCATGTGATTGGCTTGCAAGGCACATATAACTAGCACAATGATCCATCACACTTGTCTTCCGACACTTTATTTCGCTTTACGTCTTCATCGTTATTATAGTTAATCCTGCATACACACAAACAAAACTTTACTTTGATCTAGACAATTATTACAATGTGAATTAACATTCTGTTGCCCGGCACTTCGTTGGTCGGCACTTCATTCGATTCTTCGGCGCATCATCCTCTCTTGTGTTTTGTTGCCCAATCGGTGGTTGACCTCTGCAACCTCGATATCCTTGGCACAACATGCTTTTCTTAACTCGATGCCCGACATACGAAGCCTTCTGTCGATTGTAGACTGAACCTCTGGCTCGACATCCAATATCCTGACGTGATCACCTGACGCAACGTCAATTCCTCTAGTGTCAACTGTCTAATCCTGATCGATAGTAGACCTGTGTAACTCAAAATACAGTTAGACAGTAAAACACAATCAATTAGTTTCATCATCAAAATCTGAGATTCAACAATGGCATGATTTGTAGTGATAAATGCTTTGTATGTATCATATTGCAATGTATCGTAATTGACATGCTTTGTATCATAAAATTCTTAGTATCATTAAAAGCATCGTAATGTATCGCAATTATATGTAGTGTATCGCAAATAATTATAGTGTATTGCAATTATATGGAATGTATTATATGCATCGCAAATGTTGTTGGGAAATCCACAAGGGGGAGCGACATCACATGCGCAGTGGAAGAACAGAAAACAAAACCTCAGATTTTTCGTAAAAAGTTTTCGTCGTCGTGCGAAGATCGATGCGTTAAAAATAAATTCGAAAAACTACACATGTAAAAGAAGATACCTAGGGAGATCGTATATCCTTGAATTCCTACAGATCATTGGGAGAGGATGAAGGAGGTCAAGCGTCCTCCTCTCTAGCGATATCCACATGGCAGGGATTACAATGATGCACCTCTCTCTCTAGGGAGAGGAGAACAAGAAGTGACTACCAAAAGAAACCCCCAACTTATAGAGCTTTGGTTCTCTCCTATTTATATAGGTCTCTTGAAAACCCTAATGGATCTTTAACCCTATTGAGTATTGGATCTTCATCCAATTACTCAAACCTCTTGGATTAGCGTATCTCTACCCAATAATCTCTTATTAGTAATTATTGGATCTCATCTCAAGATCCAATAATTCAGGGGCTTAATGAATATCCAATAAGATAGGGGGTTCAGCGGATATCTCATATCCGAACCTCTACTCATCGTAACACCTACCATATGTGTGTGACCCTCTAGGCCCAATATCGAGCTGACCGTGAGTCATACTTATCAGAACTCCTTCTGACTTAGTGAATTATTATCTCTATAATAATTCACCCAACTCATCGACTGCGGATGTACCAGGCCACTATGCCGCGGCCCCCAGACGATGCAAGGGAATCAAATCCTTTGGACCTATCTATCCTCAGTTACCATGTATCTATAGTCCCTCATCCATCCAATATCCCAAAGACCATATATCGGGCATGGTGCTGTCAGGCCCATACGGTCTCTCCTCGAGTCTTGCTCTTGTCAGATTCTCCCGGAGAACTCTTTCTCTCTCAATCCGAATAACCTTGACCAAGGAATTGTTGGAGCAAGAACAAATAAGATATTCCTCTCATGATACCAAAAGCAGATGATCCTCTATTGACACTCAATAGCCCTCGTAGGGTTAGCTACCACTCCTAATAACTGGCTATACTAGATCTAGAACTTTCCAAACCTATAAGTCCAGTATCAAAGAGTGAAGTACTCATACAGGACATCCTTTGTGTCCTAAGTCTAAGGATCAGATAAACTACTGGGAGTACGGAATCACTGTCTGACGTGAGGTATCAATAACCATCCAGCATTTCGTAGGCGGATCAATCAGTGAACTCATTCCCCAATGAGCACTTGCACTGTACCTTTAGTGTCCCCACACGAGTAGCTTTGAGACCAGCTACCTCTATCATATGGATGGGTATACAGCACACTAGTTTATCCAGTTATCTCGATGTCCTTCTCGAGTAACCTATGACCAGGATAATTTAGGGTCTGTGTTTAAAGGTGAATCGATCTCATTATCGTGATCTCATCACGATCCGATTCCCATTGCACAAATCCAAGGACATCACAATATATGCAACACGCAAGATAAAGTGATAAAATACCTAATAATAAGCAAAGAGAAAAAGTGCATATTAAGTCACAAGTGTCATCACTCATGTGATTGGCTTGCAGGGCACATATAACTAGCACAATGATCCATCACACTTGTCTTCTGACACTTTATTTCATTTTACATCTTCATCGTTATCATAGTTAATCCTGCACATACATAAACAAAACTCTACTTCGATCTAGACAATTATTATAATGTGAATTGACATTCTATTATCCGGCACGTCATTGGTCGGCACTTCATCCGATTCTTCGGCGCATCATCCTCTCTTGTGTTTTGTTGTCCAATCGGTGATTGACCTCTACAACCCCAATATCCTTGGCACAACATGCTTTTCTTAGCTCGATGCCCGACGTACGAAGCCTTCTACCAATTGTCGATCGAACTTCCGGCTCAACATCCAATATCCTGACGTGATCACCCGACGCAATGTCAATTCCTCCAGTGTCAATTATCTAATCCTGATCGATAGTAGACCTATGTAACGTAAAATGCAGTTAGACAATAAAACACAAACAATTAGTTTCATCATCAAAATCTGAGATTCGACAATGGCATGATTTGTAGTGATAAATGCTTTGTATGTATCATATTACAATGTATCGTAATTGACATGCTTTGTATCATAAAATTCTTACTATCATTAAAAGCATCGCAATGTATTGCAATTATATGTAGTGTATCGCAAATAATTATAGTGTATTGCAATTGTATGAAATGTATCATATGCATTGCAAATGTTGTTGGGAAATCCACAAGGGGGAGCGACATCACATGCACAATGGAAGAACAGAAAACAAAACCCCAAATTTCCCATAGAAAGTTTCCGTCATCGTACGAAGATCGGTGCGTCAAAAATAAATCTGCAAAACTACACGTGTAAAAGAAGATACCTAGGGAGATCATATATCCCTGAATTCCTGCAGATCTGTGGGAGATGATGAAGGAGGTCAAGCGTCCTCCTCTCTAGCAGTATCCACACGGCAGGGATTGTGACAATGCACCTCTCTCTCTGGGGAGAGGAGAACAGTAGATGGCTACCAAAAGAAACCCTTAGCCTATAGAGCTTTGGTTCCCTCCTATTTATAGAGGCCCCTTGAAAACCCTAATGGATCTTTTTTCCCTATTAGGTATTTGATCTCCATCCAATCACCCAAGCCTCTTGGATTAGTGGGTTCTAACCCAATAATCTCTTATTAGCAATTATTGGATCTCATCTCAAGATCTAATAATTCACGGGCTTAATGGATATCTAATAAGATAGGTTCAGTGGATATCTCATATCCGAACCTCTACTCGTCACAACACCTACCATATGTGTGTGACCCTCTCGGCCCAATATCGAGCTGGTCATGAGTTATACTTGTCAGAACTCCTTCTGACATAGTGAATTATTATCTCCATAATAATTCACCCAACTCATCGATTGTGGATGTACCAGGCCACTATGTCATGACCCCTAGATAATACAAGGGAATCCAATCCTTTGGACCTATCTGTCCTCAGTTACCATGTATCTATAATCTCTCATCCATCTAATATTTTAGAGACCCTATATCGGGCATGGTGCTGTCAAGCCCATACGGTCTCTCCTCGAGTCTTGCTCTTGTCGGATTCTCCCAGAGAACTCTTTCTCTCTTAATTCGAATAACCTTAGCCAAGGATTTATTTGAGCAAGAATACATAAGATATTTCTCTCATGATACCGAGAGCGGATGATCCTCTATTGATACTCAATAGCCCTCATAAGGTTGGCTACCGCTCCCAATGACCGACTGTACTAGATCTGGAGCTTTCCAAACCTATAAGTCCGGTATCAAAGAGTGGAGTACTCATACAGGACATCCTTGGTGTCTTAAGTCTAAGGACCAGATACATTACTGGGACTACGGAATCGCTATCTGACGTGAGGTATCAATAACCATCCAGCATTTCGTAGGCGGATCAATTAGTGAACTCATTCTCTAATGAGCACCTACACTGTACTCTTAGTGTCCCCACATGAGTAGCTATAAGACTAGTTACCTCCATCATATGAACAGGTATACAGCACACCAGTCTATCCGATTATCTAGATATCCTTCTCGAGTAACCTATGACCAGGATAATTTAGGGTCTGTGTTTAAAGGTGAATCGGTCTCATTATCGTAATCTCATCACAATTCAATTCCCATTGCATAGATCCAAGGATATCACAATATACATCTAGATAATGTGAGATAATACCAATAATCATAAACAAAGAGATTGACACAGCATGTTACAGGTGCAATCACTCATGTGATTGGCTTGTAGGGCACCTATAACTAGCAAATGTTTCATGAATGCATAAAATAAAAATATTTCTATGATCATTATCGTTTCATGCTACTTAAATTCGATATCTTGCCTTGATACGATTAGTTCTCATTTGTGTATCATTGAATGATGTATCGTCAATTGATTACATGCCTTAAATTCTTGAACTATTTGATATCACTTGATTCTTGCTATATTTCAAAATTATAGTTGGTATCATTTGTCAAAATAATAATTGTATATCATCATTCGACATTGAACTTGAAAATGAATGTTATGCTTTGACATCATTTTCGAATTGTGAAAAATACGAAGTTTCGTATTTAGAGATGAAAAAAACATGCTAGTTAAGCATGATGATAAGTTCAAACATATGTAACTTATTGGGTTGGGCTTGAATTCAAGGGGGTTTGAATTTAAGTATTTTCTTTCTCAAAATATGGCATATAGATAGGGGGAGTTAAGGTTAACTTCGTCATCAATTGATTATCATCATTAAAAAGGGTGAGATTGTTGAATCTCAGATTTTGATGATGAAGTCAATTAATAGGTTATTTGATCTAATCCATATTATTGAGAAAAGTGTATAGGATTAACTATAATAGTGATGAAGACGTAAAGTAAAACGACGTGTTGGAGTCAAGTGCGATCAAATCCTTGGATGTTCGAGAGTCCGCCAGAAGTCCAAAGATTCATCGGAAGTGTTGGCGGAACTGGCCAATAATGAATCGGGAGCTTGCTGATGGGTTGTCAAAAGTTCACCAGAAGGTTCATCGGAAGTTCACGGAGTCCACCGAGAAAAATCGGAGCTTGCCCAAGAAAACTCGTCGGAACTCACTAAGTTGTCGTAAAGTCCGGGTGCCTGTTGAGAGTCCATCGGAAGTTGTCTGAGGGTTCGTCAGAAGTCCATTGAAAGTTTATCGGAAGTTCATCAAAAGCTTGCCGAAAGAAGATTTGATGTGCTGGTTTAGGTTTTTTCTTTGTGTATGTCTTTAATATCATAGTTAGCACGTAATTAGGGTTAGGATTAGATGTTAATCTATCAAACCTTGGTAGGGGCCAACTGGGCTCGTAGATTAATTGGATTGGGCTAGATTCAAGGCCCATCCAGAAGTGTTAGACTTGTCTGGCGATGGCACCACCTCGCAAATAGATTCCCAAGTGCTTTGGGTGGCCCAAGTCAGTGGTGGTACCACCGACAATTATTACTTACCAAGTGATGGTATTACTTGACAAGCGATGGTACTGCCCCTCCATAGAGTCCAAGACTCTATCAAGCGTTAGTATAGCCAGACTAGGTGGCGGTACTGCCCAGTACACAAACAGAACTAGGGTCAACTAGCGGTGGTACCGCTAGTGCCACACAGTGGTACCGCTAACACCTAAAAATCCGGGATGTTGCCTCTTTTGGCTCTAATTCTGAAGCCAATTAAGCCTATAAATATCCCTTACTTCTCAACTAGCTAAGCACATTGAGAAGTGATAAAAAAACTAAGCCAAAACTCTAGTGAAATAGCCTTGGAAAGCTCAAGTGTTTACCTCCCGAAGTTTCACTTGTAAAAGTTCTGTAAAAGAGCGTGAACCACTTGTAAAAGTCTATAAGAGGGGTGTTTGATCCTTCTCCTTCAAGAAGGATTGATAGCGGAATCCAAGAACCTCATCGGTGAAGGTTTCGAAAGTAGATGTAGGTCATTTGACCATACTACTATAAATTACTACATACTTCTCTTGGTGTGTAAGTTTTAAATTGCTATATTTCAATTTTTACTATGCTGCAATCTTTTAATCTCCTTCTTTCAACTCTCTTTCGTATTCACTCGAATAATCCTCTTTATCAAAATTGCTTTGTCGGACAAAACTTTTCAATACACAATGTTTTTTCGAAATCAGTTTAAATTATCATTTTTTATCCGCTACACTAATTCAACCCCTCTCTTAGTGCCGGTCTAGATCCTAACACTCCAAGCTTCTATTTCTCCTTTTCTACAAGATACTCCTTGTAGTACCTCTTCCAATGCCCATATTTGTCGCAATGGAAGCATTGGCTTTTGTCTTTTATCAGGTCCTTCGTAGCAACCTTTATTTTACTCGATCTGCCCTTGCCCTTGCCCTTCTTAAGAAACTTCTCTATCTTCCTTTTCTTTCTAGTCTTACCAATATAGAGAACTATATAAAGGAATCTAGTAGAGACTGAAGCACAAGATCCATACATAGGTTATTCTCTAGAATCATTCCTAGACCTGTGAGTTTCTCTATTCACTCAATCATTTTAGGGATACGGTTCTGAACCAGTGTCCCCTCAGTCATCCTATTGTGGAAGAGACTTTTCTATATCTCATATCATTGAGTTCTTCCCTATTTCTTAAATAATTTATGGAGATGCCGGAGTATGTATTTGACATCCATCTTTTCATGTTGTCTCTATAACTCGGGAGTCATAGAGCCCAACATATAATATTGAGCAAGAGTGGAGTCATCTACATACTTCACATAGCGAGCGATCTCATCCTCGCTTGCCCCTTCCTTGGGCATAGGCATCACTATATCAAGGACATATGTGATTTTCTCCATCGTGAGAATGATTCTCAGGTTATAGAGTCAATTTGTATAATTTGGACTAGTGAGGTGGTTGGTATCAAGTATGCCACGTAGAGGGTCTTATGACGATATTTTTTAAAATAAAGATGCAACAAAAGTAAATAACATGTAGATTTTATAAAAATATGAATAATCAAAATATAGACTTCTATCTTGACATACTCCTACTATTTTTCTAGTGAGTCACGTGACACCCTCAGCATGTGAAATGGAAGTCTCTAACAGACTTCTAGTGGGATTGAGATCTAATCAACATCTTAATGTAACCTCGAGGGACTCGACCAATCACACTAAGCCAAAAAGGTAGGCAACTCTTGGCGATCTAACTCTTTATAATTCCCATCCTATTTGGCCTCCGAACCACCATGGCCTCGAGGGACTCGACCAACCATGATGTTCGGTTAAGTCATTACCACGTTACAAGATGAGTCTGATTCGATGATATACCCTCGAGGGATTAACCAAGCAAACCATGTCCTCAGGTCACCGATGACATCTCTATGTTGTAGATAAGATAGTAAATCGCGATATAGGTAAATCTCAAGAGACTCGACCAACTCAACCTACACTGGGAATCGGTTCCTACTTATAATAATGGAAGGTCACGTGGGTCAATCTAATTACCTCACATTTACCGACTTAATATAATTGAGTGAGGAGATTTTTTAATTTGGTCTCCTAATATGACGTGTCACACACATACAAATTTAATATATATCTATATCACAAGCAAATATATATATCTAGTAGGTGTATAACCAATCACACATCACATAAGCAATCATACAGATGATCATGGACCACATCCTAATATGATCAAGCTTGAGTAAGTGGGCCCAATCACTCATATCAAGATCTATATGTGCATCAGCGCATCTCCATGCCCTATGATCATCCATTTCCCCTCATCGATTCCATCAGCATCTAAACGTATCTCCATGCATCGGATCATCTGTCTCGGCCTCGTGGTTCCCGCTATCACTTTCATGCTCCCATTGTGCCTCCTCATGTAATTACAATATAATTACAAGCATGCATGTCATGCCCCCCGAATTATCGCATTCAAGAGGTGTGACCCTATCTTAAATCAATAATATTATAATTCATCAACAATCTAATCCAGGATCCAAACTAACAATTTGAGGGTACTAAGAACCTTTCACATTAATATTCACACCCATAAATTCATAATTCGTAAACCTATATAGTTTATAAATCATACTCCACTTCACTCATTGATTCATAAAATCCAAAGCTAACTCAACTAAACATCAACCACATCATAAATCTATAATGGTGGGAATACATACAATCACAAAACCAATATTTATCATAAGTTCATATCCTTATACAATTTAAATTTATCATTCCAAAATCCTAAACATGAGAGATCCTTTAAATTTTTACAACATATAACTATAGACATATCCTTAACATTTCATCAGATGTAAAGTATACTATACAACAAAAACCTATCAACCAACAAAGATCTATCCAAAAATCTTCTAGCTTTTCACTGCTTCAACCCAATTCTAGCTTTTCAGTGTGTGATAAGCTAACCTAAAAAATTTATATAGCAACGGAGTGAGCATAAAGAGCTCAGCAAGCGACTAACATATCCATGGCGAAAGTTGAAGTTCAAGTAGGCTTGGTATCAAAATTCAAAAGTAAAGATACAAGTATTCATTGAAAGTATCTCATTTGATATAAAATCACAATAGGTCACCTCATTCGAAACATGCTTTAGTCATAACAATAGGGGAAAGGAAATTGGATTATATCATTAGCAAAAGAAGCATTTAGGTAAGTATCAAATGACATATGAAGCATTTAGGTGTATCTCAAAGACATAAGAGTATTTAGGAGCATAACAATGGCATATGAAATGAAATATTTTAAAGAATAACAAGTGAACCGAATAACAAACACAAGCTTGTATGTCATTTTTTATGTTGTATGCATTCTATTTTTATCCAAAGCATAAATATAAACACATAAGCAATTCTTTAGATATCATATCAAAAACATAGAGGGTGCTACAAGACCACATACATAACATGGTTCATCCATTTCTAGATGACCACCAAATATAAGTCTCCCACATTTGGGAGCTCCATTCACCCACGTCTGAGTAAAGTCAATGGGGATCGGTAGAGCAATCGCGAGGCTCTCAACACATACCCTTTACCATTTCTAGCAAAGGTCTAAACTATCTTACAAGATACTATAGTACAAAAGGATAGTATGAAAAATAAAATTGGCACATATCGGAAGCATATGTGGAACAACGAAATGTACATGTGCCTTTACGAAATAATGCAATGCAAACATGTTCTTTCACAAATAGATTCAGGTTTGCAATAATTGAAGGACAAGATTATATAAGAATTCAAAACAATCATGTGTAGCTCAATGGAAATAAGGATTTCTACTAAATTTAATTTTCAAAGGGATGAAACAATAATAGGCAATATCAACAAAAGCATGATTCCGATAGAATTCGAGGGGCATATTGCAGGAATTATTTAGGAAATTAATTATGCTCCAATTTGCTCAAAATAGGTATCATTAGAAATCTATATCAATCTATTTTTGGATAAATCCAGATTTATAAATTTTTGAGTTACTAACAGGGAGTTACAAAAAATATAGTAAAGTAGGGTTAGAATTTATCATCTCTGTAGCATAATTGGTAGAATCAATTAAAACAGATGTTTCAATAAGCATATATGCTTTATATTTTCCAAATTAGGTGTAAAAAGATATATATGAGTTTAGTTTCTAAAGAACTAAAGTTTTGTATAAATCAGAGTTTCCACCATAGAGTTATAAGCAATTCAGTAACAAAAGGTCAGAAGTTATGGTATCTGGTTTACTGAATTCATAAGGTCTACTCAATTATATGTTTGGGTAGGTAAACTGACTCCAAATCTCTCAATTTTTATATCAAATGAAAGTTAGGTAAGTCTATTTTTGTATGAATTATGTTTTTTTAAAATCATAATTTGGTACAAAAATTTATGGCTAAAAGAGTACTAAAGGGTCAAAATTTGAGAAAATTTCAGATTGAACATTTGATGCATAAATGGCAAAAGATATCATGTATGAAAACACAATCTTCCAAATTTCTCAAAATTAAGATGAAAACATAGATCAAAATTTATTATAGGATAGGGCTAGAACAGTTACCTTAGAAAAATTTTGATTCCCAAATGTGGGGGAATTGATGCAAAACCTTAAGCTAAGGCAAAATTTCTTCGTCTCCTTCAATTCCTTCTCCTTCTCTTCTAAAGTCTATGTTGCAACAAGTTTCCCACCTCTTTGTGAAGTTTTCCCTTAACTTCTCATCTAATTACTTAAGTTTTGGCTAATGCAAAGATAGTAAAGTGGCAAGCAGGTATGATGGAAGCCTATGTGTTATCTATATAATAAACACAAGTGGTTCCATCCTTAGGTTAGTTAATGACACATGTCCTCCATTTCTTTTTTTTTCTTTAACTTAATATGAATCTTTCATAAATCCTACCCAATTGCTAAGATTCACAATTTGGTCCCTAGTAATAAACTTTCAATATAAAAATGTTTAGTGCTAAAGAATTATTAAACAATCCTCATATTTACAATTTGGTCCTTACATTATAAACAAGCCCTTGAAAAAAATTTTCAAAAATGTGAGATATTACAATGCAGGCCTGATAATAAATGAGAAAAATAGAGGCACATAGACCCTAATAATAATAATCACATTTACACATATATCACACGGTCCATGATCATCCGTCTACACCATATATCACATGTATACATAATCATTATGTAGGACTACTAGATAAATGATAATAGTTAATTAAACCTTTTAATTAACAAATATTTTTTCTGAAATCAAGGACATATAAAGAATTTTTTAAATTATGAAGGGTATTTTGGTCATTCGACCAAAAGGGATAGAAATTGGAATTTCTAAAATTCCGAGGGGCAAAACTATCTTTTGCCCAAAAAAAACCCTAATCCCTTCCTTGTCTGCGTTATAGTGTGGCTGCCGCCACCCTGCCAATAGTGGCCTCTACATGGGGGATGTGACGGGGAGCCGCCCATGCCTGCGGGCGACTCACTTGCGGGCGACACTGCCACAACAAGCGGGCGCAGCGCCTGCAGGCACTGCCCCTACCACGGGTGGCCCATAAGTAGTGCCACCCCAACGAGCGGGCGCCCCTACGGTGCTCCGCCCATGGGGGCAAAGCACCCATGGTTGCCTACATGCGACCAAAGCTGTCATCTACGATGACAGTAAGGGTAGTAATAGTTGTTGTTGTCCTTTTTCTGCTTTTGCATCAATGATTTTGATGTCAAAAGCGTATCTAAAACACAATACGCACAGTTAAAATTCGATCTTCACATGAACAACCTAGCTTTGATACCACTATTGAGAAATCTAGGGGCGACATCACATGCGCAGCGGAAGAACAAAAAACAAAACATCCTAAATTTTCATGAAAAGTTTCATCTTCGTGCGAAGATCGGTGCGTAAAAATAAATCCGCAAATTTGAAAACTATGTATGTAATAAAGATAGTACCTAGGGAGATCATATATCCCTAAATTCCTATAGATCTATGGAGAAGGATGAAGGAGGTCAAGCATCCTTCTCTCTAGCGATGATCCACATAGTAGGAGCTGCGATGATGCTTCTCTTTGGGGAGAGGAGAATAGAAGGTGACTACCTAGAAGACCCTCAGCCTATGGACCTTTGGTTCCCTCCTATTTATAGAGACCCCCTATTAACCCTAATAGATCTTGCCCTATTAGGTATTAGATCTTCATCCAATTACCCAAGCCTCTTAGATTAATGGGTCTCTACCCAATAATCTCTTATTAGTTCTTATTGGATCTCATCTATGGGATCCAATAATATAGGGGCTTATTGGATATCTATTAAGGCAGGGCTCCTGCAGATATCTTATATTCGAACCTCTACTCGTTGCAACACTTACCATATGTATGACCCTCTAGGCCCAATATCGAGCTGGTCGTGAGTCATACCTATAAGAACTCCTTCTGACTCAATGAATTATTATATCTATAATAATTCACTCGACTCATCGACTACGAACATACTAGGCCACTACGCCATAATCCTCAAATGATATAGGGGAATCTAATCCTTTGGATCTATCTATCCTCAGTTACTATGTACCTATAGTCCCTCATCCATCTAATATCTCAAAGACCATATATCGGGCATGGTGTTGTCAGACCCATATGGTTTCCACTTGAGTTTTGCTCTAATCGGATTCTCCTAGAGAACTCTTTCTCTCTCAATCCGAATAACCCTGGCCAGGGATTTGCCTGAGTAAGAACACATGAGATATTCCTCTTATGATACCAAGAGTGGATGATCCTCTATTGATACTCAACTACTTTCGTAAGGTTGGCTACCATTCCTGAGAACCGATTGTACCAGATCTAAAACTTTCTAAACCTATAAGTCTAGCATAAAAAATGAAGTACTTATACAAGGTATCTTTGGTGTCTTAAGTCTAAAGACTAGATACACTACTGGAACTACAGAATCGCTATCGGACGTGAGATATCAATAACCATTCAGCATTCCGTAAGTGGATCAATCAGTGAACTCATTCTCTAATAAGCACCTACACTATACCCTAAGTATCCCCATACGAGTAGCTATAAGACTAGCCACCTCCATCATATGGATGGGTATACAGTACATTAGTCTATCCAGTTATCTCGATGTCCCTCTCGAGTAAACCTATGACCAGGATTATTTAGGGTCTGTGTATAAATGTGAATCAATCTCATTATCGTGATCTCATCACGATCTAATTCCTATTACACAGATCCAAGGACATCATAATATACATCTAAATAATGTGAGAAAATACCAATAATCATAAGCAAAGAGATTGATGCAGTGTGTTACAGGTGCCATCACTCACGTGATTGGCTTGTAAGGTACCTATAACTAGCAAGGAGAACAACCATTACAAGACCTCTCATCCCTCTCTTAAACTTGACCCGGACTTAGAGCTAGAGGGGAGAATTTCTCAAGTGATTATAGTAGAAATTTCCCTCATTTTGTTCTCAGTTGGTGTATAGTCTAACCAGGGATGAGAGGGGTATTTATAGGCCTCAAGGAGATTCAAATTTGGAGCCCAAATTTAAATCACCCCAATCTTTAAGGTACTAATGGTATCACCACTAGTGCTGGGCGGTACCACTACCTAGGCTTTCTGTCACTAGGCGATACCACTGCCTAGTCTAGTGGTACCACCGCCTAGGCTGCCTGACACTGGGTAGTACCACCACCTAATCTAGGTGGTACCACCACCTAGACTTGGCCTTAGAGGCCGAGCCTTTCGGCGGTGGCACCGCCCTCCCTAGTAGTGCCACCACCTAACATGGCACCAAGTCACTGTTTGGGCCTTTCATCTGGCCCAACATAGCCCTGATTTGGGTCCAGTTGGTCTCTAATTGAGTTGGCCTAATTTCAACCTAATTAGACCTAATCTTACATTAATCTAGACAATTATAAAAGCTTTGAATCCATTTGTTGTCCGACATGTCATTGGTCTATCAATGCTTTGTCTGATTTTTCGGTGCATCATCCTCTCTTATGACCTGTTGCCCAATCAGTAGTTGTCCTCTACAACTTTGATCTCCTTGGTGCAACTTTGCTCTTCTTGGCCTGATGCCCGAATCCTTTGTCCGAAGCCTTTTGCCGATATGTCGATCGATCCTCTAGCTCGACATTCAATCTTCTAACATGTTCTCCTCTAGCCCAACATTGATTCTTCCTACTTCAATTGTCTAATCCTGACCGAAAGTAGTCCTGCATCACTCAAAATATAATTAGATCACAAATACTATTAATTAGTTACATCATCAAAATCTGAGATTTAACACCTCTTGGGTTACTTTTTGGGCCTTTCACTTGGCCCAACATAGCCCAAAAAGACCTAAAACTTACATCGATTGAGTTAGCCCAATTCCAACTCAATTAGACCTAAAACTTACTTCGATCTAGACAATTATTACAAAGTATGAATCAATTTGTTCGGCATGTCATTGGTCCATCGGCGCTTCATCCGATTCTTTGGTGCATCATCCTCTCTTACGACCTATTGCCCAATTGGTAGTCCTCCACAACTCCAATTTCCTTGGCATAATTCCACTCTTCTTGGTCCGATACTCAAATCCATCATCCAAAGCCTTATGTTGATACGTCGACCGATCCTTCAGCTTGACGTCCAATCTTTTGACATGTTCTCTTCTAGCCCAACGTCCAATTCTTCTTGCTTCAATTGTCTATTTCTGATAGAATTCCTCTAGGGTTCTATCAATCTCCTTCTTACGAATCAATTTACCTCTAAAGCATCTTTCATTGCGGATTTAATCAAGTATAATTTTTAATATATGAAGTTTTTGAAAGTTGTTTTAAATCGCCGAATTTATCGTTCTTAACCGCTGCACTAATTCAACCCCCCCCTCCCCTCTCTCTCTTAGTGCCACTCGATCCCTAATAATGTGTACAGGAAGATAAGTGGGAGCACTATTACCTTTTTGGTATTATATGTAGATGACATCCTGATCATTGGAAATGATGTAAGAATGCTCTCCACAGTAAAAGCTTGGCTATCTAGGCACTTCTTCATGAAGGACTTAGGGAAAGCATCCTACGTATTGGGGATATGGATCTATAGAGATAGATCCAAGAGGATGCTTGGCTTATCCCAATCCAGATACATAGACACCATTGTCAAAAGGTTTGGCATGAAAAATTCCAAGAGAGGTCTCATACCAATGAGACATGGAATATCACTTTCTAGGAGTATATCCCCAAAGACTCTTGAAGAAAGGACATACATGGATAGCATACCTTATGCCTGAGCGATAGGATCTATCATGTATGCTATGCTGTGTACCAGGCCTGATATAGCACATGCTTTGAGTGTCACGAGCAAGTATCAGGAAGATCTATGCTTGGAGCACTGGAAAGCAGTAAAATATATCCATAAGTACTTGAGAAGGACTAAGGATCTTTTACTAGTATATGGAGGAAGTAGCCTCAGGGTTGAGGGCTACACGGACTCGAGCTTCCAGTCCGATGTCGATGATAGCAAGTCTAATTCAGGGTATGTGTTCACCCTGAATGGAGGAGCAGTATGTTGGAAGAGTTTCAAGCAAGACACTACTGCTGACTCGACCATAGAGGTGGAATACATTACTACAGTAGAGGCAGCAAAGGAGGGAGTCTGGATGAAGAAGTTCATCATAGATCTAGGAGTCGTCCTGGGCAGTGAGGAGCTGATTCCATTAAATTACGATAAATACAGGGTGATTACTCAAATAAGGGAACCCGAGTCTCATCAGAAACGTTTTGAGGAGGTTTCACTTGATAAGAGAGATTGTCGTCCGAAGAGATGTAGTAGTAGAAAGAGTTCCATCCGAAGATAACATTGCAGATTCATTGACAAAGCCATTGACTCAGATTGTCTTTGAGTGTCACAAAGGTCTGATAGGGATCAGACACGTAGGTAATTAGCTTTAAGTTAAGTGGGAGATTGCTAGTCATATGTGCCCTATAAGCCAATCACATGAGTGATGGCACTTGTGACTTGATATGCACTCTTTCTCTTTACTTATTATTAGGCATTTTATCACTTTATCTTACGTGTTGCATATATTGTGATGTCCTTGGATCTATGCAATGGGAATCTGATCATGATTAGATCATGATAATGAGACCGATTCACCTTTAAACACAGACCCTAAATAATCCTAGTCATAGATTACTCGAGAGGGACATCGAGATAACCGGATATACTAGTGTGCTATATACCTATCCATATAATGGAGGTGGCTGGTCTCATAGCTACTCATGTGGGGACACTAAGGGTACAATGTAGGTACTCATTGGGGAATGAGTTTACTAATTGATCCGCTTATGGAATGCTGGATGGTTATTGATACCTCATATCTGACAGCGATTTCGTAGTTCCAATAGTGTATCTGGTCCTTAGACTTGAGACAACAAGGATGTCCTGTATGAGTACTCTACTCTTTGATACCGGACTTATAGGTTTGGAAGTTCCAGATCTAGTACAACCAGTTATTAGGAGTGGTAGCCAACTTTATGAGAGCTATTGAGTGTCAATAGAGAATCATCCACTCTCGGTATCATGAGAGGAATATCCTATGTATTCTTGCTCAAACAAATCCTTGGCTAAGATTATTCAGATTGAGAGAGAAAGAGTTCTCCAAGAGAATCCGAATAGAGCAAGATTCAAGAAGAGACTGTATGGGCCTGATAGCACCATGCCCATTATAGGGTCTTTGAGATATTAGATGGATGAGACACTATAGATACATGATAATTGAGGACAAATAGGTTCAAAGGATTGGATTCCCTTGTATCGTTTGGGGACTACGGCCTAGTACTTCCACAGTCGATGAGTCAGGTGAATTATTATAGAGATAATAATTCACTAAGTCAAAAGAAGTTCCGACAAGTATCACTCACATCCAGCTCGATATTGGACCTAGTGGTCATACACATATGGTAGGTGTTGCGACGAGTAGAGGTTCGGATATGAGATATCCACTAGAGCCCCTATCTTATTGGATATCCATTAAGCCCCTAAATTATTAGATCCTCAGATGAGATCTAATAATTGCTAATAAGAGATTATTGGGTAGAGACCCACTAATCCAAGAGGCTTGGGTAATTGGATGGAGATGCAATACCCAACAGGCTAAGATCCATTAAGGTTTACAAGGGGCCTCTATAAATAGGAGGGAACCAAAGCTCCATAGGCTAGGGGTTCTTTTTGGTGGCTACCTTCTATTCTCCTCTCCCAAGAGAGGAGCATCGTTGTAGTCCCTACCGTGTAGATACTGCTAGAGAGGAGGATGCTTGACGTTCTTCATCCTCTCCTATAGATTTGTAGGGATTTAGGAATATACGATCTCCCTAGGTACTTTCTTTTACACATGTAATTTTCACGGATTTATTTTTGATGCATCGATCTTCGCATGATGATGGAACCTTTCGTGGAAATCCAAGGTTTTTGTTTTTTTGTTCTTCCGTTGGGCATGAGATGTCGCCCCCTATGGATTTCCCAACAAAGCATACAGATGCTTTTTGGTATAACTTAAGCAGCAATCTAAGAGAGAGCCAACCAAATTTGAAGACCCAAACCTACTTCCCTTGCTTGTTGAATTTTCAGATATATTTGATGAACCGCGCAGCCTACCTCCTACCCGCTTGTCATGGACTTAGCTGTATTTGCCTAAGCTGTGCAGCACCATTGCATGTTAGTCCGTAAAGGTTAGCCTCCCCGAAATCTCCTACGATCCCTTAGGACCTACAAAAGAGAAGACGGGACAGAGAAAGCGCTTCACACGGGGATCCACAAGTAACCCTTTCAGCAAACACTTTATAGCCAATACAAATTTCAACCATAGATATCACAAGCTCAGAATGGTTGCACAACAAAGATATAAAATTGGTTCACTACAGACTGAAATATAGTACAAGTGTTCACCTGGCGTAAACTTTATGTACAAGTTGACAATGGCTGCCAAACTCACTCAAATGGGGTATTTAGCCTTTGGCAAGCCCTTTACAAGTTTTACAATCCAGAACAAACTAAAAAAGATACGGACACACATAAGCATTACACTGAACAAGCCATTTACAATTTGTCCATGACATTCTCCCCTACTTATTCCTTTGACGTCCACGTCGAAGCCATCGTTAACGCTGTAACTCCTTACCTTTGCTAGATCTTCAATCTTCTGCTCCGGCTGTGATACACCCATTGGCTCCTAGTTGTTCTCTGCTTATTGTTGTTGAATTGTCGAACTTTAATCCTCCATGCTACTTCAACTTGCCAATAACTCTGACTTTGGGGTGGGTTTGGCAGAGTTGTGCTGATCCTTGCTGGTTCTTGCGGATTCATCTGATGAAGGAAAAGACCTTCTTTGATATGCATTAGTCTTCAAATTCTTCTTATCTCTTAAACTGGATAGATACTTGTTGGAGCTTCAACGAGCATCACCTCGTAACCTTTAAAGTTTTCAGGTCCTTCCTCCACAAAATTTTTCCATTAAATCTTCTTCCACTTAGTTGTCTCGTCCAAGTAGGTTCGCATCACTTCCGCTTTCGATTGGCATTTGGTTAGAAAATGAAGCGAACAATCTACTCCTAGTAGCTCTGATCACCATTGGTGAGGACTTGACAACTATTGTCTTCCATTCATCTTTTTGAAGGGTCTTCAAATCTGTGCAGAGCTCCTCTGCCGGATAACTAAGAGAGCTAGAGTATTCGGTTTCGCCCATTCTCTTGAGAGTTGAGAAGGCAAAGGTTACTTGACTTCGCCCACTTCCTCGAGGTTGTTTTTCATGTGTCGAGCTGGTTACTAGACTTCGCCTACTCTTAACTCACACTTCCGAAGCACTTGAAGTGTTTGTAATCCTTGCGCTGAGTCAGCTACTATGATTCACCTTCTCAATGTCATTGAACTTCTGGAATGCAAGAAGTTATCACTCCAACTTGGAGCAAGTCTCTGATAGATTTAGTCACCTTTGAGATTGTACCGCCTTCTCCATCATTTATGCCACCTAATCCTCTGAGTAGCAAAGGTACAGCACCGCGTACTGCCTGCTTCATTCCTTGGTCCTGCACTCCTGTATCGACTCGAAGTCCTTTACTTACGGCTCTCTTGATGAGAAGTCTATTGACATCGGTCTTACGAAGTTCCCTAGCCTTTGCCCTTCAGCCTTGTCATGGTACATGGAGTTTGCCACTGCATTCTCCTCCTCCACGGCCCATATCACGACCAAGCGCTCTCTCTCTTTGAGATCAAGGGATCAATGACTCCACGGAAGTCCCACCTCTACGGTACCATGGCACTGCTATACCCATGGCACTAATATCTATTGTCTCGCATCTGCATCCCTTCTTCACGATCGGTAGATCCGCCTCTGCAGCACTGTGACACTCCTCCGAGTCCACCTCCATTCTAATTGATGCTCGATTTTGGGTAGCTGAGTCCCTCTGGACTAGTCATTGCTTTCTTGCCTTTTTTCGATCACTTGCTTTAACACCTCTATGTTCTTTGAGCAGTTCCACTTGGTCGATGGAAAGATATACTACAACTCCCATGTATGGCCTTCGTCATCATATTACAGGGCTTGCATCGCTTATGTTCTCTTTAGCTTCATTAGTCGCAACGTTTGCTTACTCGGCCTTGTCCTTTGACTTGTCGAGCTCCCTTAAGTAAATGTGAGCTCTGAAGCAATCCAACTCTTCAGCCACTCTGATCATACTTCTGCATGATCCAGTCCCCCCATGGGACTCACTGGTACTTGCATCTAAACTTCTTCCTTGAGAGTACACAGCTCCCATAAGTTGATGCCCAAGGCTTCCATTCAATGCAGTATTCGATTCACGCACGAAAGACTCGCATCTGTGGTACCATGGTATTCACTGCTTGAATCCATAGCTCTTCTTGTCGTCGTGTTGTTCACCGAAATGGAGCTCCAAATCATGCTCCCGATCATATCTCTACATGATCCAGTCCCCCATGGGACTCACTGTGTGTGTTGCATTGTCACGAACCATTCCACCATGATCCGCTACATCATGTCACCTCCTGGTGACATCTTCTTGCATTCTGATCCATGTGGTATGAACTCGAATTGCGATCTCTCCATGTGTGGACTCCACCAACACATCGCAGGGCCTTTGCCACCTTTGATTTTGTTCGCTCCTTTGGCAATCGACCTTCATCCACCCGCTCTCGGGTCACACTCGGATGAAGCATAGCTCTAGGGTAGTCCGTCGCCTAGTAGCTCCTCTGAAGTTCCCTAACTTCGCTGAAATTGGTGCACCATTGTCTGAATCTTGGGACTCTGCCCCTATTAGCACAATCTCTACTGTGCACCGCTTTCCTCATGGCAATCCGAATAGTAACACTATGGCATATTCTTCAAGAGTACCTGCCTCTACATCCTCTTGCCTTGTGCCAAGGCCTTTTGACACCAACTATTGGATCTCGAATTTTGATGATGAAACTAATTAATTATATTTTATTTATCTAATTATGTTTTAAGTCACACAGGTCTACTTGATTAGGATTAGATAGTTGACGCAGGAAGAATTGATGTTACACCGGAGGAACATGTTAGGATATTGGATGTTGAGCCGGAGGTCCGGTCGACAATCGGTAGAAGGCTTCGAACGTCGGGCATCGGGCCAAGAAGAGTGGTGTTGCACCAAGGATATCGGGGTTGTGGAGGTCAACCACCGATTAGGCAATGGACCACAAGAGAGGACGGTATGCCAAAGAATCGAATGAAGCACCGATAGGCCAATGATATGCTGGGCAACAGAATGTCAATTCGTATTGTAACTATCTAGATCGAAGTAGAGTTTTAATTTAGTAGTTAGCAAGTAATTAGGGTAAGGATTAGGTAACAATCCTATTTAACCCTTGTAGGGGCCAACTAGGCCTTATTTGGGCTGATTTGGGCCAAGTTAAGGCCCATTTAACCTTGCTAGAATAGTGTTGGAATAGGGCTGGCGATGGCACCACTAGACCCAAGCGGTGGCACCGCCTAGGGATCGAAATCCCAAGTGTTTTGGGCGGTGGCACAGCTGTCTCGGGCAGTGGTACTGTCCTGTACACTGATCATGTCAGTGTGCCAAACGATGGTACTGCCCATCACACTGACACACACAAAGTGTACTAGCAAAGGTACTGCCAGTGTTAGGCGATGGTACCACCGGTAGGTTGGAACACCAAGATGGCTCCAAATTTGAATCCTCTTAGAGTCTATAAAAACCCCTCCCATCCCTGGGTTGGGGAGCATAAGCACATACACTTTAAAAGTAAGAAAACGCTATTCAAATCTCTTTAGAAATCCCTCCTCTAGCCTTCATCTGATTTCAAGAAAAAGAGAGGAGTGTTTTAGTGCTTATAAGGGTTTCCTCCTAAGCCCATTAAAAGGAGAAGTGCTGTAAGGGAGCTTGTCTTTGCCCGTTGGAAGGAAGATACCTAGTGGAAAGCCGATGGCCTCAAGCGAAGAGGAATCGGGAGTAGACATAGGTCGGATGACCGAACCACTATAAAATCAGTTTGCATTTACCTTATCGTCATTTACATTTCTACAAACCATCTTCGCTTTACTTCTTCTATTTTCTCCATCTTACAATTGGCTTCAAGTTTAAAGCATCATTCCTTTCTGGGTTCAAACGAAACGTTGCATTCATTCATATGAAGTTTCCAAAATTATTTTAATCGTCAAAAATCTATCGTCTTTATCGGCTGTACTAATTCACCCCCCCCCCCTCTCATGCTCTTGACCCCAACAATTGGTATCAGAGCCATGTTATTTCTCTTTCGGATTTACACCCATGAGAAATGGCTCTTAACAGCTTTCAAGAGGGCTTTTCGATTGTTCATCCTCCGTTCTTTAACTGATCGGACTACACATATTGGAAAACTCGAATGAGGGTTTTCTTGATTTCTTTAAATTTGGATTTATGGAACGTTATTGAAAATGGTTTTCAACTTCTCTCTAAACCAATGAACGAATGGTCGGATTTGGAGAAGAAATATTTTTCTTTAAATGCAAAGGCTATAAATGCCTTATTTTATGCTCTAGATAAAATTGAGTTTAATCGGATTTTTACGTGCAAAACATCTTTTGAAATTTGGCACAAACTTGAAATCACACATGAAGGAACGAGTAGAGTCAAAGACTCAAAAGTTAATATTTTGATGCACGATTTTGAGGATTTTCAAATGACACCAAGCGAGTCTATTGGCGACAAGTACACTCGTTTCTCGGACATCATCAGCACTTGGTAAATGTTTCTTGGATTTTGAACTCGTTAACAAGATCTTAAGATCCCTTCCAAAAAGGTGGGATCCTAAAGTAACCGCAATACAAGAAGCTAAAGATTTAAATAATTTACCTATTGAAAAATTAATTGGCTCACTAATGACATATGAAATGAGCCTATTGGAACATAATGAACATATGAATCACCTTCCAAATGACAGGAAGGATTTAGAACTCCGGACTATAAAATGTTACCTGAGTGATGACTCAAGTGATGAGGACAATGAAGAGGACATTGAACTTTTAATGAATCTTAATAAGTTTATTAAACAAAAATCAAAAATCAAAAATAAACTTGAACGGAGGAAGAAGCCAAAGAAGAGAAAGGCACCTAAGGGCGAATCAAGTAAAGAAAAGATAAATTGGGCTTTGACGGGTTTCATCAACGAGGTAAGTATCTCAACCAAAATGCTTTTACCTTTGCTTTATGAAATTACATGAGCTTTTACATGAGTGCTTAATTTAGGTTGTAGGAAATAAAAAAATATTTTCAAAAAAAATTATATTTTGCTTCTCTTCTTAGCAATCTTTTAAAAAATTAAAAAATTTGACCATGAAAATTATATTGCTAAGCTTTCATACATGTTATGTTTTGAAATTTTGAATGTTTATGACTTTCATATTGGATTTTGATGCATGGTTTTAATACAAAAGTTAATTAGCATGATTATGTTTAATAGAGTAAATCCATGATTGTGTACTTTAATTTTCATGATGAAAATTATTTTTGGATTTATAAAATGATTCATGATTTTAGCAAAAATTTAAGCATTGAACATCTTGTTATAACAAACAACAATGAAAGAAAGAATATTAGAATGATTTTGAATGTGTGTATCATAAAAACTTCCATCTTGGATTAATGAGTCATAATGTTTTTATGATAAATTTTTATATGATGCTTGGCCTTTGTGTGAAAATGTGAACATGCTTAAACAAAATCAATCAACTTAAAGTAAAACACACTATCATGATGTTTTATGGTGAATATGTTTGGATTTGATGACTTTAATGACAAAACTTATATTTCGAATTTATATGATGATACCTTATGAAATCATCATAGATAATGATGAAATGAAAATATTAAAAATTTTGTTATCATGCTTCAACTCAATGATTTTTAAGATGAAACTTTGCCTTTACGTCTTGAAGTTTCACACTTGTTTCTATTTGACATTAAAATATAAAGGCATGTTCAAATGAAATTAATCATAAAAAGAGAAATGTACGATTCTTGAATTTTTTTTTTTCATGAAAGACAAGTGATAAATTCATTTATGATATTGTTGTAAATCACTTGAATTATGAATAAGATTTTGATGATGTGTTAAAGAATCCATCCATCAGGAAATTGATGAGTTGATAATGAGCTTTTATCAAAATCTATTTGTAATTTTGAATCTCTAAAAAGTTGATGATGTGATTATAACTTTATTCATGATATAAATCTCAAAAATGATAATTTGATTATGAGTTTTGAGTTGTCAAATTGATTTGAATGAGATTTTGTTTCAACCGAATCATGAATTTTCTTTTGACTTCTTGACTTAAGAAATTTCAAAAAATATAATTATTACTTGAGATTTCTTATGAAATGTGATCTTGATGAGAATTCCTATGTATGGATTAAGTTGCTCTTCATGCTATCTATTCTCAAATAAATCATGTTCTTCTTGAGCCTTAATATCATATTTTACAAATGACATGATTTCTTTGCCTTGTGTGGTAATTAAAAAAATTTGATATAAATGAAATTTGCTTTATAATGAATCAATGAATCATGACTTGATTTATGAGAATGCTATGTTTTTATATATCATGACTCTTGGGTGTATACCCTTTATCATTGCATTCCTCTACTGCTTTTTGACTTTGATAAAGGGGGGAGAAGGATTTTGCTAGCTTGCGTATTGCAAATGAATGCAAAATTCCTAGCATACAAAGGAAGCAAAACTTGCACTTCTCAAAATGAGAAGAAAGAAATTGTAAAATTACATTAGGTTTTTAAAACTCATGAGCTTGCATGTTTAAAATGGTGTAAATTTTACAAAATTACTAGCTCATTGCAAACAAAAAGTTGATAGCTTGCAAAAGCAAACCTTAGTTGCAAAAGAGAAGAATCGAAAGGGAGCTAGCTTGCGTATCGCAAAGTATGCTAGCTTATCATTATTGGTTGCTTGTTTATCAACGATTGGTATCATGATTAATTGTCATGTTAGCTTGAATGTTAAATTCATATTCATGACTTGAATTTTGATATCTCATATGTGTCAATATTCATTTTTGATAACTCATTGGTCATGATTTGAAAATTTGAGGAAAAAGAAAATGAATTACAATATTGCATTCTCCCTTTCTTTTGACAATAAATAATGAAGGGGGATATAGTTTGCTATCATGCACTTTATGAAACAATGCAAAATTACTAGCTTGAATGAGAAAGTTTTTGTTAGCTAGAACATGCCAAGCTTGCAAGCTTGCAGTTCTCAAAAAGAGAAGAAAGATCTTACCTATCGAAAGAAGCAAAAAGTGCAAAATATACAAAATTTGCAATCTTACACTTGTCATGCTTCTATGCTTGTATGTTGTAATTTTAGCTTGCATGTTTAAAGTGCTGAAAATTTTATGAAATTGCTAGCTTATACATCACAAGAGAAAGAATTTTGCTAGGACAAGCGAAAATTATCTATTAAACATATCGCAAGTGCTAGCATCTTAAAAGAGTACCTTGAGTGTTAGCTTAAATGTTAAATTGGTATCATTAATTTGATTTTGATGATAGAATTCATAACTTGGGTTTCATGAATTAATTTTGAATCATGAATAAATTTTTTTTTATATATACTCTTGAAAATATTTATCTTTGTTGATTGTCATAAATTCAAAATTCATGTAAAGGGAAAAGAATTGTATTATTTCCTTCTTTTTGACAAAAGCAAAGGGGGAGAAAATTGCTTACGACTTCAATGAAAAAATTTGCTAGCTCGAAAGAACTTGCTATCATGAACACTACCAAATGCTACCTTGCCTATCATGTAAAATAAAGTGCAAACATGCACTTCTCAAGAAGCAAGTAAAAATTGCCATGCTTGAACTTAAAAAAAACTTGCTATGCTTTTACACTTATATGTTGTGATGAAAATCTAGCTTCATGTTGTAAAAACTTGCTTATCTTTAAATATAGCTAGAAGCTACTTGTCCTTTTTGTTGATGACAAAGGGAGAGAAGTGAAATGATGATATCATGCAATGTGTGATGTTTTGATTGTTTTATATATTTGCATGATATTTGTTGACATGATATTTAATACATATTGCTTAGACTTGGGTTAATCTAAGTGTTCTATCAATGGCATATTGATAGGGGGAGTTTGGTTAAACTCTGGGGAGTTAAGGTTAACTCCATCAGTTATCAATTAATTATCATCATCAAAAAGGGGGAGATTATTGAGTCTCAGATTTTGATGATGAAACTAATTGATTGTGTTTTATTTATTTAACTATATTTTAAGTTACGTAGGTCTACTCGATCAGGATTAGATAGTTGACACAGGAGGAATTGATGTTGCGCTAGAAGAACATGTCAGGATATTGGATGTCGAGCCAGAGGTTCAGTCGATAATCGGCAGAAGGCTACGAACGTCGAGCATCGGGCCAAAAAGAGTGGTGTTGCGCTAAGAATATCAGGGTTACGGAGGTCAACCACCGATTGGGCAATCGACTACAAGAGAGGATGGTGTGCCGAAGAATCAAATGAAGCGTCGATAGGCCAATGACGTGCCATGCAATAGAATGTCAATTCGCGTTGTAACTGTCTAGATTGAAGTAGAATTTTGGCTTATGTATGCAAGATTAACTACGATAGCTTGAAGACATAAAGCAAATTACCGGAGTCAAGTAGTTGGGAGTTCGAGAATCTACCAAAAGTCCGAAGGATCGTCGGAGGTGCTGTCGGAACCAACCGAGAAAGAATCAGGAACTTGCCGAAGGTTTCAGAAGTTCATCGAAAAAGATCGTCGGAGGTTCAAGAAACTCACCAAGAAGGTTCGGAAGCTTGCCAAAGACTTGTCAAACTCGCCACAAGTCCGGGTGCCTGTTGGGAGTCCATCGGAAGAAATTCGAGGGTGGATCGGAAGTCAGCCGAAAGTTCATCGGAAAGCTCACCGGTGTTGAATCTCGGATTTTGATGATAAAATCAATTGGTGATATATTTGTTCTAATCTATATTATCAAAGATAAGTGTGCAGTATTAACTACGATGGGTCAGAAACATAAAGTGATTTGCCGAGGTCAAGTCCATCAGGTGTTCAAGAGTTCATCAAAAGTCCGAAGGATCGTCGAAAGTGTTGCCGGAACCAACCAAGATCGAATCAGGGACTTGCTGAAGTTTTTGAAAGTTCATCGCAAAGATCGTTGAAGGTTCGCGGAAATTTGTCGAGAAGGTTCGGAAGCTTGTCGAAGACTCGTTGAGCATGCCATACAAGCCGGGAGCATGCTGGGAATCCACCGAAAGAAATCCGAGGGAAATATCGGAGGACCACCGAAGTCTCATCGTAAAGCTCATCGGAATAAGACTTGAAGAATGTTAGTTTAAATCACTGTTAATTATGTTTTAATTTCGTAATTGGCACGTACTTAGGGCAAGGATTTCGAATTAATCCTGCTCTAAATTGGTAGGGGCTAACCGGGCCCTTATTGGGCTTTTTGGGCCTTGAACAAGGCCAATTCAGCAAAGCTGAATGGGCCAGGTGGTAGAACCACTGTGCAAGCGTAGCACCACCTGTAGCCGTGTCTTTGGCGGTGCTACCGCTAACCTGAAGCGTAGCACTGCCCGACCATCACGTGTGCGATGGCGGTAGTACCGCCGCTCAAGCAAGATTGCACGCCCCAAGGTAGCACCGCTTGTGCATTGTCAGTCTAATGACTAACAGGCGATAACACCGCCAATACCGGGAACTCCAATTTGATTTCAAATTTGGAGCCCAAATTTGAAACCATTTTGGATCTATAAATACCCCCAATTTTCTCAGTTGAAAAGGCACCCTTTTGAGAGTTAGAATCTTGAGTTAAAGTCTTGAATAGTCTTGAAAAGTATTGTCTCTTGCTAAGTGTTCACCTCCTTCTTCTTTTTGTGAAATCTTGTAAGAGTATGAACCTCTTGTAAAGGGTTGTAAGAGGGGTATTTGGTCCTTCCCCTTCAAAGGATTTGCTAGTGGAAGTGCGGAGCCTCATCGTGAAGGCTTCAAGAGTGGATGTAGGTCATTTGACCGAACCACTATACATCATTGTGTTCATGAATGTGTGAGTGTTTACATTTCTGAATTATTTCATTACTTAGCTGCAAATCATTTAGTTCCTTTATTCAAGCTATTTCATTCAAGTTCTCTTTAGTCAAATTGAAATCTTCTTATGAACTAGTCTTTGTACAAAATTGGCTTCAAAGTTACGTTTTTAATCCGCTGCACTAATTCACCCCCCCCCCTCTTAGTGCCTTTCGATCCTAACAATTGGTATCAGAGCAAGGTTTACTCTCATATTGGTTTAAAACCCAAGAGAGATGACCTACTCCGGTATGCAAGAGGGTCACTCCATTACTTGTCCGCCTATGTTTAATGGGTCGGATTATACGTATTGGAAGACTTGTATGAGGATTTTTCTCATTTCTATGGACTTCTAACTTTGGAACATTGTTGAAAATGGCTTTGCAAAATCTTCTCTTCCGATAAGTGAGTGGAATGAGTCGGAAAGGAAGATTTTTGCTCTCAATGCAAAGGCTATGAATGCCTTATTTTGTGCACTTGATAAGAATGAGTTTAATCAGGTTTCAATTTGTGAATCGGCATTTGATATTTGGCGCACTCTTAAAATCACTCATGAAGGCACTAGCCGAGTGAAAGAGTCCAAAATCAACATTCTTATGCATTCTTATGAACTTTTTCGGATGAAACCAAATGAGTCCATTGGAGACATGTACACCCGCTTTACGGATGTCATCAATGGACTTAAAGCTCTTGGTAAAGGTTTTTCTAATTTTGAGTTGGTAACTAAAATTTTAAGCTCCCTTCCAAAGAGTTGGGATCCAAAGGTTACGGCCATTCAAGAGGCCAAGGATCTTAAAATATTTTCGCTTGAAGAACTTATTGGGTCTCTAATGACCTACGAGATAACGTGCCATGCTCATGAAGAGCTTGAGAACCCCCTTCCAAAGAACAGGAAGGATATGGCACTTAGAACACAAGAAGACCACTTGAAAGGAACATCAAGTGATGAGGACAGTGACAATGTTATTGCACTTTTAACTCGAAAGTTTAAGAAATTTATAAGAAAGAACAAATTTAAAAATGACACAAAAAATAAATTTGAATACAAAAGGACCAAGTTATTTGCTACGAATGTAAGAAGCCGGGACACTTCAAGAATGAATGCCCTCAAGCCAAGAAGAAGCATTTCAAGAAGAATAAAGCTTTGAAGGCCACGTGGGATGATTCAAGTGACCCCGAGGTTGAAGAAGCTAGCAACAAAGAGGAGGCCAACTTTGCGCTAATGGCATTAAGAGAAGAGGTTAGTGAGTTATTTAATGAAGAGTTATCTTTCGATGAACTTTCTATCGCTTTTCATGAGTTATTTGATGAATGTAGAACTCTTAGTAAGAAGTTCAATTTGCTTAAGAAAGAGCATGCTTTATTACAAAATAAGTTCAATAGTCTCCAAACCCCTTCTCTACCCCCATGCTCTAAGTGTGAACACTTAGAAGCAACAAAAAGGGAGAACTTGCTACTCAAAGAGACCTTAAACAAGTTTAAGGTCGGTAGCAAGGGCTTGGACATGATCCTTGCTAACAAGGGTCACGTCGAAAATAGGAGTGGAATCGGATTTGTGAATGGATCTCACCAAAATCCCACCACCTTCATTAAAGGATCTACATTGCATGTATCACCCCATTTGAAATGTAATTTTTGTGGTAAAATGGGACATGTTGCTTAGAAATGTCCATTCAAGAAATTTAGTCTACAAAAATTGATATGGGTTACTAAAGGAACCATAAACAACTCAATGTTGAATTACAAATTAAGTAGATCAATTTGTAAGGCACCCAAAATCAAATGGGTACCTAAAAACCATCATCTTTTGTAGACAAACTCATAAGCTAGGAGCAAGAAATGGTATCTTAATAGTAAATGCTCAAGGCACATGACCGGAGATCCATCTCATTTCTCTATGCTCACTAGCAAAGAAGAAGGGTATGTCACCTTCGGAAATAACAACATGGGTAAAATCATTGGCAAGGGGACCATAGGTAACAAATCAAGTTTTTCAATTGATGATGTGTTGCTAGTTGATGGTTTAAAATATAATCTTTTAAGCATTAGTCAATTATGCGATAAAGGTTATGTTATTAGATTTGAATCTAATGTTTGCATAATTGAAAAACCAAACAATGACATATCCATGATTGCTTTAAAACAAAACAATGTCTACACCATAAATATTGATGAATTAAGTAATGAAATGTGTTTTTCGGTTTTGAATGATGATGCTTGGCTTTGGCATAGGAGATTAGGCCATGCAAGCATGAAACTAATTTCTAAGATTTCATCTAGAGAGTTAGTAAGAGGTATCCCAAACATGAAATTTGTCAAGGACAAGGTATGTGATATATGTCAACTAGGAAAATAAATAAAAACTAGTTTCAAATCAAAAAATCAAATTAGCACCACTAGACCATTGCAATTGATCCATTTGGACTTATTTCGACCAATTGACATAACAAGCCTAGGAGGTAGCAAATATATTTTTGTAATTGTGGATGACTATAAGAGATACACTTGGACCTATTTCTTGGCTCACAAAAGTGATTGTTTCAAATGTTTCTCTAAATTTTGTAAACTCACTCAAAATGAAAAAGGTTTTATGATTTCATCGATTCGAAGTGATCACGGAGGTGAATTTCAAAATCATGACTTCCAAAATTTTTGTAAAATAAACGGATATAACCATAACTTCTCTACTCCAAGAAATCCACAATAAAATGTAGTGGAAAGGAAAAATAGAAGTTTGCAAGAAATGGCTAGAACAATGTTAAATGAATACAATTTACCAAAATATTTTTGGACCGAAGCCGTGAATACGGCTTGCTATGTTATGAATAGAGTTCTAGTGAGACCATCCCTATCTAAAACTCCATATGAATTATGGAATGATAAAAAACCCAATGTTTCTTATTTTAAAGTTTTTGGTTGTAAATGTTTATTTTAAATGAAAAGGATGCCTTAGGAAAATTCGATGCAAAATCCAATGAAGGCATATTTCTTGGTTATTCTTCCGTTTCTAAGGCTTTTCATGTTTTCAACAAAAGAACCTTAGTTATAGAAGAATCTATTCATGTGGTTTTTAATGAAATTTCTGAATTTAAGAAGAAAGATTTTGATGATGATTTTGGCTTTGATAATTTGAATTTGAATGAACTCTCTCCTCAAAATGATAACTTGGATGCATCTTTTTCCCAAACTTCCTTACCCAAGGAATGGAAGTATGTAGATGCTCATCCCAAGGAGTTAATTATAGGAGATGCATCGAAAGGGGTTCAAACTCGCTCTTCTTTTAAAGATTTTTGTGCCCATGCCGCTTTTCTTTCTCAAGTTGAACCAAAATGCATTGATGATGCCTTGAAAGATGATTCTTGGGTTATCGCAATGTAAGAAGAATTGAATCAATTTGAGAGGAATGAGGTATGGAAGCTTGTTCCTAGACCTAATGACCACTTAGTTATTGGTACTAAGTGGGTCTTTAGAAATAAGCAAGATGAATGTGGTATCGTGGTTAGAAACAAGGCTAGACTAGTGGCCAAAGGTTTCAACCAAGAAGAAGGTATCGATTATGAAGAGACCTTCGCTCCGGTGGCAAGATTAGAAGCCATTAGGATGCTCCTTGCCTATGCTAGTAGTAATGATTTCAAATGGATGTCAAAAGTGCATTCTTAAATGGTTTTATTTCCGAAGAAGTGTATGTCAAGCAACCACCCGGATTTGAAAATTTTCTTCTCCCTAACCATGTGTTTAAGTTAACTAAGGTTTTATATGGTCTAAAACAAGCCCCTAGGGCTTGGTATGAGAGGCTTAGTTCTTTTTTAATTTCAAATGATTTCACTAAAGGCAAGGTTGATACTACATTGTTTATTAAATATTTTGAAAATAATTTTCTTATTGTTCAAATTTATGTTGATGATATTATTTTTGGTTCTTCTAATAAATCACTATGTGAATCATTTGCCAAGAATATGAGTGATGAATTTGAGATGAGCCTAATGGGATAACTAAATTTCTTTTTAGGATTGCAAATTAAGCAACTAAGTGATGGTATATTTCTAAATCAATCAAAGTATACATTAGAATTGTTAAAACGATTTAACATGGATGGATCAAAAGATATTAGCACTCCTATGAGCACCTCCACTAAGTTAGATATAGATGAAAAGGAGAAAGTTTTGATCAAAAAACATATAGGGGCATGATAGGTAGCTTGCTTTATCTCACTGCAACCAGACCTGACATCATGTTTAGTGTGGGGTTATGTGCAAGATTCCAAGCTAATCCTAAGCTATCTTACTTTAAAGCCGTTAAGAGAATCCTTATATATCTTAAAGGGACTCCGAATCTTGGATTATGGTATCCAAAATCCGATAATTTTGATTTGAAAGCTTATGCAGATGCGGATTTTGGTGGATGTAAAATAGATAGAAAATGTACATCCGGAACATACCAATTTTTAGGACATGCACTTGTTTCTTGGACTTCCAAGAAACAAAATTCAGTTGCACTATCTACAGCAGAAGCCGAATACATAGCTATAAGTGCATGCTGTGCACAAGTTATTTGGATGAAAAATATGCTAGAAGACTATGGAATTTATTTAAAGAATATTCCTAAAAAATATGATAACACGAGTGCTATATGTCTAACTAAAAATCTGATTCAACACTCTCGAACTAAGTACATTGACATTAGGCAGCATTTTATACGTGATCATGTCAGTAGTAAAGATGTCACCCTTGAATTTATTGATACAAATCATCGATTAGCGGATATTTTTATAAAATCCTTAAATGAGGAACAATTTGATTTTATTAGAAGGGAATTAGGCATGTTAAATTGTCCTAATAAATGAGCTTTATTGTATGAGATTTTTCTTTGAAATTTTGGTTTTCATCGATTTGACTTCCTCTCGGATTTCTTTTTGAAATTTCGGATTTCTTTTTGACATCATCCCATCCTTAAAATCTCTGAAAATAAATTCAAAACAAATTTAAAAAAAAATATTTTGTGGGGCTAGTGGTAGCATCGCCTGAACTGGCGGTCGTACCGCCTGGGTATTCGGCTCCCAAGCGGTAGCACCACCTGGTTGGCGGTAATACCGCCCGAACATCCCCATATTAAAGGGGGTGTTAGGGTCGGCGATAGAACCAACCGAAAACTCTCTCTCTTTCATTCTTCTTCCTCCTAAGCTCCTCTAAGTCTTCTCCTCTCCATTCTTCCTCCTCCTAAAGGGCAATCAAAGGTATTTTTGTGATCCAAGCTCCTCACCTCTCTAGGAAACACAAATAAGGTAATAGCTGAAATTTTCTCTTCTACTCACAATTGCTTGTCTTTTCCTTATTATTTCCTTTTGTTTGTTCATCATGAATAGATATAGACATGGCCCCTAAGAAATCAACAAGAGGGAAAGAGAAAAGGTTGGAAGGAGATTCATTTGACCCAACCCTTTTTAGATCTATTGAGGTAGCCTTAAGATACCCAAATTTTGATTATAAAACCATACATAAGGGTAAACATGTTGATCTAGGTGAACTAGGAAACCTAGAACCTATTAGATGGTTTGCTAATATAAATCTCTACCTATCTTACAAATTAATGAACCAATCTACCCTAGTATGGTTAAGCTATTTTATGCTAACATAATTATTAAAGATGATGTTTTGTCCACCTATGTGTTAGGAACCACAATTCAGATTTCTGATCGTATCATATGTGAGTTACTTGGAATTGAAGAAACGAATAGAGGATGCTATTTTAGAGGGTAATGGGATATGGATGCAATCGGAGCAACCCACTCCGAAGCCTTAGAAATGATTTTTGCTAATCCTAACCTAGGCATCATCCCTAAAAGCTACGAGCACTTATTACCTTTTAACTCGAAATTACTTCATCACATTATGATAAGCATTCTACTTCCGAAGTAGTTTCATCCTGATGAAATGAGTATGTTGGAACTGAGTACGATGTATTGGATTATGACTAGACAAAACAACTGCTTTGGTTATTTGATTAGACAACATATGATAGAAATTTTCTCTAGAGATTCGATGTTGTCATATAGTGGGTTGATCACTAGACTCATTTTTGCCCATGACATTTGTGTGTCACCCAACGAGGAAGTAATGAAAGTTGATAGATATAACACAATTAATAGAAGTCTCCTGAAGCGGCTTAGATGCACCTTTAGAAATGACATATGGATTAGGCAACCTAGAAGGGTTGATATAGTTCCTCCACCAGTAGAGCAACCTGAAACATCAATTTTTAGGGCAAATGAATCTCCTCCACCTAGTCCCGTTGATCCAGCACCATTTGAGCCAGCTCTTGCTCCATCTACTGAAGATTCAATTATGCATGCCTTGAATTAAATCACATCACAACAAACTGAAATTTTGAAAGAAGTGCAACAAATGAACCGCAAAATAGATCACTTGTATAGGCATCTTGGCATTCCTCCCCTGGAGTAGCTATTGTTTTCTTTTTAAACACTTGTCCTGTTATGCTTATGACTACTATGGATGATGTTGTGTGTTGTAACTTTCATTTCATCTACTCAGCTTTTGCGTGAACTTTTTTTTTCGATTTGATCGTAATTTTGACTTGATACCTTCTTCCTTGTGACTACTATGGATGACACTTTTATATCATGATGACTTGATACCTTCCTCGAATAGTTTCTTACTCTCTCCATGACAATGAATGGTTTCTTCACCTTTATTATTTTTGTTGATGACAAAGGGGGAGAAAAATGTAAATTGCTATGATGGAGTAATTATTGCTATGTTGGAATAAAATGCTTTAAGTGAAATATGAATCAATTGTATCGCATTGCAAATGCTTAAGAACTCTTATTCTTGAGATAAGCTACTTTTTCATTTGATATCATATTAAAACACTCTTTTGGATATACTTGATCTTTATCGTATTTGAATTAATATTTTTGGATATTATAGGTGTAAATAATTTGACATTATTTAAAATACATTGCTTTGAGTATTTATGTCTAAGCTTGCTTATTAAGCTTTATGTTGAATGAAATCTATTTGATTTGGCTTAAATTCAAAAGATTGAATTTAAGTGCTTTTTACCTTCTAATGATATGGCATATAGATAGGGAGAGTTGAGTTTAACTCCATCATCAATTGATTGTCATCATCAAAAAGGGGGAGATTGTTGAATCTCGGATTTTGATGATAAAATCAATTGGTGAAATATTTGTTCTAATCTATATTGTCAAAGATAAGTGTGCAGAATTAACTACGATGGGTCAGAAAAATAAAGTGATTTGCCAAGGTCAAGTCCGTTAGGTGTTCAAGAGTTCATCGGAAGTCCGAAGGATTGTCGGAAGTGTTGCTGGAACCAACCAAGATCGAATCAGGGACTTGCCGAAGTTTTCGGAAGTTCGTCGCAAAGATCGTTGAAGGTTCGCGAAAATTTGCCAAGAAGGTTCGGAAGCTTGTCAAAGACTCGTTGAGCATGCCATACAAGCCGGGAGCATGCTGGGAATCCATCGGAAGAAATCCGAGGGAAATATTGGAGGACCACCGAAGTCTCATCGTAAAGCTCACCAGAATAAGACTTGAAGAATGTCGGTTTAAATCATTGTTAATTATGTTTTAATTTCGTAGTTGGCACGTACTTAGGGTAAGGATTTCGAATTAATCCTGCTCTAAATTGGTAGGGGCCAACCGGGCCTCTTGGGCTTTTGGGCCTTGAACAAGGCCCATTCACTTTTTGAATGGGCCAGCGTAGCACCGCCTGGCAGGCCGTGTGCTAGGCGGTGCTACTGCCCACTCTGGCGGTAGTACCACCCGACTACAATGTCTGATGGTGGTAGTACCGCCGCTTTGCTCAGCGGTAGTATCGCATCGCTGCCAGGCGGTAGCATCGCTTTGTCCATTGTCGGGCCTCGACGATCGACAAAGCAGAGCACCACCAGCACCGCCAGCCCAAATTTGAAACCATTTTGGATCTATAAATACCCCCCTTTTCTCAGCTGAAAGGGCACCCTTTTGAGAGTTAGAATCTTGAGTTAAAGTCTTGAATAGTCTTGAAAAGTCTTGAAAAGTCTTATCTCTTGCTAAGTGTTCACCTCCTTCTTCTTCTTGTGAAATCTTGTAAGAGTATGAACCTCTTGTAAAGGGTTGTAAGAGGGGTATTTGGTCCTTCCCCTTCAAAGGATTTGCTAGTGGAAGTGCGGAGCCTCATCGTGAAAGCTTCAAGAGTGGATGTAGGTCATTTGACCGAACCACTATACATCATTATGTTCATGAATATGTGAGTGTTTACATTTCTGAATTATTTCATTACTTAGTTGCAAGTCGTTTAGTTCCTTTACTCAAGCTATTTCATTCAAGTTCTTTTTCGTCAAATCGAAATCTTCTTACGAACTAGTCTTTGTGCGAAATCGGCTTCAAAGTTACGTTTTTAATCTGCTGCACTAATTCACCCCCCCCCCCCTCTTAGTGCCTTTTCGATCCTAACAACCGGAAGAAGACTCGACATTATCGGTTGTTAATTTACTTAGAATTATATTTTAATTTAGTAGTTAGCATGTAATTAGGGTAAGGATTATGTAATAATCCTGTTTAACCCTTGTAGAGGCCAACTAGGCCTTATTTAGATTGATTTGGGCCAAGTTAAGGCCCATTCAATCTTGTTAGAATAGTGCTGGTGGTGGCATCGCTAGACCCAGGCGGTGGCACCGCCCAAGGACCGAAATCCCAAGTGTTTTGGGCGGTGGCACCACTGTCTCAGGTAGTGGTACCGCCGAGTACACTGACCATGTTAGTGTGCCATACGGTGGTACCGCCCAGCACACTGATACATGCAAAGTGTATTGGCAGTGGTGCCGCTAGTGTCAGGCGATGGTACCACCAGTAACTTGGAACATCGAGAAGATTCAAATTTGGGCTCTAAATTTGAATCCTCTTAGAGCCTATAAAAACCCCTCCCATCCCTGTGTTGGGGAGCATAAAAACATACACTTTGAAAGCAAGAAAACGCTATTCAAATCTCTTTAAAAATTTCACCTCTAGCCTTCATCTGATTTCAAGAAAAAGAGAGGAGTGTTTTAGTGCTTGTAAGGGTTTCCTCCTAAGCCCATTAAAAGGAGAAGTGCTGTAAGGGAGCTTGTTTTCACCCGTTGGAAGAAAGACATCTAGTGGAAAGCCGATGGCCTCAAGTGAAGAGGAATCGAGAGTGGACGTAGGTTGGATGACCGAACCACTATAAAAATGATTTGCATTTACCTTATCATCATTTACATTCCTGCAAACCATCTTCGCTTTACTTCTTCTATTTTCTCCATCTTATAATTAGCTTCAAGTTTAAAGCATCATTCCTTTCCGGGTTCAAACGAAATGTTACATTTATTTGTATGAAGTTTTTGAACTTATTTTAATTGCTAAAAATCTATTATCTTTATCCACTACACTAATTCACCTCCCCTCTTAGTGCCACTCTCAACCCCAACACTAACTTTGCCTCTGCAAGCGGTGTCACCTTGGTTCCTCTATCAAATGCTTCATCGAGATAAAGTGCATGTGCCTCAAAGTTCCCTTCATCTTTGGCACCATGCAAGATGAATCTGCTCTATCATAATAAGAAACCTATGAAATGACATGATCCTGCTCCTACCTCTACAAGAGTTCATGTCCTTGACCTCTGTCTAAGAAAAGCACTAAGCCTCCACTCCATGTTCTATCTTCTATGCCAACTCCCTTCATGCGGCTTGGGTACATCACCAAGTTACCCCCAAGTTGCTATGCTTCTCGATTGGCATTGCGTTAATGGTGGCCCTCGTGCCCACCATTCCACGGGTCAGCCCTCTGTTGAGTCCGATCTCCCTATCGGCTCCAAGTGTGCTTTCACTTTGTTTTACCTTGGGTTGCTACCCCACTTAATCTTGCTATGCGTCCACCAATGCATTACCACTTACGAGATCATACAATGACTCCTCGTCGCTCACTCAATCCATCGAGCTTTGTCTTGAGGTACTCCTCAACCGGTGCGGTTCATTACACATGATTTTCCCTCTGGAGAATCGGGACTTATCCCTCCTAGATATCTACCCCATTGGAGCAACTTCTCTCTTCATCTCCTTCCCTCTAGAAGTTTTGGAGACTACCATCCCCTTGAACCACTTTGTCTTTGCTGAACAAACCATGCACTGTTCTGCCTCTGCAAACGCACATGCTAGATTATAACTCTTCGCCAATACAACTCCCACTGCACCCCTCTGGGTCTAGTAACATGCTGAACCTGCTACACACTTCAGCCTCTTATGAAAGTATCCTGCACATGCTGAAGAGAAAGTTTCAATGCTCCATGGGGCTGACCTTCGGCCGCCTTAGGATGGCCATGGACAGTCCATCGTCTGCATGCAAGCCCTTGCATGAGTATCAAATTCCTTGAGTTTACAACTCCCGTCACCTCTGTGAGCTTTGCACAACTCTTTCGATCATTGAATAACCCACTCCACCTTGCACAATCTCATTCTTTGCCAAGCACCCTGCTTGCCTCGAGCACCATCAAGTTTAGGTGCCAACGTCGAGCCATTGCTCGAACTTAGCCATCCCAACCTTTATACGCTATACAATTCTTCTTAGCTTGTTTGTCCTCGTGGTGCCTCTTGCGCGAAAGGTTGGCCATTCCTCTGAATGCCATCCTCGGATGCCCACTCCTCTGAGCGACTCCTTCCCCTATAACTCTATATCCGTTTCCAAACGGTCGCACATGTTAGCTGCCCTCAACGCAGCTCGGTAGGTTCCCTACGTTTGCATGCTAAGTGTTTCTATATGTGCTTGTCCCACTCTGATATCATCTGTCACCGACTTAGCTGGTTTTGCCTAAGCCGTGCGGCACTATTGCATGTCAGTCCGCAAAGGTCAGCCTCCTCGAAATCTCCTACAATCTCTTAGGACCTGCAAAAGAGAAGACGAGACAAAGAAAGCACTTCATACGGGATCCACAAGTAACCCTTTCAGTAAACACTTTATAGCCAATGTAAATTCCAACCATGGATATCACAAGCTCAGAATGGTTGCACAACAAAGGTATAAAATTGGTCCACTATAGACCGAAATATAGTACAAGTGTCCACCTGACGTAAACTTTATGTATAAGCCGACAATGATTACCAATCTCACTCAAATGGGGTATTTAGCCTTTGGCAAGCCCTTTACAAGCTTTACAATCTAGAACAAACCGAAAAGGACAGGGATACACATAAGCATTATACCGAACAAGCTGTTTACAATTTATCCGTGACACGTTAGCATGATCATCATATATCGATTCTTCCGGGCAAACCTCCAACAAATACTCGGATATCAGTATCCACATCTCCAGAAGGATGAAATAGAATATATTGTAAAATAGATACTCGAAATAAGAGTTATTCGACCAAGTTGCAACCCCTACTCTTCACCGGTCCTCCTCGTATGAAAGAAGGATGGAACATGATGAATGTGCGTTGATTACCGAGCTCTCAACGACATAATCGTCAAGGACAAGTACCCTATTCCAATAGTAGATGAATTGTTTAATGAATTAAAGGGAGCATGAGTCTTCACAAAGCTGGACCTTCGATCCGGGTATCATTAAATACGAGTGTGCGAAGAAGACATACCGAAAATCACCTTTCGAATGCACAATGGCCACTACAAATTTTTAGTAATGCCCTTTGGTCTCGCCAATGCTCCCTCCATCTTCCAAAGCTTTATGAATGATATTTTTTAAAGTTATCTTCGTAAGTTTATGCTAGTTTTCTTCGACGATATCCTTATTTACAGCTCTTCTCTTGAAAGTCATTTTCAACACTTACGACTTGTTTTGATGATTTTACGAGAACATATTCTTTTTGTCAAATAATCGAAGTACAACTTTCTTCAATAAAAGGCAAAATATCTTGGGCATATCATATCAAAGGAGGTGTGGTGGTAGAGCCCTCCAAAATTGAAGTAATGTAGAATTGGTCGACCCCGAGGAATATAAAATCGCTACACGGCTTTCTCGATTTAATAGGCTACTACTGCAAGTGTTAGGGATCGAGTGGCACTAAGAGGGGGGTGAATTAGTGCAGCGGATAAATCTGAATAAAACTTGAAAACCAATTCCGGAGATTTACTTTAGAACTTGATTCAGCGAAAGAGACTTTAACTTGAAAATATTCGTAAGTGCAAAGTAGGAGAAGAAATCCGATCAGTTTGCAAAACGATCAGAATTTAAGTACTCACACAAAAGTAAACGCAGCGATGATGTATAGTGGTTCTGGTCAAATGACCTATGCTTGGGGCGGTACTCATCGCTCGACATAGGTGGTTGCAACCACTGTCAGCGGTGCTACCGCCCTCACGGCAGATACTACCATATAAAGAGTCTCGATGCACAAGAATCTGATGCCACAAGACTCTGCCATAAGATCTGATGTTACATGAGCATGCACGTAAGCATGCGTGCACGTAGTAGCCGTTCGGTTTGGGCCAAAATTTTGGCCCAAACTCATCCTAATCAAGGCCCAATGGGCCCCCACTTTGGGTTATCTAATCCTAACCCAAAATACGTGCTAACTACGAATTTTAAAGACGTTTCCTAAGCTATTACAAAGTCCGCAAATCAAGTCTTCTTCCTCGAGCTTCCGGATCTTCCGACGATCTCTTGAAACCATCCTGCGGACTCCCAAGCTCTCGGACTCCACGATGATTTTGGCGAGTTCCCCGAGCTTCTTTGGCAAGCTCCGATCTTTCTTGGCAAGCTCCGCGAACTTCCGACGAACCTCCCGGCGAACTTCCGAAACCCTTCAAGCTCCCTACTCATTCTCAAGGTGGTTCCTAAAGACTCCCAATGAATCTTTGACTTCCGTCAAATCTCGAACTCCCAACGATCCATCGCACTTGACTTCGCCCTTGGTTTCACTTTTACGCCTTCATCCCTTTCGTAGTTACTCCTGCACAAACAAACACCAAAAACTCTACTTGATCTAGATAGTTATTACAACGCGAATTGACATTCAGTTGCCCGGCACATCATTGGTCGGCGCTTCGTCCAATCCTTTGGCACATCGCCCTCTCTAGCGGCTTGTTGCCCAATCGATGGTTGACCTCCGCAACCTCGATATCCATGGCGCAACTCCGCACTTCTTGGCCCGATGCCCGACGTACGAAGCCTCCTGCCGATAGTCGACCGAACCTCCGGCTCGACATCCAATATCCAGACGTGATCACCCGGCGCAACGCGTCAATTCCTCCAAAGTCAATGCCTAATCTCGATCGATAGTAGACCTGCGTAACTCAAAACGCAGTTAAACAATAAACCACAATCAATTAGTTTCATCATCAAAATCTGAGATTCAACAGCAAGTTCATGAAAAAATATGAAAAGATCAATGCACACCTTACTTCCCTACTAAAAAAAGATACTTTCCAATGGTCGGATAAAGCCACCATTGCCTTCGATGAACTTAAAGCCGCAATGTTGACAACACCCGTACTAACGCTACCCGACTTCGGCAAGACTTTTGTTATTGAAGCTAATGCTTTCGGAGTTGGAATTAGTGCTGTACTAATGCAAGATGGTCGCCCCCTTACTTATACTATAAAGGCGTTATCTCCTTCCCATCTCAAGATGACTATTTACAACAAGGAGATGCTCGCGATTGTGCATGCGGTGGACAAATATAGATCGTACTTGATCGGGCAACACTTTCAAATCAAGACCAATCATAAAAGCCTAAAATATTTCTTAGAGCAGAAGATATCTTCCCTTGAGTAGCAAAAATATATCATAAAGCTTCTTGGATATCATTATGAAATAACTTACAAAAAGGGGAAAGAGAATGTTATCGCAAATGCGCTTTCATGGCTACTCGAGCAAGCTGAATTTTTAGTCATTTCACTTTCGACCAACGGACTTCCTTGAGGATATTAGGAGGGAATGACAAGATGATCTAGAGACCAGTAAGATCATACAAAAATTAAAGGAAGCACCAAGCTCTGTGGCTCATTACAGTTGGGACTCAAAAGACTTGCGCTATAAGGGACACATTGTACTTGTACCAAATTCTACTTATATAAAGACCATCCTTTAAGAGATGCATTCTATACTTATGGCCGGGCACTCTGGGTTCCTTAGAACCTATAATAGAATTAAGCAAAATTTTTATTGGGTAGGGATGAAAAATATTATTGCTAAATTTGTAGCACAATGTGATGTATGTCAATGACATAAAGGCGAGACAGTGGCATGTCCCGGAAAGCTGCAACCTCTACCCATCCTGGAGTCAATATAGATTGATATATCAATGGACTTCATCGAATGACTTTCCTCATCACAAGAAAAATGTATAATTCTTATCGTGGTTGATCATCTTACAAAGTATGCTCACTTTTGCGTTGTTCGTAATCCCTACACTACTTCTAGTATTGCTCGAATCTTTATGGAGAATATTATAAAATTGTATGAGATGCCAAGATCTATTGTAAGTGATCATGATAGAGTTATTCCATGAGATGCCAACCTCTACCCATCCTCGAGTCTTTACGAGCAAATTTTGGGCAGAGTTATTCCAGATGCAAGGCACTAAATTGAAGATGAGTATGGCATATCACCCACAAACCGATGACCAAACTGAAGTGGTGAATAGGTGCTTAGAGACATACCTCAGATGCTTCACCAGTGGCTGGCCAAAAGAGTGGACAAAGTGGCTTCCCTAAGCCGAGTGGTGGTATAATACAACTTATCTTTCATCTACAAAATGTACTCCCTATGAGGCTATGTATGGCCGACCTCCCCCTATAATCTCAAAATATGTGTTGGGCACCTCTAAAGTAGAACAAGTAGATAGGAACTATAGGACTGAGATAAAATGCTGAAGTTGCTAAAAGATAATCTCATTGTAGCTTAAGCAAGGATGAAATAGCAATATGATCAACACAAAGGTGAAAGAGGATTTTCAATAGGAGATTTGGTCTTCTTACGGCTCCAACCATACAAGCAAACATCAATCCAGACCAGAGCATCCATGAAGCTTTCACCTTGGTTTTATGGACCATACCAGATTTTAGAGTATAACGAAGCAATAGCATACAGATTGGACATACCCGCCAGCTCTTGAATCCATCTAGTCTTCCATGTGTCATGTTTGAAACTCATGTTGGGACAAAACGAGATAGTCCAAAGCCACCTACCAAATATGACTACCCAAGGAGAGCTTCAGACCTAGCCGAGTGCCATTATTGATTGATGGATCGTGACTCAACGATGATGAACCACTACTACAGTGCTAATACAATGGGTGAACCTACCAGTAGAAGATGCCACTTGGGAGAACTATGACGATTTAAAGATTAATTCTCAGAATTCATGGAGCGTCAACCTCGAGGACAAAACTGATTTGAAAAGGGCGAGTCTGTTAGGACTCTAGCTAGGAGAGTCCTAATTTAATTTTATTGAAGGGGGCAAATATGCAAATCCTAAGGCCATTCATGTAAATCCTATCTAGCCGACCCCTATTAAAGAGGTGAAGAGGTCGGCTAGATTAGGATTAGTTTGGAGGTTGCTTCTTAGAGAAGCATTAGGAGTTGATTAGAAGTAGGGATCTTGAGTAGGAGTCATATTAGGAGTTAGAATTTAGAAGCTTTATAAATAGCTATGTATTCATCATCTTTTCTTCAGGAATAGATCAATCCTTTTAGCAGCCTTTGAGTAGCAACTTGGAGGAAGGAACTCCTATAGAGTTCCAAGGAGGCCTATCTCCTAAAGAGATCAACCCCAAGTTTAGAATTCGCAAGGGTTCTATCACAAAAAATTTTAAATTGAAACTTTATTTCAAAAGCACTAATTTACCCCTCCCCCACTCTTAGTGTCCTTACAACCCTAAGATATACCTTAAACCTTCTTAGGTGCACCTCTTACTACATCAAGTAATATTCTCTTGTAGACCTATATTCCCTTATTACTATAGTTCATTAGCACCTCATCCATTTTATAACTTCTTTATCTACCTCTCCACTAACTCACTCTGCAACACATGATGAAGTAATGCCCTTGACACCATAAATGATGTCTTTGTTCTTTTTTCGGCCAAGTGATACCGAATTGCATCAATCTGATCAAATATATATTACTAACTCTTTATCAATTCTCATACCATCAACATAACTCAATAATACTATCGACTTGAATATCATATGACAATACGTTCCAAAAATGACATCTTTAGATCATATCGAATCCTTAATCTCAACACTACCACAAGCTCTCCACTCGACCCTATTAAATCCACAAGCATCACTCAAGCAAAAAAAAAAAGCTTCACATTAACATAAAGTCATATGTGAAAAATATAATACTTTACTCTATAATGCTATATAGACTCTTGTACCATCTCATCTTTTATAAAATGTTATTAGGTGTAAGTGAATATTTCAAATTAAGTGAAACCCAAATAGATTTATTGCCAGATACAAAGCATGTTGAGTGGTCAAAGGGTTTCACCAATGACCAGGTGTTGATCTCAAAGAGACATTTAGTCTAATTATTAAATCAATAATAATTCGACTCATTTTGAGTTTAGTTATCACTCAAGGTCATCATGTACACCAACTAGTTATTAATAATATTTTTTTTTAAGGGATTTTAACTTAAGATGTCTTTATGCAGTAACCCCTTGGCTTCATCCATCCTCAATATCCAAACTATATTTATAAACCATAAAAAAACTATTTATAGACTTCAATAAACTCTAAGAGCTTGGTATACTGCTCATTTTTTATGTCAACAACCTCATCAAATCCAAATCCAATAGCCTTTTATTCCTACAACAACAAAAGAGATATAATATATATCTATTGATTTATGTGAATGATATTATTATCACAAATAACAATTTCATAGAGATCAAATAATTTCTTAAGCAATTAGCACATTGTTTCTCCATCAAAGATGTAGAAACCCTAAACTATTTTTTGAAAGTAAAAGTAACATTCACATCTTTTGAATTTTTTTTATCTAAAAAATATATATTCAAGATCTATTATCAAACATGAATATGCAGAATACTATAAAAATTATCATCTCACTTTTTTTCATTGAGTCACTTAAATTATATGATAGCCATACTATGGATGCTACACAATACCGATAACAAATACTTGATTTTTTATGATATTTATCTCTTGGACATATTTCTCTTTACTCTTTTATATAATTCTTCGACCTCAATCTTAAAATAGTATGCTCAATTAGTCAGCTCTAGTTTCTCAATTGCAAGCCTCTACATTGTGATTCCCCGGAAGTTTCCTTATAAAAATAAAAAATATATTTTTTCCCTAATTTATGTGAATTTACTATCGCTTTAGACCAAACAAATACTTTGATATTATTAGAGAAGTTTTCTTAGAGTTTTGACTCTATTGTTTTTGAATGTGGTACATTATTTTTAATAGTGTAACTTGCCTTCTATTTTAAAAATTTTTAAATTTTAAAAAATTTAGGAAATGACTTACATACGCCCAAATGACCATTTATTATATTAATAGGTGTACAGAATAAGTAATTTTTTATTAATTTCATACCTTAATGGTTAAAATTATATATATTTTATTTTATTTAATTTTAAGGTAAATTTACAATCACTTTGAGCCAAAAAACCACATGAATATTATTTGAAAAGGTTTTCAAAGTTTTAAGGAAAACAAAAATTTTTGGTGACATGAGTTAAATTAATTTTGGGTCCTATTTTAAAACAATATGATCTCATTCCAATACAATGTAACTTACCTCATATTTTTTTAAAAAATAAAAGAAACTTTAAAATACCTTACAAAGTTGTAAATGATTATTTTTTTATTTTAAGTCAATAAATAAATATTTCTTATTTATTCAATTCTCAAAGATGTTTTATTTTTTAATATTATCCAGTTGAAATTGCTTTATGGATGGAAAAGAAAGACAAAAAAATTAATAAAAAGTTGAATATATTTTTTACTATTTTGAAAGGTAGGAACTCTCTATGAGAACAAATCAAAGTCAGGAGGCACTGTCGGAAAATAATAAAAATAAATAATAATAACGTGTTTTTAAGGAACTTGTTATTATATATATATATATATATATATATATATATATATATAGACAAATAATAAATAATATTGAGAAATAGTTATATAGCGGCAACGCATTGACGCGGCATGCCGTCCCGTATGTGCTCGTTACCTCGCCGTGTAGGATTTATATCGCAGTGCTTGTGCCGCATCAGTCTCGATCGTCCGATCTGCTTCTGTCCTCTCGCTCCACGCCTCCGCGTTCGAAACCCTAATTTATCGAGCGATTTCGACCGACTGGGAGTCCCCAAGGCCATGACCTGTTTCCGTCCATACTGCGATCAAATGATGGGCGTCGAACTCATCGCCATCCCCCGCGTCCTGGATTTGCTTTGATTTCCTTCTGGTCTTGCGTGAAACGGTGCGGCTTCGCGAGATCGGTGGAAGGGGCCTTCTTGTTGCTTTGTTCTTCCGGAGATTTCTGACGCTAGGCATACAGTTGGATTTGTACCGGTCTCCTGCTCGTGATTGCGTTGGTGTGATGGAGCCTCGCGTTGGGAACAAATTCCGCCTTGGTCGCAAGATCGGCAGCGGGTCCTTTGGGGAGATCTATCTAGGTCGGTGATCGCTTCTTCCCCTAATTTTCTGCGGCTTTTCAAACTCTACAGGGTGCTCTTTGGGCGGTCTTGTGACTGTTGTCTTGATTGCAGGTACTAATATCCAAACCAACGAGGAAGTTGCAATCAAACTCGTAAGTATATCCCATTGATGTCTGCTGTTCAATCTAAGTATTCTTTTTATGTTCATACTACTTGCTCACTTTATTTTTGTTTCACCTTGAACTTGTTCTCAGGCGACAGTTTATTCTTAGTTTTGAGTTTTTTAAATCTTATAGTTAATATGAAGAGAGAATTTCCTGGGGTGGCCCGTTTTCCCCTTTAATATTGAAGCTGATTAACTGGAAATACATGCTGGTGCAAGTTAATAGTATCCTTCAGATTGTGGATATTTCACAGAAAATAAGTTATATGAGCAAAATAAAACCTTCTATGTTTTTTAAAAAAAATTCAAATCAATAGCATAAACTATTACGAGCGTTCTGTGACTTCTGTCTAAATTTGGTAAAGACTCGTGTGAGAGACTTCACTTTGCCTTGTGGATATCCCTGGTTAAGCAAGGGAGAAGAACAACTTCTCCTTGGCTTTTGGCAGTATCAATTGGAGTTTCTGATTCAGTTCTGTTATCCTGTTTTGGCCTTTTGGATTGTTTCACAGATTGCTCTGTTGTTGCTTTTCATCTTTTGAGTACAACCAAAATCTGATGTTGCTCCGATGGCTGTGTTTAAGGCAGTGATTTGTAGGGTAGGGTTTAAAAATTCACTCTCTGGATATGTCAAGTACTAAATTATGGCCTTGATAAATTTTATCATGTCTGTACATTGAATTCTATTTATCAGGAAAATGTTAAGACGAAACATCCCCAGCTGCTCTATGAATCAAAGCTGTATAGGATCCTGCAAGGAGGAAGTAATGTTTTTCAACATCATTTTAGTGTCAAGCAGTTTACTTCAAGTTTTTATCTTTCTAAGTGGTCATTCCATTTTTTTTCTTTTTGTAGCTGGAATTCCAAATGTGAAATGGTATGGTGTTGAGGGTGATTATAATGTTCTTGTGATCGATTTACTGGGACCAAGTCTTGAAGATCTGTTCAGCTTCTGCAGCCGAAAACTTTCTCTTAAGACTGTTTTGATGCTTGCGGATCAGATGGTATGCTATTCTTGTAATGCACCTTTTTGCTTTGACATAATGCTGTTCTTTTCAACATTTGGATCATGCTTGATCTGTCCTTCATGTGTTTAAAATTCTTTTAGTGGTAGTTGCCATTACGATATCATCTCACTATGCTTCCATTACGAGTTAGTGGTAGTTGCCATCACGATTTAGTGGTAGTTGCCATTACGATATCGTCTCATAATGGTAGTTGCCATTATGACATTTCAATATTCTTTTGCTGGTTGCTTTCTTTGTTTAAATGAAGATCTCTTCTCTTTATGAATACCTGTTATATTCTTACTTTCCTGAGTTTCTTGGCAATATCATTTATCTCTGAATCTTTGTGAATAATTAGGTGCTGCTTCGGTAGATGATAAAACGAGGCAAAATCATTTAATATGATATTGACATATGCTCAAGAGACCTACAAATACGCTAGTGAGAATAGATGAAATGATTATTATTAGTAGTAGTATGAGGGCTGGTAGGGGGAGATCTAAAAAACATTAATAAAAATTATAAATATATATTCAAATACTCAACGTAATTGAAGATATGATCCTTTGTTCCTCAGTTTCATTAGCCAATAACTAATGTGCTTTCTTGATTTGCTCCTTACCCTGAATTTGTTTGAAGTAATATGCTTATAATAGTTTTTTACTTTTCCATTGCCACACTATTCATGCCTGTTCATATTGCTGGACTCTGGCGGGTATCTGATCTATAAAAATTTTTCACTACAGATTAATCGAGTAGAATTTGTGCATTCTAAGTCATTTCTTCACCGAGACATTAAACCAGACAATTTTCTTGTGGGTCTTGGTAGACGAGTTAACCAGGTATGCCTCTAAGTTTTTCTATATTTTTTTCCTTCTCCTTATCTACTTTGTTCAATTTCATTGTTTTCTTTATTGAGTTTCTTTTGCATTTCCATCTAGGTGTATATGATTGATTTTGGTCTTGCCAAAAAGTACAGGGATACTTCAACTCATCAGCATATTCCTTATAGGTAAGATATAATTGACTAAACTGTCTAAACAATATGTGAAAATATTTTGTTTTAGTTATTGACATTGTATGTTTGAAAATATCTGGCTTGTTATTTTAGCTTTTTAAACATTTGTCATGAAATATCTCTTGTAAAATTTTCGATAAGATGAGCTGATGTTAAACCATGGTTTGTAATACCGTACCATACCGCTCGGTATGGGCGGTATGTATCGGTCCGATAGAGGACCGGTATGGCAGTAGCCGCAGTACATTGGTATACTTTAGTGTACTGTGAATCAGTATGCTCGGTATAGCTCAGTACATACCGTATCAACAGCTGATCAGTACACCGGTATGGTATGGTATTTAGAACCTTGTGTTAAACGAGGTGGAGGCTTATGGACGTAGTATCATGGTATAAGGCAGTTTCTTTGTTGATTTTTAAATAAATTATGGGAAAAAATAGATAAAGTTATGTGGTGAAGAGCTTCAGTTTTTCATATCTTTATGAACCAAGAATATGCAGCTGCACCATGCATTTGCGCCCAAGCAATATTTATAAACCTTCAAACTGCAGTGGTTCTTTCCTGTGATGCTGGGGAAGCTTTGAAAGAGAGGATTATGAGTTCAGCACTGCTGGAACAAATTTACAGCTGGAACGGGTGGACAATCTAGCATATTACAAAGAGTGTAGAAGATAACAATAAGAAGAAAAAATTGGAAGATATTCTTAGAGGAGACATAAGAGATAAATAAGTTTTAAGTCAAATAAGAGAAGAATACTTTGTGAGATTAGTGAGGAACAAAGAAAGGGACTTGAGGAAGGTGAAAGAGTCACCATTTAAATGATTTTAGTAGAAGGCTCCAATTGCAAGCAGCTATATGTCTTTTTTGTTTACAGTTTACCAACACTCAAATGGTATGTAAACCAAAGGTCATGGAGGATGGAAATTTATTGGACAATTTTTTTAGTGAAAATTTCATTATCGCACAAAATTTCATACAAACTGACCTCCTTAAACTGAAGTCCTCAGACTTCATAGAACTTCTAAACCATTCTATAACTAGAAGTAGGACATCTTGCTACCAAGATAACTCCAACTAGAACTCTAGATACACAATGAAACATTGCTGAAAAAACCAATGAAAAATACATCAGCAAATTACTTTGTTGTTCGGCATTTGTTGTTAGAACCCTTGTGGATTCTAAGTTTGGGGTTGATCTCTTTAGGGGATCGGCCTCCTTGGAACTCTATAGGGGTTCCTTCCTCCAAGTTATTGCTCAAAGGCTGCTAAAAAGATGATCTATTCATGATGAAAAAAAGGGTAAATACATGGCTATTTATAGGGCTTCTAAACCTCAACTCCTAATATGACTCCTACTCAAGACTCCTACTTCTAACCAACTCCTACTTCTAATTAGGACCCCTTCTTTAGTAGGACTCCTAATTCTAATAGGACTCTTTCTCTAATAGAACTCTTACTTCTAATAGGACTCCTTCTCTAAGAAGCAACCTAATCCTAATCTAGCCGGTCTCTTCACCTCTTTAATAGGGGTCGGCTAGATAGGATTTACATGAATGCTCTTATCAATGAAACTAAATCAAGACTCTCCTAGCTAGAGTCCCAACAGATTAGGACTCTCCTAACTAGAGTCCTAACAGATTAGGACTCTCCTAGCTAGAGTCCTAACATTTGTTATGATTCCTTAAAATTTGATAATTTGTTTTCTGTTTTGTTCTACTTCTTGACTATCTGAGGATTTTCTTTTTAGTTTTAAATCATGATCATTTGGTTTTTTTTAATATAAGATTTACTTTTGTGAATTAGGACCATTTACACAAGCCTTTTAAATTGATAAACAATCATGAAAAAAGACAGAATTTTGTTTTCAGGCACATCATATATACCACAGCATGGTCATCAATGCTGATTCTTTTTTAATGAGGTTTTCTCTTTGATCTCAGATGAATAGTATTCAAGGACCAGTCCCTATGATCCAACAATTTTGTGTTTCCTTCTGAGTAGCTATTGTGAATTTTTTACTATGGAGTTTACATTCCTATGTGGTGTGTTTTCATTTTGGTTGTTCTCTTCCATCACACGTTTCATATCTAGGGCTTTTGACTTGATGTTATGGTTTCATAATTGGGTTTGTTGCCAGCACAAACTATCTATTTTTCTGGAGTTTGCATCTCATTATTTCCAGCTTATTTAAACAGTCAATGGTATTTTGAATTGGTAGCACTGATATGGTGATGCTTATAGGCTATTTTCAGAACTTACTTTCTCTTTTGTGGTAATTCTTCTAATCTGTTGCAGAGAGAACAAAAACTTGACTGGAACAGCAAGGTATGCAAGTGTGAACACACATCTTGGCATAGGTACACGGAATATTTTCTGATCACCTTTTTATTTATTCTGTTATATATAGCCTATTGTTGTTTATCTCACAGTTCTACCTGTATTCCCTGACTTTTTATATGATTATTCTTTGATTTTTCCATCTTGATTCTGATTGGTGTTGTTATTCTGCAAAGAACAAAGCAGGAGGGATGATTTGGAATCTCTTGGGTATGTTCTTATGTACTTCTTAAGGGGCAGGTATGTTCATTTGGTGGAACCTTTTACCCCTTGTCTATGTCTAAAATTTTTCAACCTATTCAACATTTAGTCTTTCAATTTTTTTGTTTCCAGCCTTCCATGGCAGGGTCTAAAAGCAGGAACTAAGAAACAGAAATATGAAAAAATTAGTGAAAAGAAAGTTGCCACATCAATTGAGGTAAATTTATTTTTGAGTTTTTATCTTTTTCCCCATTGTTATGATGATGGAAAATGTTTTTGTTCCCTAGGCTCTATGTAGGGGATATCCTTCAGAGTTTGCATCGTATTTCCATTATTGTCGCTTACTGCGATTTGAGGACAAGCCTGATTATGCGTATCTCAAGAGATTATTTCGTGACCTTTTTATCCATGAAGGTTGATTTATCTTCTCACTGCAACCTTTTTCTTTTAGTGACATGGCTGATAAAGCTGCAGAATATATGTGCTGGGTGTAACAATTCTCATCTCTATATCTCTTCTCTGCAGGGTTTCAGTTTGATTATATGTTTGATTGGACCATTTTAAAGATTCAGCAGTCACAGATATCTGGTGCTCCTCCACGTGCTATTGTTAGTCAAAGGCAGCAGAAACTGTTTGCTATGCTTTTTCCTTATTTGCTGAACAAGTATCTAATTTTTACTGCTATTTCCTAGGGTCCAAGTGCAGGCCCTAGCTCCGGCCTGGCTCCTCCCATCGCCGGCGATAGGCAGCCAGGTGATCTCTCTCCCTTTCTCTCTCCTTTCACTTGTTTGCAAATGCACGACACACTGCTAACACATTACTATAGTTATTAACTCTCATATCTTGTATCTGTTGATTTTGACATTGATAGTTTATTCTGCTTGTTTGTCTGTTAAGTTCTCTTCCATTTCTTCTCACAATTTTCTTCATTAGGTTGTGCTAATCAGTCGGTCAATTTTGTTGGTTATCATATTCATGTTGCATGGCTTGCAAAATTACGTGGTTGCTTATATATATTACTTATGCTAGCATGTTGATTAGAGTTTACATAGTCCATTTTTATAATTTGGAGGGATGAACATTTTGAGATTACATTTCAGGTGGTGCAGAAGTGCGGGCAAATGGTCGGTTGGTGATGGACTCTTCTCATCGTGCACGAGTTACACCTCCAGCTGAAAATGTAGGCAGCTTATTAAAGCAGAAGGCTCCTATAGGGAATGATCCACCTGCCATTAGAGATGTTATGGTGATTTTTTAATTCAGTTTTTTTCTTGTTTTCCTCATTTATTCTCTTTCTTTCGTGGATGTTAGTGCGATCTGCATTGGTTTTATCTGTGGCTCGCATGGAAGGGCAACTCATGAAATAATCACTTTGGTAGACCAACAAGAAAATGACAATTCTGAAATAAGAAATTTGAAACTCTTATTAAAACTAGATCAGATTCAGTGGTGTCAGTTTACTTGTCTGAAATTAGTTTTAAATCTTTAGATTTGGTTTTATCATCTAGCAACTGACCTAAATATGTGCTTGACAAACCTTACAAAATGGATGAAATGAGGCCCATTGTTGTTGACATAGAGATCCATGACAAGTTGTTGTGAGTCAAATTATTAAATTTTTTTAGTCTGACCACTGTTGAAATACTCAATTGAAGCTCACTATAATATGAATGAGATTTGGGAACTTGAATTAAAATGATTATCATATATGAGTAAGGTTGTAAAAATCTTAGACACTGAGCAAAATGTTTTTGCTGCCTCACTGTGATTCTTGTCTAGGATTAATATAGTATTCAGAAATATGTCAACCAGCTATAATATTCGAGTGTGTACTGCAATTCTCAAACTATTTATCTGTTTTATATCTCTCAGATTATTATTTGGTAGATGTTGTGATTTGAGGTTGTATTTGGCTTTATGATTTGCTTGCAAAGTTTAGTTGTATTTCCTGTTTAAATCCACTGATCCATGATTTCTCTTTGCATAATATATTTAAGTTATCTGTGTAACCTCTGACCTCAAATGCATGCATATTAGTTTTCCAGTTCAACCTTTTTGGGACAGTCAAGTGGCTCCTCAAGGCGCGCTGCTGTTTCTGGTAGCAGAGATTTGTTTGGCACAGAGGCAGATCAATCTCACGGTCGTACAGTAGAGGCCAGCCCAGGGACATTCTGCAAGGTTTCAAATACTCAGAGATCCCCCGATAGTTCTGCAGACCATAGGCATACTTCTTCGAGAAGAAATATATCTACCAATAAGAATTACGAGTCTGCGCTCAAAGGCATGGATGCCCTAAATTTTGACAGCAATGAAAGGAACCAGTTATAGCGATTGCAAGTCCTGCTGCAACTTCTTTTTTCATGTTCCTCTGTAGAAATTCATAAACTAGGATTACACCTTGACTTGTTCTCTCCATCGACTAGTGGATGAGTAACTAGTCTGACTTCACCACTGCATGCTGATGTGAAGTGCCCCCAGATATGAAATATAAATTACAAGGTGGCCTCAACCCTCCAAGAACGAATGCCTAAGATGTATGGTGTGCCTTCTCTGCTATGTCATTGGTTATTTCATTATAATTTCTGAAAGTTCTCGTGTTTAATTGTTCACTTGCAAATATCTTTTAAAATTTAATGGGACTTTTTGTCGTGAGAAGCCAACTGTGTATGTATCTAACCATGAGATAAGCTGTTCACTTGCAAATATCTTTTAAAATTTAATGGGACTTTTCATCGTGAGAAGCCAACTGTGTATGTTACTAACCATGAGATAAGCTGTCTTTGAAATGATTCTGTTTGAGCATCTAGTGGGCCGTTTGACGTGCAGAAATACTGTTTTGATTCTTCCTTGATGTTAAATGAGTCTGTCGATGCTTGCCAACTGTTGTAAGTGTAGGATGATGGCACGGACAAGTAAATGGTGGTTGAGTTTTTTCTTTTGGGTAAATTTCTAAAATGATTTTAAATTTTTATTTTTTTCTTGTAAAGCACTTGCTTCTTGTTTTATTTTCATATACCTCTTATTGTTTTTAGAGATGAGATTACCATCATTGTCCTATCATACCTTTGTGGTTGTTTTTGTTTCTTATTGTTGTATTGACCTTCATCTCATCGTGGTTGCCTTTGTTTCATCAAGAGGTTCCTTTGTGCTCTCATGGATAGAGTTATATACATGGTGTTCGATGTAATGTTTACGTATATTTGTGTTTTTCGGTTTTGTTAATGGTTGGCACGTGTAGAGAGTTTGATAGTAGGCTTGACAATCTCATTATGGTTGGTTTCGTTGGTTGTTTCAGGCTTTTAAATACAGGTTATGTGTAATCGTTATGCAGAGGTAAAACTGCTTAGAAATAGATCATCCATACAGTCATTTTGGAGGTTTTTTAGTTTCGTAGAATGGTGCAAAGTGTCGGTCAATACAACATCAAGGAGTTACCCGGGTGGCATATAGTTCAATAGGCCTTTTGGGTAGTGTCTAAAATTAGTTTGTTGTCTTGTTCCGTAGTAATATCATATGAGCACTAATGGGGACCTTGGGTCATGACGGATCACCTTGGACCTTTTGTCATGTGATCGTTCAGAGCTTACAAAGTCTATGTTTGTAATTTGCATTACTTATCCAATGTTTGCTGAATTGGTTGCTTGTGGATCTCAAGTTTGATAGAACCCTAGAGAAATTCTATGAAGATTGATCTTTAAGGGGGATCAACTCTTGGATCGCTACAAGGGTTCCACCCTCCAAGTAGCCTGGTGGCTGTAATTATAGATTGATATTTCTTGTTCCAAAGAGGTGGAGGTTACAAGCTTATATAGAGCTCCGCCTCTTTTCTTTATAGGATAGAGGCGGCTAGGTGGGATTTATTACACTCACAAGGTTTTTATTAGCTGCTATTTGGTTGAGTAGGACCCAACCCTACTAGGGTCCTATCAAGCTCGTCCTTTTCCAATTAGCCTTGTCCTCAGGGTTGAGGTTCCATGAATTCAAGGAATCGGGTCTTTAGCTCCTCATATGATTCCCATGTGACATCTTCGGATGGTAAATTATTCCAATGCACTAGTACTTCAGTAAAGGGACGTCGTCGATGCATGATGATTCTGCGGTCGAGAATGGCTTGTGGCTAGGCTTGGATATATCCATCATTAGTGGTATTGGGCAGTTGAATCTGGGGTGACTCGTGTTCTCTCAACTTAGGCTTCAAGCATGACACATGGAAGACGGTGAATTTTGGCATACTCAAGAAATTTAAGTCTGTACGCCACAGCTCCAATATGCTCTGCGATCTGATAGGGCCCATAAAAACGTGGAGATAGCATCATGGAGGCTCGTGTGTTGATGGATAGTTGTTTGTATAGCTGTAGGCGAAGATAAACCCAATCTCCTACTAAAAATTCTCTTTCGCTTCTTCGTATGTCAGCTTACTACTTCATTCTGGCTTAAGTGGTAGAGAGATTATCCTTTAGCAGCTGTAGGAGTTTTGTCTCTGTCAATTAAATCTTGGTCGACCTGATCTACCTTAGCCGAGCCAATTACATACTTTGGAATCATAGGAGCCGACCGACCATATAATGCTTCATATGGGGTACATTTTGTAGATGAATGATATGTAGTATTGTACCACCATTTGGCCCAGGGGAGCCATTTCGTCCACTCCTTTGGTCGATCACTAACGAAACATCGAAGGTACGTCTCTAAATACCTGTTCACCACTTCTGTTTGGTCGTCAGTTTGTGGATGATATGCTGTGCTCATCTTGAGTTTGGTGCCCTACAACTGAAATAACTCGGTCCAAAATTTACTAGTAAAGATCTTATCACAATCACTTACAATGGACCTTGGCATCCCATGCAGTTTAACAATATTTTCTGTGATAATCTGAGCAATACTAACAGCAGTGTAGGGATTTCGCACAGCACAAAAATGAGCATATTTCGTAAGTCGATCAACTACTACAAGGATTGTGCTTTTACTTTTGGAAGGTGGTAGCCCTTCGATGAAGTCCATGAAGATGTCAGTCCACATCGAGTCCGGTATGGGTAGTGGTTGTAGTTTCCCTGGACCCGTCGCTGTTTCACCTTTTTGCTGTTGACATACATCACATTATGCTACGTATTCGGAAATATTTTTTTTCAACCCTCTCCAATAAAAGTTTTGTTTCACTCTTTTGTAGGTTTTTAGAAATCCGGAGTGCCCTGCTGAAGGTGTGGAGTGCATTTCGTGCAGAATGACTTTGATGCAAGGGGAGTTTGGTATAAGCACAATACGACCTTTGTAGCGTAGATCCCTCGAATCCCAAGTATAGTGAGCTATTGCGCTTGGATCCTCCTCTAATTTTTTGATGATGTTGCTGGTTTCTGGATCTTTCTTTTATTCCTCCCTAATGTCCTCAAGGAAGCCGGTGGTAGGAAGAGAGATGGCTGAAAATTCAGCTTACTCAGATAGTCGTGAGAGCGCATCTGCCGCAACATTTTCTTTCCCCATTTTGTAAATAATTTCATAATAAAATCCTAGAAGTTTGGTTACCCATTTTTGCTGCTCCAGGGATGATATCTTCTGCTCCAAAAAGTACTTGAGGCTTCTATGGTTGGTTTTAATCTGAAATCGCCAGCCAATCAGGTAGGGTCTCCACTTTGTTACTGCGTGTATAATGGTGAGCATCTCCTTATCATAGATAGACATTTTTTGATGGGAGTGAGACAACGCCTTGCTGGTGTATGCGAGTGGTCGACCATCTTGCATGAAAACGACTCCAATTCCAACTCTAGATGCATCAGCCTTAATGATGAAGGGTCGGTTAAAATTTGGTAGCGCTAGCACCGGTGTCGTCGTCATGGCTGTCTTAAGTCTGTCGAAGGCAGCAGAGGCTTTGTTCGACCATTGGAAGGCGTCTTTTTTCAGTAGAGAAGTGAGGGGGGCACTGATCTTCCCATAGTCCTTTACAAATTTTTGGTAGTAGCCCGTTAGTCCAAGGAACCCACGCAGCAATTTCACATTTGTAGGTTTTGGCTAGCCTTGCATTACTTCGATTTTTGTTGGGTCTACAGCCACTCCTTCTTATGATATTATGTGCCCAAGGTACTCTACTTTTTGCTAAAGAAAGCTGCACTTTGATAGCTTAACAAAAATAGTATTCTCCCGAAGGATCGTCAGAACAAATCGTAAGTGCTGAAAGTGAGTCCCAAGAGAAGGGCTGTAAATGAGAATATCATTGAAAAATACCAGCATAAATTTACGAAGAAAGCTCTGAAAAATATCGTTCATGAGACTTTGGAAGGTTGAAGGAGCATTAGTGAGTCCAAAGGACATTACCAAGAATTCATAATGGCCGTTATGAGTGCGGAAAGTAGTTTTTGGGATGTCGCCTTCACATACCCGAATTTGGTGGTAACCGGATCGGAGGTCCAACTTCATGAAGACTCGAGCTCCTTTTATTTCATCAAGAAGTTCATCCACCATTGGTATTGCGTACTTGTCCTTGACGATGATGTCATTTAGAGCTCGGTAGTCGATGCACATTCACCAAGTTCTGTCTTTCTTGCGCACAAGTAGCACCGGTGAGGAATAGGGGCTGCAGCTTGGCCGAATCACCCTTGTTTCGAGCATCTCCTTCACGATCTTCTCAATTTCATCATTCTGGAGGTGACGATAGTGGTAAGGCCGAGTGTTTGCTGGTAGTTTGCCCGGAAGGATTGAAATTCGGTGGTCATGTTACCGAGTAGGAGGAAGACCACGCGGTTCAGCAAAAACATCGTCAAATTCAACAAGCAGTTGGGTGAGATTTTGATCTTTAATTTTTGTTTTCTCCCCCTCTGGTTGCTACTGGAGATGCATAAAAAAGCTACCATTTATCTTGTGTAAAACTTTCTCTATTCGTTGGGTTGAAACGGTGGTTACGTTGCATCCGTGCTTCCCGCGTAGGGTGACCTGTTTGCCTTTGCAATAGAATTTCATAATCAATTTGGAAAAATTTCAAGAGATGTCATCTAGTGTCGTCAGCCATTCTATGCCCAACATAGCCTCATAATCATCAATTGGTAGGAGGAAGAAGTCGGCAACAATTTCTTGGTCGCATTGGAATAGTTTCACATGCAGGCATCTTTGGTCGCATTTTAGGATTCGACCGCTGGCGACCTTTACGTCGAACTTGCTGCAACCTTCGATGTGGAGCGCCATCCGAGCAACAACCTTACTGTTTAGAAAGTTATTAGTGTTGCCTATATCGATGTGAACGGTGATCGGTTGTTGTTTGAACAGGCCTTCAACTTTCATTGTTTGCGGATTTGAGTAGCTGGCTAGCGCATGTACCATAAAGTCGGTCGATTGTAGCTCTTCTTCCACATCTTCGTCCTCATGTTCAAGACTCTCTTCTGGCTGTTCACTGATCTCTTCTTCCACTGGTTCAATCACAAGAAGTCTCCCTTTTTTACAATGATGCTCGTGGCTCCATGGCTCATCACAATGCCAACATAACCCCTTGGCAGATCGGTCTCGATGTTCTTCTCTTGTCAACCTTTTTGGTGTAGGAGCTCGGCTGATAGTAGGGGGGGCTGAGGGCTTCGATATTGCTAGTCGGGGAGCGACCCTAGTCCTCCGGGCTTTGTGGTTCAATCGCTCCTCCTGAAGTCATGCGAAAGAGATGGTTGCCATAAGTGTGTACAGTTGTCGCGCTTTAACTTCTCGGATCTCCAGCTTCAAGCCCTCAATAAATGTCCCCAATAACTATTTTTCAGACCAATCATGAGTTTGATTAGATAACCTTTCAAACCTGGTTTGATACTCCTGGATGGTAGAGGTTTGTCGGATCTTTGCTAGTTGTCCGTCGATGTTCTCGTAATTGGTTGGTCCGAAACAGATCAGCAGTCCTTCTTTGAATTGTCGTCATGAGAGGACTCTATGAGTGTGTTCAAACCAATCAAATCATTGTATGGCATCCCTTTCAAGATGTATAGCCGCAATTTCTACCGTAGATGCATTTGCGGCTTTGTGGTACCGAAAATATCGCTCCACGCGCCAGATCCAACCAATAGGGTCTCCTTCTTCCCATCTAGGGAAGTCCACTCTCATGCGTGGATAGTGGGGATCGGTCATAGAGCCTCCCCTCTCCTAGAGGTCATCTCTTTGATCAGAGCTTTCTCCTTGATGTGATTTCTTTGGGCTTGGTGGTCGACCCAAACTAAGTTCGGCAAAGAGAGTCTGAATCTTCTCCTCTATTCGTGTCTCGAAGGCTTCGAATTTAGTATCAATTGTCTCCTCGGATGCCATAGCATATGTCTCCAAATATGTAATATTAAGATCTCTTTTTTGTTGTCGGGTTAAAGACATGTATTGGTTGAGAGAAGTGGTGACTAAAAGGGTTGGTGGATTGGTGGATGTAGGCTACGATTTAGGCTTGTTTTGTGGCTATTTTGGGTGCAGTTTGGGGCTGCAGTTTTATGGAGTTTTTGGGTTGTGATGATAGTGGATGAAGGTTAGGGAAGAGGGTTTTAGATTTGTGGTAGATCGCTGCAAAGATTTGACAAAAATTAGTGGAAATTGTTGCTTATATATGCTGTCTCGTAAGAGCAAAATTATCGTCAAAGAAATAGCGATTTCTCGACGAAATTTTCAACGAAAACTCAAAGATTTGAGGAGGGGGTTTGACGGTAGAATCTTAGTTTAGATAACAGCAAGGATAACAAATTGGATCAAGAAATTTCGGCAGCAAAATAGTAAAGAAATCGGTGCAAATTGCGATAGCAGAATTCTCGTCGAAAAATTTCAGCAGTTTGCGACGAGAGATTGCAGCAACACACGAAATTTTTTTTTTGATGAATTCTATGATAGATCAATCATGGATGGGAGCCAAGATGATCTATGAGGTGCATAAGAAATTTCGGTCAAAAAGGATAACAATTAGATCGGTTAAAGGCAGCAACACGCGGCTAAAATTTTCTGCAGCGATCCTTCGTTCTTAAAGATGGTAACTTTTGTGAGGCAAGGAATTCGCAGGTAAGGGATAGATAGAAAAACTTCTTTTTGATATTTTAGATAAAAAATTACAGTAGCAAAGGGTATTGGTGGTAGAAAAATATCAGATCTCTGATGGAATTGGAGGTGGCGACTGTAGATTGAATTGATCTACGTCAGGAGATGACGGTGGAGACGACGACGTCAAGAGCAATTGTAGGAATTGCTTGGCTGATGGTTGGTGGCAGGGATGGCAGCAAAAGTAGTAAGATCGCTGCTCTGATACCAGATGATAGAACCCTAGAGAAATTCTATAAAGATTGATCTTTGAGGGAGATCAACCGTTAGAACGCTATAGGGTTTCCACCCTCCAAGTAGTCTGGTGGTTGCAATTGTAGATTGATATTTCTTGTTCCAAAGAGGTGGAGGCTACAAGCTTATATAGAGCTTCAAACCCTAGCCCTAGTGGCTGCTTCCTAAGTGAACTATCTAATTTACCCTCAACTTTAATCGACCGGCCCAATAACAAGAGGGGCGACGGCTAAGAGGCCCAGTATCCCAAATATAAACCCAACCTCTCTTCTTTATAGGATAGAGGCGACTAGGTGGGATTTATTACACTTACAGGATTTTTATTAGTTGCTACTTGGTTGAGTAGGACCCAACCCTGGTAGGGTCTTATCAGAGTTAAACACTTTTTCTAACTTATCTTCTCTTTTCAGATCCTCAAGGGATCATAAGAGGTTTCGGAGAGGCTATTCTTTTGTGGATGGACATGTAAGAGTGTCGCATAACTTAGGAAAAACCAACTAAATCTATGACAAATGGTGTTTGAGTAGGACAAGCATACTTAGAAACACTTAGCATACAAATGTAGGGGATCTAGTAGGGTTATGTTGAGGGCAGCTCGCATGCATGATCATTTGGGAGACACAGGAGTTGAGATGTAAGGAACAAAGTCGCTTAGAGGAGTAAGCATCCAAGATTGACATTAAGAGGAATAGTCAACTCTTTATATGAGAGGTACTAGGAGGACAAGCGAGCTAAGAAGAACATATAATGCATAAAGGTTGGAATGGTTGAGTTCGAACTATGGCTCGATGTGAGCAACTAATCTTGATAATGCTCAGGGCAAGTGGGGAGTTTAGCAAATGATGAGACCGTACAAGATGGGATTGGTTGCTCAGCGACCAAAAGAGTTATGCAAAGCTTGCAGAGGTGAGGGAAATTGCTAACTCGAAGAATTTAGTACTCATGCAAGGACTTGTATACGAACGATGGACTATTTGTGGCTATCCCAAGGCAATTGAAACTCAGCATCATGGAGCATTGAAACTTTATCTTCAGCATAGGAAGGATACATCTATAGAAGGCTAAAGTGTGCAACAAGTTCAGTATGTTGCTAAGCCTTAAGGGGTACAGCGAGAGCTGTATTAGCGAAGAGTCGTAATATAGTAAATGCGTTCACGAGAGTAAAATAATACATAGTTTATTTAGCAAGGCAAAATAATCTAAGGGGATTGTCACGCCAAGCGCCTCAGAGGGGGTAGGCAGGGTAACTTCTCAAGGATGTCACGGTGATCACCCCAGAGGGGGTATCACGCCGAGCACCCCAGGTGGGGGTGCGCTCCAGAGGGGGTAGGCAGCCGTTCACCCCAAAGGGGGAATGCCCCAAGAGGGGTTAGGCAAGGTGTATTTAGTTCCATATTGGTAGGGAAAGGGGACGTCTTAAGCCTTATAAGCATTGGCGCTGCACACTCTGTTAAGCCGGTTTTACAGAGAGAGGGTAATGGCCACGTGACAAGTGGTATCAGAGCAACCCCTAGCCTTCACCAATCACCCCAAAGGAGGTGTCCACGTCGAGCGCCCTAGAGGGGGTAGGCAGGGTGGCTAGTCCATGATGAGGACATCATGAGATTGGGTGGGGGAGAATGTCATGCCAAGCTATCACGAACTTAGCTGGTTTTGCCTAAGCCGTATGGCACCATTGCGTGTCAGTTCGTAAAGGTCAGCCTCCCCGAAGCCTCCTATGATCCCTTAGAACTTGCAAAAGAGAAGACGGGACAGAGAAAGCGCTTCAAACGGGATCCACAAGTGATGCGTGCGTGGGCGAGTGACTCCGAACAGAAAATTTCAGGACTGCGCGATTTTGGGAAAATGGGCGTAACTTTCTCAATACAGGTCGGATTGACCCGATTCCAAAAGCCACCGATCAAGGACTCGTAGATCTACAACTTTCGTGTTTTGAGTTCCCACAAATGAGTTCTGTGGAGTGAGCAATTCTGGGAGGAAGTGGACGAGGCATTGTGTTTGTGGGGATGTAAATAACTCCAGGATATGAAAGGTTTATCACCTAAGCCTAGAGGCACAAGCCACCAGCCAAGGAAAAAAGGATCGAGATAATTGCAGTTCACCACCAAGGCTTAAAGGAAATTCTATCGGCCAAGGATAAAGAACTGTTTGATTCACCACCAACGATGTTGGATAAAGAATCGAGATAAAATTCAACTCACAAGAGGAATTTTCATTCATTCTACTAGCCCCCTTACAAATGAGAATATATCTCATTATATAGATATTAGACTTAGAAAACAATATGGGAACTACCCAAACATTAAAGATTAACAAGACTGAAAAAGCATTAAAGGTCTAGGAACTAGGGAATGCGATAAATGACATGGGGACTAGGAGCCTTAACTCTTCAATCTTCAAAATTCGTTCACCAACAATAACCAGCAAATATCCACTTCCAAAGAGCATTAAATCACTTTGGAACTTATCCTGAATAACTCCTCTTTGATATAGCATCAATCAGCAACGAATTTTGATATTAGTATCATCATTCCTTATCCTATCGAAGTAAGTTGTAACCGAAGTTAATTTTGGCATGAATAAGTACCGATAGTGTTTGTAAGTTGTAACCGAAGTTAGTTTTGGCATGAATAAGTACCGATAGTGTTTGTTTTGCCGAAGGAACCAGCTCATGACTTAAGGATTGATCAGTAGTCTCGGATGCTCCCGCATCATTCTCCCCGGGTTGTTTGAGATTTGTCCTCAAATCTGACAAGTCATCATCGTCCAAGTAAGGAGAAAGATCACCTACATTAAAAGTTGCCGAAACTCCTTATTCTCCAGGAAGATCAATCTTGTAAGTATTTTCGCCAATTCTCTCGAGAACTTCAAATGGACCGTCAGCTCTGGGCATAAGCTTATTCTTCCGCTGAGAAGGAAATCTTTCTTTCCTTAAATGTAACCACACAAGATCACCTGGTTGGAAATGAGTCTTCCTCCGATGTTTATTAGCTTTCTTCCTATAAGACTCGTTAGCCTTCTCGATCTTACTTCAAATTTGCTCATGGAGTTTTTTTATTGATTCAGCTCGCTCTTTGCCATCAAAGTTCACTTGTGAATTGGATGGAATAGGAATTAAATCAATCGGTGTGAGCGGATTGATTCCATACACAATTTCAAGGGTGATCGACCAAGAGTATAACTCGGCGATCGATTATAAGCGAACTCAAGATGTGCAAGCTTCAAATCCCAATCTTTTAGGGATTTACTAACCATTCCTCGAAGTAACGTAGTGAGAGTGCGATTGGTTACCTCCGTTTGGCCATCGGTTTGAGGATGACAAGTGGTGCTGAATAGAAGTCTGGTTCCAAGCATTCTCCATAAGGTCTTCTAGAAATAACTTAAAAATTTAGAATCACGATCGATACAATGGTCTTTGGTACTCCATGAAGGCGAATGATCTCCTTGAAATAAAGATCAGCCACATGAGATGCATCATCCGTCTTGTGGCATGGAATAAAATGGGCCATTTTAGAAAACCGATCAACAACCACCATAATGGCATCTTTTCCCCTCTGAGTTCTTGGAAGAGCCACAATAAAATCCATGCTCACATCTTCCCAAGGTCAGTAATGGTACTTTGGAAGGGGAGTATACACCCTTGGTGGAAATGACTCTTTGCTCTTTGACAAGTTGCACACCTCAAGATGATAGCATGTACGTCTCCACTCATCTTTGGCCAATAAAAGTGCTCTTGAAGGATTTCAAGAGTTTTGTTCATGCCGAAGTGACTAGCCACCTCCACCATGTGCTTCTCGGATCAACAATTCTCTAAATGAACTCTTCGGCACACATAATCGATTTCCTTGAAAAGAAAAATCATTTTGGACAGAATATGTACCTTGAATTCCATGTTTGCAACTATCGATAATAGTAGAGAACTCTGGGTCTTCAGAATATAGTTCTTTCATGGATTGAAAACCAAGAATTCTAGAATCAAGAACAACAAGCATAGAGTATCTTCTTGATAAAGCATCCGCAACAACATTAGTATGGCCAGGTTTATATTTCGAAACGAAAGAAAAGGATTGAAGAAATTCTACCCATTTGGCATGCCTTGAGTTGAGCTTATGCGTTGGCCACTAATAAACTTCAAAGCCTCATGGTCAGAATGAAGTACAAACTATTTAGGCCTTAAATAGTGACTCCAATGATCAAGAGCTCTCACAATGGCGTAGAACTCCTTATCATAAGTTGAGTAGTTCTTCTTTGAATCGGTTAACTTTTCACTGAAATATGCCAATGGCCTTTGTTCTTGAACAAGAACAGCTCTAATGCCAACTCCACTTGCATCACATTCAACTTCAAATACTCTATCAAAATTAGGAAGGGCAAGAACGGGGGACTCACATAGCTTCAGTTTGATGAGTTCAAAAGCGGCATGAGCAGCTCTTGTCCATTCAAAAGAACCCTTCTTCATGCATTTGGTGATAGGGGCCATGATTGTACTGAAGTTCTTCACAAAACGACGATAGAAAGAAGTAAGGCCATGAAAACTCCTTACATCGGTGATGGATTTCGGAACCGGCCAGGTTTTCATTGCATCCACTTTCAATTGATCAATGGAAATTCCATCTTTCGAAACCACATATCCAAAGAATATAATGCTGGAAGAGAAGAACTCACTTCTCCATTTTGGCATAAAGCTTCTGTTCTCTCAAGGCTTTAAAGACCTATTTCAAATGAGAAATATGCTCCTCCTCGCTTTAACTATAAACAAGGATATCGTCAAAGTATACAACAACAAATCGACCAATGAAGGAACGAAGAACCTCGTTCATAAGCCTCATGAACGTACTTGGAGCATTAGAAAGTCCGAATGGCATAACCAACCATTCATATAAACCTCCTTAGTCTTGAAAGTCGTTTTCCACTCATCTCCTTTCTGCATTCGGATCTGGTGATAGCCACTTCGCAAATCTATCTTCGAAAACACAGTAGAACCATATAATTCATCAAGCATATCATCAAGTCTAGGTATAGGATACATGTACTTAATAGTGATGTTGTTGATAGCTCGGCTATCGACACACATTCTGAATGTTCCATCCTTCTTTGGTACGAGTAGAGTCGGAATAGAACATGGGCTCATACTTTCTCGAACATATCCCTTGTCAATAAGTTCATTGACTTGTCTTTGCAACTCCTTTGTTTCCTCCGGGTTGCATCTATATACTGCTTTGTTTGGTAGGGGGGCAATGGGCAGCAAGTCAATTTGGTGTTCAATACCTCTTATTGGAGGTAATCCAGATGGCAATTCTTCGGGGAACACATCTGCAAAGTCTCTTAACAAGGAATGCATTTTCGGATGTATAGGTCTCTCTTTCTCACTCTTTTTCTCAACCATAAGCAAAGAAAATACATTTTTCTGTTTGGTAATGGCTCTCTTAACCTGTGTTTCACTCAAGAAGAGATTTTCCTTACTAGTGTTTCCCTTCCCAGGTTGATTTCGATGTATCACGCTCGGTTTCAAAGATTCAAGAGTAATGCACTTTCGTTCCTTGTGAAAAGAGTATGTGTTTTTATGCCCATCATGTATAGCCTTTCTATCATATTGCCAAGGTCTACCTAATAACAAGTGACAAGCATCCATGGGAATAACATCGCATAGAACTTCATCTTGATAATTCTTCCCAATGGAAAATGATATAAGGGCTCGTTTAGTTACCTTCACATCACTTCCTTTGCTAAGCCACTGAAGCTTGTAAGGTTGAGGATGTTTTGATGTTGGTAGCTTCAGTTTTTCAATCATGGTTGTCGAGGCGACATTGGTGCAGCTTCCTCCATCGATAATCATCATACACACCTTCCCGTTAATAGTGCAACGGGTGTGGAAGATGTTCTCCTTTGCTCATTCTCTTCGAGAGATATCTCAAAGCATGTAATGCTCTCCGTATCACCAACAACTCACCATCATCGACTTTTTCAACGATATTCTCGATTCTTCACTTTTCGTAATCATTCTCGTCATGTTCATCGTTGGCCTCTTAAAGTTCCAAATCGATCTTCTCAATTTCTTGAAGAGTCATAACTCTCCGATTTGGACAATTAGCTTGCAAATGCCCATAGCCATGACACTTAAAACACTTCCTTGTGTCACCATCAACTTTCTTGTCTGGTTCCTTTGATGGGTTCCACCAACTTCTCTTTACCCTTAGCGTCGATGAAACACCTTTATATTTGCTTGAGGAAGCACCCCTAAAGTAGGATGTCCCCTTCGAGGAGGTTCTGGAAGAAAACCTCTTGCTACTCTTTAGTTGTTTCTCAACCTTCATTGCTAGCTTGCAAACATCTTCGAAGGACCAATAAGGCTGAAGTTCAACCAAATCAGCAATTTTCCGATTCATGCCACCAAGGAATCGAGCGATGGTTTGCTCGGGAACTTCTGGAACTTCGCATCTCATCATGAGTTGTTCGAACTCACGAATATATTCTTCAATACTCATCCCTTGTTGTCATAGGGAATTCAACTTGAGAAACAGATCTTGCTTATAGGTATCGGGCAAGAACCTTTTCTTCATAAGTTTCTTGAGTTTATCCCAAGACTTGATTCGGCTTTTTTCTTCTCTAGCTCGCTGACGCTTTAAATTCTCCCACTATATAGAAGCATATTTAGTGAGTTTCAGAATAGTGACCTTGCACCTCTTCTCATCCGAGTATGACTTGAAGTCAAAAACTCGTTCAATGGCAAGGAGCCAATCAACAAAGTTGTCAGGATTGAGACTACCCTCGAACTCAGGTGCATCTGCTTTAATCTCATGGTCAATCTCATGGTATCTTCTTCTTCTTCTCCGAACTCGGTGCTCGAAGCACTAGAGTTGCCTCAATGAATCGAATCATCATTAGAATTGTGATGCGAATCTGATTCGTCATGGTGTCGCTGATCATTGGGACGCCTTGCTGGTTGCTCTTGTCTCTCCGGGTTCTCTAGGAGATTGAGAACTCGCTCCATTTGCCTTTGGAGATTCTCTATAGCACGATCTCGCCTTAGGTCGTGCGCTTGCTCCAAAGTCAAGCCTCGTGGAACTTGTTCGTCACCCATGGTAAGTAGAAGATAACAACACAAAGGAATCACTCAAGATAAGTTCAACCTTGAGCTCTGATACCAACTTGATGCGTGCGTGGGCGAGTGACTCCGAACAGAAAATTTCAGGACTGCACGATTTCGGGAAAATGGGCGTAACTTCCTCAATACAGGTCGGATTGACCCGATTCCAAAAGCCACCGATCAAGGACTCGTAGATCTACAATTTCGTGTTTTGAGTTCCCACAAATGAGTTCTGTGGAGTGAGCGATTCTGGGAGGAAGTGGACGAGGCACTGTGTTTGTGGGGATGTAAATAACTCCAGGATATGGAAGGTTTATCACCTAAGCCTAGAGGCATAAGCCACCAGCCAAGGAAAAAGGACCGAGATAATTGCAGTTCACCACCAAGGCTTAAAGGAAATTCCACCGGCCAAGGATAAAGAACTGTTTGATTCACCACCAACGATGTTGGATAAAGAATCGAGATAAAATTCAACTCACAAGAGGAATTTTCATTCATTCAACCACCCCCTTACAAATGAGAATATGTCTCATTATATAGATATTAGACTCAGAAAACAACATGGGAACTACCCAAACATTAAAGACTAACAAGACTGAAAAAGCATTAAAGGTCTAGGAACTAGGGAATGCGATAAATGACATGGGGACTAGGAGCCTTAACTCTTTAGTCTTCAAAATTCGTTCACCAACAATAACCAGCAAATATCCACTTTCAAAGAGTATCAAATCACTTTGGAACTTATCCTGAATAACTCCTCTTTGATATAGCATCAATCAACAATGAATTTTGATATTAGTATCATCATTCCTTATCCCATCGAAGTAAGTTGTAACCGAAGTTAGTTTTGGCATGAATAAGTACCGATAGTGTTTGAAAGTTGTAACCGAAGTTAGTTTTGGCATGAATAAGTACCGATAGTGTTTGTTTTGCCGAAGGAATCAGCTCATGACTTAAGGATTGATCAGTAGTCTCGGATGCTCCTGCATCAACAAGCCACCCTTTCAGCAAACACTTTAGAGCCAATGTAAATTCAAACCATATACATCACAAGCTCAGAACGATTGCACAATAAAGGTATAAAATTGGTCCACTACAGACCAAAATGTAGTACAAGTGTTCACTTGATGCAAAGTTTATGTACAAGTCGATAGTGGCTACCAAACTCACTGAAATGGGACATTTAGCCTTTGGTAAGCCCTTTACAAGCTTTACAAGCTAGAACAAACCGAAAAGGACATGGACACGTATAAGCATTACACCAAACAAGCCATTTACAATTTGTCTGTGACATTCTCCTCCACTTATTCCTTCAACGTCCTCGTTGAAGCCTTCGTTGATGCTGTAACTCCTTGCCTTTGCTAGATCTTCAATCTTCTACTCCTACTGCGATGCGCCCCTCGGCTCCCAGTTGTTCTCTGCTTGTTGTTGTTGAGTCATCGAACTTTAATTTGCCATGCTGCTTCAACTTGCCAATAACTCTGACTCTGGTGTGGGGTTGGCAGAGTTGTGCCGATCCTTGTTGATTCTTGCGGATTCATCTGATGAAGGAAAAGACTATCTTTGATATGTGCCAGTCTTCAAATTCTTCTTATCTCTTGAACTGGATTGATGCTTGTTGGAGCTTTAACGAGCATCGCCTCGCAACCTTTGAAGTTTTCAGGTCCTTCCTCCATAAAATTTTCCCATCGAATCTTTTTCCACCTAGTTGTCTCGTCCAAGTAGGTTCACATCACTTCCGCTTTCAATTGGCATTCAGTTGGGAAATGAAGCGGACAATCTACTCTCAGTAGCATTGATTACCATTAGTGAGGACTTGACAACTGTTGTCTTCTATTAGTCTCTTCGAAGGGTCTTCAAATCTGTGTAGAGCTTCTCTACTAGATAACTAAGAGAGTTGGGGTACTCGATTTTGTCTATTCTCTTAAGAGTTGAGAAGGCAAAGGTTACTTGATTTCGCCTGCCTCCTCGAGGTTGTACTTCATGCGTCAAGCTAGTTACTAGACTTCGCCTGCTCTTAGCTCACACTTCCGAAGCACTTGAAGTGTTTGCAATCCTTACGCTAAGTCAGCTATTGTGATTCACCTTTTCAATGCCATTGAACTTCTGGAATGCAAGAAGTTATCACTCCAACTTGGAGCAAATCTCTGATAGATTTGGTCGCCTCTGGGATTGTACTGCCTTCTTAATCATTCCTACTGCCTACTCCTCTGAGTAACAAAGGTACAACACCATGTACTGCCTGCTTCATTCCTTGGTCTTGCACTCTTGCATCGACTCGAAGTCCTTCACTTACGGCAATCTTGATGAGAAGTCCATTGACACAGGTCTTATGAAGTTCTCTAGCCTTTGCCCTTCAACCTTGTCATGATACATGGAGTTTGCCAATGCATTCTCCTCCTCCATGGCCCATATCACGACTAAACGCTCTCCCTCTATGAGAGCATGGGATCGATGACTCCTCGGAAGTCCCGCATCTGCGGTACCATGGCACTGCAATGCCCATGGCACTACTATCTGTTGTCTCACATCTACGTCCCTTCTTCACGATCGGTAGATCCGCCTCTACGATATTGCAGCACTCCTCGGAGTCCACCTTTATTCTAACCGATGCTTGGTTTTGGGTAGCTAAGTCCCTCTGGACTCGTCATTGCTTCCTCGTCCTTTTTCGACCACCTGCTTCAACACCTCTATGTTCTCTGAGTAGTTTCTCTTGGTCGATGGAAAGACAGACTACAACTCTCATGTATGGCCTCTGCCATCATGTTGCAGGGCTTGCACCGCTTCTGTTCTCCTTAGCTTCATTGGTCGCAACGTTCGCTTACTCGCCTTGTCCTCTGACTTACCGGGCTCCCTTAAGCGAATATGAGCTTTGAAGCAGTCCAACTCTTCAGTCACTCCGATCATACCTCTATATGATCCAGTCCTCCCATGGGACTCACTGGTACTTGCATCTGAACTTCTTCCTCGATAGTGCACAGCCCCCATAAGTTGATTCCCAAGGCTTCCATTCAATGCAGCATTCGATGCATACACGGAAGACCCACCTCTGCGGTACCATGGCATTCACTACTTGAATCCATGCTCTTCTTGCCATCGTATTATTCACCGAAGTGGAGCTCCCAGTCACGCTCCCGATCATACCTCTATATGACCCAATCCCCCCATGGGACTCACTGTGTGTGTCGCCTTACCACGAACCATTCTACTATGATCTGCTGTATCATGTCGCCTCATGGTGACATCTCCTTGCATTCTGATCCCTGTGGTATGAACTCGAACTGCGATATCTCCATGTGTGGACTCTGCCAACACATCGCAGGACCTTTGCCACCTTCGATTCTGTTCGCTCTTTTGGCAATCGACCATCGTCCACCTACTCTCGAGCCACACTCGGACGAAGCTTAGCTCTAGGATAGTCCATCGCCTAGCAGCTCCTCTGAAGTCCCCTGACTTCGCTGAAATTGGTGCACCATTGTCTGGATCCTAGACCTATGCCCCTACCAGCACAATCTCTGTTGTGCATCGCTTTCCTCCTGGCAACTCGAATAGCAACACTGTGGCATATTCTTCAAGAGTACCTACCTCTACATCCTCTTGCCCCATGCTAAGGCCTTCTAACAGTAACTTCACCTTTGTAAGCTACGTCGCCTTAGTTCCTCCGTCAAATGCTTCACCGAGATCAAGTGTATGTGCCTCCCTTCATCTTTGGCACCATGCAAGATGAGTCTGCTCCATCAGAATAAAGAACCCATGGAACGACATGATCCTACTCTTGTCTTTGCAAGAGTCCATGCCCTTGACCTCTGTCTAAGGAAAGCTCCCAAGTCTTCGCTCCATGTTCTATCTTCTATGCCAACTCTCTTCATATGGCTTGGGTACACCACCAAGTTACCCTAAAGTTACTCCACTTCTCGATTTGTATTGCTTTAATGGTAGTCCTCACGCCCACCATCCCATGGGTTAGCCCTCTGTTGAGTCTGATCTCCCTATTGGCTCCAAGTGTGCCTTCACTTTGTGTTACCTTGGGTCGCTCTCCCACTTGATCTCGCTATGCGTCTACCAACGCATTGCCACTTGTGAGATCATGCAATGACTCCTCGTCGCTCGCTCGATCCATCGAGCTTTGTCTTGAGGTACTCCTCAATCAGTGCAGTTCATTGCACATGAATCTCCCTCTGGAAAACCAGGACTTATCCCTCCTGGATATCTGCCCTGTTGGAGCAACTTGTCTCCTTGTTTCCTTCCCTCTAGAAGGTTTGGAGACTACCATCCCCTTGGACCACTATGCCTTTGCTGAACAAACTGTGCACTATTCTGCCTCCGCAAACACACCTGCTAGATTGCGATTCTTCGCCAATATAGTTCCTACTACACCCCTCTAGGTCTAGCAATATGCTGAACCTGTTGCCTCTTATGAAAATATCCTGCACATACCGAAGAGAAAGTTACAATACTCCATGGCGCCGATCTTCGGTCGCCTTGGGATGGCCACGGACAGTCCATCGTTCGCATGTAAGCCCTTGCATGAGTATCGAATTTCTTGAGTTTGCAACTCCCCTCACCTCTGTGAACTTTGTACAACTCTTTTGATCATTGAACAACCCCCTGTTAGGGATCGAGTGGCACTAAGAGGGGGGGGGGTGAATTAGTGCAGCGGTAAAGAATGATAGATTTTTCAACGATTAACACAATTTTGGAAACTTCGTATGAATGAATGCAGCATTTCGTTTGAACCCGGAAAGATTGCGTTTTAACTTTAAAGCATACGTAAGAAGATGAAGATGAAGTTGAGTAAATAAGGCAGTATATGAAAATGGTTTGCAGCAAAGTAAGTTGCGAGAAAGTAAATGCAAACCGATTTATAGTGGTTCGGTCATCCGACCTACATCCACTTCCGAAGCCTTCTCCGATGAGGCTCCCAACTTCCACTAGCAAATCCTTTTATAGGGGAAGGACCAAATACCCCTCTTATAACCCTTTTACAAGAGGTTCACTCTCTTACAAGTTTTCACAAAGAGAAGGAAATGAGGTAAACACTTAAGCAAATGAAGAACAAGACTTTCCCAAGACTTATTTTTAAAATCTAACTCTCCAAGGGTTCACCTATCAGCTGAGAAAGGAAGGGTATTTATAGATCCAAAATGGATTCAAATTTGGGCTCCAAATTTGAAATCAAATTGGAGTTCCCGGTGCTGGGGCGGTGCTACCGCCTGTCAGAGGCGGTGCTACCGCCTGTCAGAGGTGGTGCTACCGCCTGTCAGAGGCGGTGCTCACGCTTGTCGATCGGCCTGGCAGATCGACACAAGAGGGTGGTACTACCGCCCCACCAAACACAACAGGGCGGCGGTTACTACAGCCACCAGCGCGGTGCTACCGCTTCTTGTCGCTATCTTGGCGGTCTTTGCGCCGCCAAGACGCATGTCTTCTTTGGCGATCTTGCGCGCCAAAGACGCATGCCGTTGGGCTGTCTTGTCGACCAAGGTAGCTAAGCTGCTTTGGCGGTGCCACCGCCAAAGACACATGCTTGTTGGCGGGTGCTACCACCCAAAGACACACCAACTTCTTGGTTTGGGCCGAAAACTCGCCCAAACCGGTCCCAAACAAGGCCCATTGGGCCCATACTTGGGTTAAAGGATTAACACCTAATCCTAACCCAAATTAATATACTAACTATGAAATTAAAGACATTCCTAAGCTATTACAAAGTCCGCAAGTCAAGTCTTCTTCCGGCGAGCTTCCAGCGATCTTCCGACAATCCTCTGAAACCATCCTACTGACTCCTAAAGCTCTCGACTCCACGATGATTTTGGCGAGTTCCCCCGAGCTTCTTTGGCAAGCTCTGATCTTTCTTGGCAAGCTCCACAAACTTCCGACGAACTTCCGAAAACCCTTCGGCAAGCTCCCTACTCATTCTTGGCCGGTTCTGGCAGCACTCCCAATGAATCTTCAGACTTCCATCGAACACTCGACCTCCTAATGATCCATCGCACTTGACTTCGGCCCTTTGTTTCGCTTTACATCTTCATCCTTATCGTAGTTACTCCTGTATAAACAAACACCAAACACCCTACTTCGATCTAAACAGTTACTATAACACGAATTGACATTCAGTTGCCCGGCACGTCATTGGTCAGTGCTTCGTCCGATCCTTCGGCATATCGCCCTCTCTTGCAGCTTGTTGCCTTATCGACGGTTGACCTCCACAACCCCGATATTCATGATGCAACTCCGCATTTCTTGGCCCGATGCCCGACGTCCGAAGCCTCCTGCCGATAGTCGATCGAACCTCCAGCTCGACATCCAATATCCTGACGTGATCACCTCTAGCGCAACGTCAATTCCTCCAGTGTCAACTGTCTAATCCTGATCGATAGTAGACCTGTGTAACTCAACACGTAGTTAAACAACAAAACACACTCAATTAGTTTCATCATCAAAATCCGAGATTCAACAATCTCCCCCTTTTTTATGATGACAACTAATTGATGACTGACGGAATTAACCATAACTCCCCGGAGTTTAACACAAACTCTCCCTATCAATATGTCATTGATAGAACCCTTGGATTATCCCAAATCCAAGTAACATGTATCATTCATGTAGTGAGAAATATAAATCCATCATGCAAATATATAAAATATTCAAGCATCATTACATTGCATGAAGTCATCAATCTACTTCTCCCTCTATGTCATCAACAAAAAGGAGAAGTAGCATCATAGCTAGTTTAAAAGATATGCAAATTTCTTACAACACACTAGCTATTTATCACATCATACAACATTTTTGCAATACAACATCAAATAATACGATTCAATCATAGCAAGTTTCAAGGATGGGCAATGATGGTAATTTTTACTTGCTTCATGAGATGTGCAAGTTTGCACCTTGTTTTTCAATGTTTGCATCCTTTGATATAACAATTCTTAGCTTCTCATGAAGTTGAAAAATAGGAATCAAGATGGCAAATTTTTGCAATGTTCGAGCTAAAAACTTTCTCCCCCTTCATCAAAAAGAAAGGGAGGATCAAATACTTCAAATAATCTTGCATGAGATTCAACAATAATTTGTAATAAAAATGTAAGCAATTTTGAAGAAGTAAAACTGAGCAAGATTTTTGCCTCTCTTGAGATAGCAACTTTTTGCTTCTCAATGTTCAAGCTAGCAAGATTTTCTCTTTTGATGCACAAGCTAGCAATTTTCTTCCTCTTGAATGAGCTAGCAAATTAATCATGCAAGCTAGCAATAAATCTTCTCCTCCTTTGATTTTGTCAAAAAGAAGGGAAGAATATAATTTTTTTCCCTTTACATGAATGCTTCCATTATGACAAAATAACAAATTTCCATCATGAATTTTTAACATTTCAAGTCATGAATTCAAAGGAGCCATAAACAAATCATGGTATGAGGGAAATTTATAACAAGCAAGCAAGCAATAATGATAAGCTAGCATACTTTGCAATACGCAAACTAGCTCCCTTTCAATTTTTCTCTTTTGCACCTAAGTTTCTCTTTTTCAATTCATCAACTTTTTGTTTGCAATGAGCTAGTAATTTTTGTAAAATTTATAACATTTTAAACATGCAAGCTCATGAGTTAAAAAATAATGCAACTTTATAATTTCTTTCTTCTCATTTTGAGAAGTGCAAGTTTTGCCTTTTGCAAGTTCTAGCTAGCTATGTTTGTCATTTTCACTTGTGATACATAAGCTAGCAAGCTAACTCCCCCTTTGTCACTATCGAAAAGAAGGGATGAATAATATTTCAATGAAATAATTTAGCACCAATCAATATTTCAATTTTTTTTATGATGCATACAAAACATAGATGCAAAGAATTTATGAAAGATATCAATATGAAATATCAATAAGGATCAACACCAAAAGACATCATTCATGATTCATCATAAAGCAAATTTCATTTATGTCAAATGTTCAATTTACCACACAAGGCAAAGAAATCATGTCACTTTTAGGGTCATGAAATATATGACATCAAGGCTCATGATTCATTTAAAAAGATATAGCACAAAGAGTAACTTGATTTATGCATAAGAATTCCAAGTATCAAGTATTAAGATATCAAGACTTGGATTGTGATAAAGCTCACTCAAGTTCGAATCATCAAAATCATTAACATAGTTTATAGTTATGAGAAATCAAAATCATGATTCACAAATATTTTCTTTAGCATCAATTTTCAATTCATGATAAAGGGTATACAACCAAGAGTCATAATACATAAAAACATAGCATTCTCATAGATCAAGTCATGATTCAATGATTCATCATAAAGAAAATTTCATTTATATCAAATATTCAATTTACCACATAAGGCAAAGAAATCATGTCAATTCTGGGATATAATATCAAGGCTAAAGAAGAACATGATTCATTTGAGAATGGATAGCACAAAGAGCATATTGATTCATGCATAAGAATTTTCATCAAGATCACATTTCATACGAATCAAGATATCAAGATCACAAATTCATAAAAATTCAAGTATTGAATTCCGAGAAATCAAAAGACAAGTTACATTTCATTTAAAGAATTTTCTTTTGATAAAATGGAAGGAGCATGGTAAACGATCTTGATTTATATAAAGAACTTCAAGTTATAATTTGTAAGATCATAATTTCAATAAAATATCTTTATAGAAAAATGAAATCTTTTAGAGCTTGATTCAAGCATTATAAACATCTCAAAATGTCATGATTCCAAAAGATCAAGAGAAGAGTCATGAGTAAAAATTTAAATTCAATTCGTCAACTTCAAGCTCTTCATCAAAATTACTTTCGAGATTCATACAAGGTCATAAATGAATTCATCACTTGTCTTTCATCAAAAATCAAAAACTCTAGAGATAGAAAAATTTTAAGAAATATGTATTTTCTTTTTATGATTTACTTCATGTAAGCATATCTTTGCTTTTTAATGTCAAATTGAGACAATCATGAAAGTTCAAGACATAAAAGGCAATATCTCATAAAACAACTCATCAAGCATGATTTTAAACATCCATTTTCAAGCAAAAAATATAGCACATTACACATAAGGCATTTTTCAACAAAAACATGATAATATGTTTTATTTTAAGTTGTATGTTTTATGTAAGTGTGCTCAAATCCTTTTTGTATAAGGGATGTGTATCAAGTTTAAAACTTAGACATGTTTCAATATTAAAAATATGATATGTCATCTAAAAAAAATTTCATCATGTAATCGATAAGACCAAAAGCACAATAGTTCAAGATGTAAAATTCACTCATCATGCATAATGTGTTTAATTTTAAGTTGTTTATTTTATATGAGTGTGCTCATGTTTTAAAAGATGAGTATCATATTTAAAACTAACACATGAGTTTCGTCATCAAGATATGATATCATAAAGTCATTAAACATGATAACAACCTTTTAACATTTTCATTTTATCATTATCAATGAGGATTTTATAAGGTATGTTCAAATATTTTTATGAAAGCCATCATCATATAAATTCGAAATACAAGTTTTATCATTAAAGTCATCAAGATCAAATGCATCAAACCTCATGATAGTGTATTTTCTTATCTTTATGAGTTTCAATTTATGTGATTTGATCTTTCATAAGAATGTTCAAAATTTTCATATGAAAATGTCATGCTTCATATTTAAAAATGAAAACATCATCAAAATCATTTTAATTCTTTCTTTTATTAGTTATAACAAGATGATCGATGCTCAAATTTTTGCTAAATTTTTTTTATAAATTTTATCATAAAAACGATTAAGACCTATTAATCCAAGATGGAAGTTTTCAAATTATAAGCAAGATACACACATCTATCATCAAAAGATTTTCAAAAAATTCATACATAGATATGTATCATGTTTAAGATCGAAAACCGATATAGAAAATATACATAGAGTTTCATCATCTCAAATTGTCATCTTAATTCATCAAGAAAACAATTAGACCAAAAACATGTTAATCCAAAACATAGAGTCAAATCAACATTACTTTAAAAACTAATTCATGTTATAAAATCATCAAGTATCATGTTTAGAAACGAAATATAAAACATCAAGATACACATGCATGGATTAATCCTAGGCAATATCACAAATCAAACAAGTATCATTTAAAATTTTTACTTTTCAAAAATACTAGAGAGAAAAAAGTATAAAATAAAATTCCTACCAACTAAATTAAGCACTCATGAAAAACATCATGTAATTTCAAAATAATTCGAGGGAGTTAAGTTGCTTACCTTGTAGTCGAAGCCCGTCAAAGCCCAATTCGCCGTTTCATCATTTGATTCTTCTTTGCGCTTCTTCTTCATCTTTGGCCTTTTCCTCCATTCAAGTTCATTTTCAGTTTTAGATTTTTGTTTAATGAACTTGTTAAAATGCATTGTTATGTATTCAATATCCTCATTACTTGAGTCATCACTTAAGTGGTATTCATTTGTCCAAAGTTCCAAATCCTTCCTATTCTTTGGAAGGTGGTTCAAGTGTTCAATGAGTTCAAGATGTTCTAGGATGCTCATTTCATATATCATTAGTGATTTTTATATGAAAATGTCATGCATCATAAATGAAAGCATCATCAAAATCATTTTAATACTTTCTTTCATTAGTTATAACAGGATGATCAATACTCAAATTTTTGTTAAAACCATGCATCATTTTATAAATCTGAAAAACCATTAAGCAACATCAAACAAAAAGTCATGATAATTAAATTTTTGTGTCAAAGCGATGTATCTTGTTTGAAACCAATTTCATCATAAAGATCATCAAAACAAATGCATCAAAATCTTTCATTCAAAATTTTATTAAGAGGAACGGAGATGGTTTACATGTAAGCAAGCTCATTTCTTTTGTATAAATGATGTATATCAAGTTAAAAACCAAAGAACAAATTTTGTAAAGCAAATCATCAAGATACATGGATTCATTATGATCAAATTCTTTCCATTTTTTTAGAGCATGTTCAAAAAAGTTTTATGGAGTCAATTATCATATGAGAATTATCAAGACAAACATATGGTTTCAACATGTAAGATTCAAGTTATTATTTCAAATCCTCATGCATCATCAAGCATGATACCATAAAACATCCTCAAAATTTTTATACATAAGCCAAGCATTAACACATACATTTGTTCAAGACATAAGATTTGCTCATGCATAGTTTTAAAATATAAAATCATCAAAATAATTGTTCATTGATTTTATCTTGTTAGGTGTATAAGCATGAGATGCAATTATCATTAAGACAATTTCAAAAATAACATACATAGATATGCATTAAGCTTAAGATCAAAATCCGATATGGAAAGCTTACATGGAGTTTATGCATTATCACAAATTAAGCAATCATCATTCATAATTTTTACTTTTCAAAAAATACTAGAAGGAAAAGCATAATATAATTTTTAAAAATAATTTTATATTTCCTAAATTAAGCATTCATGAAAAATTTCAAGTAATTTCATAAAGCAAAGGAAAAAGCATTTTGGGTGAGATACTTACCTCATTGACGAAGCCCATCAAAGCCCAATTTGCCTCTTCTTTACTTGATTCACCCTTGGGTGCCTTCCTCTTCTTTGGTCTTTTCCTCCATTCAAGTTTCTTTTAGATTTTAGATTTTTATTTAATGATCTAATTAAAATTCATTGTTATGTGTTCAATGTCCTCATCACCATCACTTGAGTTATCACTCAAGAGGTCCTCATTTGTCCAAAATTTCAAATCCTTCCTGTTCTTTGGAAGGTAGTTCATGTGTTCATCATGTTCATTGTGTTCTAAGAATGTCATCTCATAGGTCATTAAAGACCCAATGAGTTCTTCAAGAGGTAAGTCATTTAAATTTTTAGCTTCTTGTATTGCGGTTACTTTAGGATCCCACCTTTTTGGAAGGGAACTTAGAATCTTATTTATGAGATTAAAATCCAAAAAAGATTTACCAAGAGCTTTTAGACTATTGACAACATCCGTGAAATAGGTGTGCAAGTCGCCCATAGTCTCGCTTGTTTCATTCAAAAAAGCATAAAATTGTATATCAAAATATTAACTTTTGAGTCTTTGACTCTACTCATTCCTTTATGTGTGATTTCAAGAGTGTGCCAAATATTAAAAGCCATTTCACACTTAGAAATCCGATTAAACTTAGTTTTATCTAGAGTGAAAAATAAGACATTCATAGCCTTTGTATTTAAGGAAAAAGATTTCTTCTCTAAGTCTGACCATTCGTTCGTCGGTTTAGAGAAAAGTTAAAAATCATTTTCAATAATACTCCATAAATCTAAATTTAAAGAAATCAAGAAAACTCTCATTCGAGTTTTCTAATATGTGTAGTCCAAACCATTAAAGAATGGAGGACGAACAATCGAAAAACCCTCTTGAAAGCCTTGAAGAGCCATTTCTCATGGGTGAAAAAGAAATAATGAGGCTCTGATACCAATTGTTGGGATCTAGAGCAACACTAAGAGGGGGGGTGAATTAGTGCAACGGATAAATATGATAAATTTGGTAATTTAAAATGTATGATAAAAACTTCGTATGATAAAATCTAATTTCGATGAAAATCATGTTGGAAAAGCTCTAACTCAAACTTGAGATTATTTAGAGAAGATAAAGGGCAGTGAACAAGTAAAGGTTTGAAAAAAGGTAAATGCATGAACATAAATGCAAACCGAGTTTTATAGTGGTTCGGTCATCTGACCTACATCCACTCCTAATTCCTCCTCTTGAGGCCACTAGCTTTTCCATTAGTTGTCTTCCTTCCAACGGGCGAAGACAAGTTCCCTTATAGCACCTCTCCTTTTGATAAGCTCAGGAGGTAACCCTTATAAGCACTCACACACTCCTCTCTTGAAGTTGAAAATGAACGAAATCTAGAGGAGGGATTTTAGAAGGATTTCTATAGTGTTTTGTTCCTTTCAAGATCTCTGTACTTGCTGCTACAACCCAGGGATGGGAGGGGTTTTTATAGGCTCTAATTTGATTCAAACTTGGAGCCAAAAAACTTCCCATTCTGGGTTTACCAAGTACTGGCAGTATCACCGCCTGTCACTAGCGTTACCACTGCCAGTCTGACTCAACATTGTGTGGTACCACCGCTCAGTCTAGCGATACCATCGCCTGACACACTCGCGGTCAGTGTACTGGGCGGTACCACCACCCTAGCTAGTGGTGCCACTGCCCAAGCACTCTGCCCCAAGGTGGTACCACCACCTAGATGTTTTGTGGAGTTGGACCAGGCGGTGCCACCGCGAGACAATGTCCAGCACTCTTGGTTGGGCCTTAAACCCAGCCCAAACTGATCTAATACCAAGCCCAATTGGCCCCTAACAGGGTTAAAGGATTAACACATAATCCTAACCCTAATTATGTGCTAACTACGAAATTAAAAATATTTCCTAAGCTATCGAAAAGTCAAGACTTCTTTCGGTGAGCTTCCGGCAAACTTCTGACAATCCTCCTATGAACCCTCGGATACCATTCTGCGAATTCCTAGTATGCTCTTGGACTTCACGATTGATCTTGGCGAGTTCCGACGAGCTTCTTCAATAAGTTTCGATCTTTCTCGGCGAGCTCCGTGAACTTTGGACGAATCTTCCGACGAGCTTCCGAAAACCCTTCGGCTAGCTCCCTACTTATTCTTGGCCAGTTCTGACAATACTCCCGACGAATCTTTAGACTTCCGTCGAACTCTTGAACTTCCAATTATTCCATCGTACTTGACTCTGGCCTTTGTTTCACTTTACGTCTTCATCATTATTGTAGTTAATCCGGCACACATAAAACTTAACTCTACTTCGATCTAAATAGTTATTACAATGCGAATTGACATTCTGTTGCCAAGCACGTCATTGGCTTATCGACACTTCGTCCGATACTTTGGCACATCATCCTCGCTTGCAGCATGTTGCCCAATCGGCAGCTAACCTTCATAGTCCCGATCTCCTTGGCACAACTCCGCTCTTCTTGGCTCGATGCCCGATGTCCGAAGCCTTCTGCAAATTATCAATCGGACCTCTAGCATGACACCTAATATCCTGACGTGTTCCATCGGCGCAACGTCGATTCCTCCTATGTCAACTATCTAATCTTGATCGAGTAGACCTACGTCACTCAAAACATAGTTAGATAATAAAACACAATCAATTAGTTTCATCATCAAAATCCAAGACCCAACATTTTATGCTTCAAGAATTATTATACAAAATTAACTCTTAATTTTTCATGTATGAATCTTTCATGACCTCTTAGAAATTCTTGTGAATTTTGGCCACGATGATCTATCTTATGATTTTATAGACATGAACATTCAATAAGAATGAACGAATCGCTTTTCGTTGTTCTTCTTGATGGCTTTATCCTTCTCTTTTTGTCATTTTTCAAAAACTTCAATCATAATATTTGGCATCAAGGCCCATTTCCTTTTTGTTGATGACAAACGGGGAGAAAAATGTGGCAAGTTGAATTGATGACTTGATGGAATGATAAATACTTTGTATGTATCGTATTCCAATGTATCTCAATTGCCATGCTTTATATCGTTAAATGTTTACTATCATTAAAAGTATCACATTGTATCACAATTATATGTAGTGTATCGTAGCATATCGCAATTATATGAAATATATCACATGCATCGCAAATGGCTCATACATGCTTAAAATGTTAATTTTTGTAAGATCGTTATCATATCATGTTTAAATTTGGTATCCTTCATTGATATAATAAGTTATCATTTCATTTGATGTTGTATCATAAAATGATATCATGATTTGGATTTGTGCATTTTATTTTGATATCATTTGATTCTTGCTATATTTCAAAATTAGAGTTGGTATCATGTGTCGAAATGATGATTGTCCATCATCATTCGATATTGAACTAGAAAATGAATGTCATGCCTTGACATCATTTTCAAACTGAGAAAAATACGAAATTTCGTATTTATGAAAGATCATGCTTGTTGAGCATGATGATAAGTTTAACAAATGCAACATATCCGTTTTGGCTTGAATTCAAGGGGTTTGAATTTAAGTGTTTTCCTTCTCAAAATATAGCTTATAGATAGGGGGAGTTAAGGTTAACTCGGTCATCAATTGATTGTTATCATAAAAAGGGCGAGATTGTTGAATCTCGGATTTTGATGATGAAATTAATTGATATGTTACTTGTGTTAGGGATCGAGTGGCACTAAGAGGGGGTGAATTAGTGCAGTGATAAAGAACGATAAATTCAGCAATTTAAAACAACTTTTGGAAACTTCATAGGTTGAAAATGATGCTTCGATTAAATCCACAATGAAAGATGCTTAAGAAGTAAATTGATTCATAAGAAGGAGATGAGAAGGTAGAGCACCAAAGTGAAGATGGTTTGTAGTAAAGTAAATTACAAGAATATAAATGTCAACCGATTTATAGTGGTTCGGTCATAAGACCTACGTCCACTCCTGATTCCTCTTCACTTGAAGCTACCGACTTTTCCACTAGCTATCCTCCTTCTAACGAGCAAGGATGAACTCTCTTATAGCACCTCTCCTTTTGACGGGCTTAGGAGATAACCCTTATAAGGCCTCTTACCCCTCTCTTGGACTAGAACACACTTAAAGCTTAGAGAGACGATTTTGACACTATTTCAAGAGAGTTTTTCTTTTTTTTTCTCAGTTCTAGGCCCCCTTTCCACCATGAATGAGAGGGGTATTTATAGGCCTCAAGAGGATTCAAATTTGGAGCCCAAATTTGAATCACTTTCATTTTTTCCGTTGCTGGCGGTGCCACCGCCTATCAGACACTGACACTATCAGTGTACTGGGTGGTGCCATCGCCTAGCCCGTTGGTGCCATCGCTTGGGCTTGCTGCCCAGTGACGGTACCACCGCCCGAGCTCTCAAGCACTAGGCGGTGCCACCGCCCTAGCCAAGCGGTGCCACCGCCCTAGCCAAGCGGTGCCACCGACTAGGCTCTTAGACACTGGGTAGTGCCACCACCCAGCCTGGGCGGTGCCACCGCCCGACCATTTTCAACTCACTGGTTGAGCCTTAAACTCGGCCCAAACCAGTCCAAAATAAGGCCCAATTGGTCCCTACTTGGTTTATAGGATTAATACATAATCCTAAACTAAATTATATGCTAACTATAAATTTTAAAGACATTTCCTAAGCTATTACAAAGTCCACAAGTCAAGACTTTTTTCGGCGAGCTTCCGGCGAACTTCTAACGGTCTTCTAATGAACCCTCAGAAACCATTATGCGAACTCCCAGCAAGCTCCTGGACTTCACGATGATCTTGGCGAGTTCCAACGAGCTTCTTTGGTAAGCTCCGATCTTTCTTGGCAAGCTTCATGAACTTCCGATGAACCTTCCGGTGAACTTCCGAAAACCCTTCGACATGCTCCCTACTCATTCTTGACCAGTTTCGACAGCACTCCCAACGATTCTTTGGACTTCCGTCGAACTCTTGAACTCCCAACGATCCATCACTCTTGTCTTTCGGTACTTTATTTTGCTTTATGTCTTCATCGTTATCGTAGTTAATTCTGCACACATACAAATAAAAATTCTACTTCGATCTAGACAATTATTACAACACGAATTGACATTTTGTTGCCCGACATGTCATTGGTCGGTGCTTCGTTCGATTCTTCGACGCATCATCCTCTCTTATGTTTTGTTGTCCAATTAGCGGTTGACCTCTGCAACCCCGATATCCTTGGTGCAACATGCTCTTCCTAACTCGATGCCCAACGTATGAAGCCGTTTTCCAATTATCGACTGAACCTCCGGCTTGACATCCAATATCCTGACGTGATCACTTCTGGCACAACGTCAATTCCTCCAGTGTCAACTGTCTATCCTGATCAATAGTAGACCTGCGTCACTCAAAACGCAATTAGATCACAAAACACAATCAATTAGTTTCATCATCAAAATCCGAGATTCAACAATCTCCGCCTTTTTTATGATAATAACTAATTAATAACTAATGGAGTTAATCATAACTCTCTGGAGTTTAACCAAACTCCCCCTATCAATATGTCATTGATAGAACACTTGGATTATCTCAAATCCAAGTAACATTCATCACAAAATATGAGAATTATCAAACCATCATGCAAATATATAAAATATTCAATTCAATGCATGAAGTCATCAATCTACTTCTCCCCCTATGTCATCAACAAAAAGGAGTTGTATCATAGCTAGTTTAAAAGATATGCAAGTTTTAAAACACACTAGCTATTAATCACATTATACAATATTTAAGCATAGCTTTGCAATACAACATCCAATCATACCATTCAATCATAGCAAGTTTAAAGATATGTAAGATAACACTTGTTGTGATGGTATTCATGATCTCAAGTTTTTCTATTCTCCTTTGAGAAGTGCAAGGAAATAGTATTGCAAGTTGCACTTTCTTTGCTTCCTTTGCGATATACATGCAATTTTGTAATTTCTTTCTTCTCTTTTAAGAAGCGCAAGCTTGCAAGTTTTGCTTTCTTTTTCAATGCGCAAGCTAGCAATTTTTCTCCCCCTTTATCATTCTCAAAAAGAAGGGAAGATGCAATGTTGTAATTGATTTCCCTTTTCATCAAAATGGCAAATGAGATATTAGAAACAAATATTGACATAAGTGTTTCTTTTATCAAAATTCAAGTCATGAATAGAAATTCAATATTCAAGCCAACAAGCTAGCTCCCCCTTAGTTATTGTCAAAATGAAGTGGAGGACTCAATTGCTAAAAAAATTTAAGCCATATAAAGAAATTATGTCATGATATCAAGAAAATTTTAAGAAGGACATGATTCATTTGACAAATCCTTTTAATAGAGTAAAAGAATTATACAATTAAGGATCATGATAAAAATATATCAATATCATAGATCAAGTCATGATTCATGATTCATCATAAAGAAAATTAATTTTTAATCATTACACAAGACATGCAAGGCAAAGAAATCTTGTCATTTCTATATCATAAAATATATGACATCAAGGCTCATGATTCATTTGAAAAGATATAGCACAAAGAGCAACTTGATTCATGCATAGGAATTCTCATCAAAATCACATTTCATGAGAATCAAGATATCAAGATCATGAATTCATAAAAATTCAAGTATTGAATTCCGAGAAATTAAAAGACAAGTTACATTTCATTTAAACAATTATCTTTTGATAAAATGGAAGGAGCATGGTAAACGATCTTGATTTATAAAGAACTTCAAGATCATGATTTCAATAAAATTTTTTTATAGCAAAATGAAATATTTTAGAACTTGATTCAAGCATTAAATACATCTTAACAAGTCATAATTCCAAAAGATTCAAGAATCACTAAAAGAAAAATCATTCAAGTTCAATTTGAGTACTTCATATTTATCATTAAAATCATTTTCATAGATTCATGTAGATGGATTATTTAACACATCATCAAAATCTCATTCATAATTCAAGTGATTCACAAACTATCATAAATGAATTCATCACTTGTATTTAATAAAAAATCAAAAATTTTAAAAATCATACATTTCGCTCTTTTTTTTATGACTTGCATTGATTTCGTATAAACATGCCTTTGTCTTCTTTTGTGTTGAATAGAAACAAGCATGAATGTTCAAGACATAAAGGCTAAATCTCATAACATAAATTATCAAGCATGATTTTAAATATTCATTTTTAAGCCATGATAAAAAAGAGTAAGTCAAATATTCAATCATCTCATGTCATGAATTCCAAATGATATCTCAAGTTATCAACATCACATTAAAAAGATATTCCAAAAAGATATATTGATAAGTGATTCATTTGTATCATTTCATTCGAATTCATGATTCATTTGGTAGTTTCTCCTCTTTAGTAAATAAAAAAATAATTATAGGAGAACAAAATAAATTAAGGGAGATAGAACATGGTCGAAGCATTGAACATAATTCATGTTTAAAATATATCTCATGTCGTAAATATGAATCAAGTATTTGTCAAATCCGAAATCATCCTCAAAATTACATTCAATAAATTCATACATGACAAGCATAGATTTATTGAAAAATCGATAAGATAGAGGATTGCATTTCGTTTTTATAAATTTCTATTCATATGATTTGCTTCTTATAAGTATGTCTTTGCCTTAAAATAAAATGTCAACATTCAAGATGGAAAGGCAAATTCCGTCATAATGATCATTAAGTCAAATCACATTAAGTATGTGGTATTTTCCAAAAAATTTGATTCAAGAGATTCACATGGGTTCATCAAAATCGAAAACTTTAGAGATAGAAGAATTTTCAAGTTCATGCATTTTCTTTTTATGATTTACTTCATGTAAGCATGCCTTTGTCTTTAATAAAATGACTATCACATTCAAGAGTGAAAAGGTAAATTTCTTAAAACAAATCATTGAGCATGATTTCATAACTTTCAAGTACGATAACATCCTTTTAATATTTTTATATCATCATTATCAAGAATGATTTCAAAAGGTGTGCGCAAGTCTTGCAAGACTTTTATGAAAATATGTTTCAACATTTAAAAACGAGACATAAGTTTCGTCATAAAACCGTCAAGACCAAATACATAAAAAATGATAGCACATTTTTAATTTTTATGTAAAAGGCCATGCATTATGTTGAAAATGAAATCATCAATTTGCTTGCTACTATCTTTAATCACATTTGGTGTGCAAGCATTATCATGAAACATGTCATCATTATGATGTTTAATTTTTTGTGTAACAAATAATGCATCTTGTTTTGAAACAAAGATCAACATGAATTTATCACGTTCATGTTTTCGTTTTACGTGTTTCATTTTAGGTTGAGTATGTTCAAGAGATGTTTATAAAAGTGTCAAGCATCATGTTTAGAACTGAAAGCATCATCGTATAAATATGATTCACAAGTTTTGTCAAGACCATCAAGGCATCATTCCAAAACATAGGATATCATTATTTCAAATTCTCATGCATAATATCATTAAGCATGAAAACCGAAATACACAATCATGGATTAATGCTATTAGATGTATAATCATGTTAATTGATTTATTATGTCAAAACCATATATGGAATTTCATCATCTCAAAATGTCATCTTAATTCATCATGAAAACAATTAGACCAAAAACATGTTAATCCAAAACATAGAGTCAAATCAACATTACTTCAAAAACTAATGCATATTATAAAATCATCAAGCATCATGTTTAGAAATGAAAAGCAATATAAAACATCAAGATACACATGCATGGATTAATCCTAAGCATTATCACAAATCATACAATCATCATTCATATTTTTAATTTTCAAAAATTACTAGAAAGAAAAAGCATAAAAAAAATTCCTACCAACTATATCAAGCAACTTATGGAAAAAGCCATGTAATTTCAAAATAAGGTAAAACAACTTGGGTGAGTTTCTTACCTCATTGTCGAAAATCGATAAGGCATAGTTTGCCGTTTCACCTTCGGATGCATTTGAATCTTCTTGGAGTTCTTCCTTCTTCTTTGGCCTCTTTCTCTGTTCTTTTGTGTGCTCATCTTTGGAGCTCTTCGGCTTCTTGTGTTCATAGCAAGAGTTGGTGTTCTTTTTAAGTTTATTTGTGTTTTTCAATTCTTATTTAATGAACTTTTTAAATTTTAATGTTAAATGTTCAATGTCCTCAACATTGTCTTCATCACTTGAGTCATCACTCAAGTGGTATTTTATAGTCCAAAGTGCCAAATCCTTCCTGTTCTTTGGAAGGTGGTTCATGTGTTCATCATGTTCAATATGTTCCAAGAAACTCATTTCATATGTCATTAAGGATCTAATGAGTTCTACAATAGAATAATCATTTAAATCTTTAGTTTCTTATATCACTGTTATTTTAGGATCCTACCTTTTTGAAAGGGATCTTAAGATCTTGTTAGTAAGTTCAAAATTTGAAAAATATTTACCAAGAGCTTTTAGACTATTGACGACATCCGTGAAACAGGTATATATATCACCTATAGTCTCACTTGGTTTCATTTGAAAAATCTCAAAATCATGCAATAAGAGGTTTACTTTCGAGTCTTTGACTCTACTAGTTCCCTCGTGCGTGATTTCAAGTGTTCACCAAATTTCAAAAGCTATTTCGCACATAGAAATCCGATTGAACTCGTTCTTGTCCAAAGCGCAAAATAAGACATTCATAGCCTTTGAATTTAAAGAAAAATATTTCTTCTCCAAGTCTGACCATTCGTTCGTTAGTTTAGAGGAAAGTTGAAATGGTTTTCAATAATGTTCCACAAATCCAAATCCATTAAAAGAAAGAAAACTCTCATTCGAGTTTTCCAATAGGTGTAGTTCGACCCGTTAAACAACGGAGGACAAACAACCGAAAAGCCCTCTTGAAAGTCATGAAGAGCCATTTCTCACGGGTGTAAATCCGAATAAGAAATAACGTGACTCTGATACTAATTGTTAGGATTGAGTGGCACTAAGAGGGGGGGGGGTGAATTAGTGCAGTGTTAAAGAATGATAAATTTGGCGATTTAAAACAACTTTCGAAAACTTCGTACGTTGAAAATGATACTTCGATTAAATCCGCAACGAAAGATGCTTAAGAAGTAAATTGATTCGTAAGAAGGAGATGAGAAGGTAGAGTACCAAAGTGAAGATGGTTTGTAGTAAAGTAAATTGCAAGAATATAAACGTAAACAGATTTATAGTGGTTCGATCATAAGACCTACATCCACTCCTGATTCTCTCCACTTGAGGCCACCGGCTTTTTCACTAGCTATCCTCCTTCCAACAGGTGAGGATGAACTCCCTTACAACACCTCTCCTTTTGATAGGCTTAGGAGATAACCCTTATATGGCCTCTTACCCCTCTCTTGGACTAGAACACACTCAAAGCTTAGAGGAAAGATTTTAATACTATTTCAAGAGAGTTTTCCCCTTTTCTTTCTCAGTTCTAGGCCCCCTTTCAACCATGAATGAGAGGGGTATTTATAGACCTCAAGAGGATTCAAATTTAGAGCCCAAATTTAAATAACTTTCGTATTTCTCGGTGTTGGCGGTATCAGACATTGACACTGTCAGTTTACTGGGCGGTGCCACCTCCCAGCCCAACGGTGTCACCGCCTAGGCTTGCTGCCCAATGGCGATACCACTGCCTAGCTCAGCGATGCCACCGCCCGGGCTCTCAGCCATTGGGCGGTGCCACCGCCCGACCATTTTCAGCTCACTGGTTGGGCCTTAAACTCGGCCTAAACCAGTCCAAAACAAGGCCCAATTGGCCCCTACTTAGTTTATAGGATTAACACATAATCCTAAATTAAATTACATGCTAACTACAAATTTTAAATATATTTCCTAAGCTATTACAAAGTTCACAAGTCAAGACTTCTTCCGACAAGCTTCCGGCGAACTTCCAACGGTCTTCCGATGAACCCTCGAAAACCATTTTGTGGACTCCCGGCAAGCTCCTGGACTTTACGATGATCTTGATGAGTTCCAACGAGCTTCTTTGGCAAGCTCTGATCTTTCTTGAAAAGCTCCACGAACTTCCGACAAACCTTCCGGTGAACTTCCAAAAACCCTTCGGCAAGCTCCCTACTCGTTCTTGGCCAGTAGCACTACCAACGAACCATCAGACTTCCATCAAACTCTTGAACTCCCAATGATCCATCACACTTGTCTTTTGGCACTTTATTTTGCTTTATGTCTTCATCATTATCGTAGTTAATCCTGCACACACGCAAACAAAAACTCTACTTTGATCTAGACAATTATTACAACATGAATTGACATTCTGTTGCCCGGCACGTCATTGGTTGGTGCTTCGTCCAATTCTTCGGTGCATCATCCTCTCTTGCGTTTTGTTGCCCAATCAACGGTTGACCTCCGCAACCTTGATATCCTTGGCGCAACATGCTCTTCTTGGCTCGATGCTCGACGTACGAAGCCTTCTACCGATTGTTGATTGAACCTTCGGCTCGACATCCAATATCCTAATGTGATCACTTTTGATGCAACGTCAATTCCTCCAGCGTCAACTGTCTAATCTTGATCAATAGTAGACCTATGTCACTCAAAACGTAGTTAGATCACAAAACACAATCAATTAGTTTCATCATCAAAATCCAAGATTCAAAAATTTGATCTTATCCATATTATTAAGATAAGTGTGTATTATTAACTATGATAGTAATGAAGACATAAAGCAAATTGCCAGAGGTAAGTATGTTGGGAGTTCGAGAGTCCGTCAGAAGTTCAATGGATCATTGGAAGTGCTACCAGAACTAGCTGAGAATGAATCAGGGACTTGTCGAAGGTTTCAGAAGTTCGCCAGAAGGTTCGTCAGAGGTTCGCGGAGCACATTGAGAAAGTTTGGAAGCTTGCCAAAAGATTCATCGGAACTCATCATAAAGTTTGGGAGCCTATTGGGAGTCCACTGGAAGATATCCGAGGGTATGTCGGAAGTCCGCCGGAAGTTCACTAGAAGCTCATCGAAAAAAGACTTGACATTATTGGATTATAATTTGCTTACAAATATGTTTTAATTTTATAGTTAGTACATAATAAGGGTTAGAATTATGTGATAATCCTAATCAACCCTTGTAGGGGCCAACTAGGCCTTAATTGGATTGGATTGGGCCAAATTCAAGGCCTATCCAGATTAGTTTGAACCTATCTAGCAGTGGCATCCTCTAAGGAATAGGTTCCTAGGTAGTCTGGGTGGTGGTATATGTTGGGAAATCCTTCAGGGAAGCGATATCAAATGCATAGCGGAAGAACAAAAAATAAAACCCCAGATTTCTCGTAGAAAATTTCCATCGTTGTGCGAAGATCAGTGCGTCAAAAACAAATCTGCAAAACTACATGTGTAAAAGAAAGATACCTAGGGAGATCGTATATCCATGAATTCCTACAGATTTGTGGGAGAGGATGAAGAAGGTCAAGCGTCCTCCTCTCTAGCGATATCTACACGGCAGGGATTGCGACGATGCACCTCTCTCTCTAGGGAGAGGAGAACAGGAGGTGGACACTAAAAGAATCCCTCAGCCTATAGAACTTTGGTTCTCTCCTATTTATAGAGGCCTCCTGAAAACCCTAATGGATCTTTTGCCTTATTAGGTATTGGATCTTCATCAAATTACCCAAGCCTCTTGGATTAGTGGGTCTTTACCTAATAATCTCTTATTAGCAATTATTGGATCTCATCTCAAGATCCAATAATTCAGGAGCTTAATGGATATCCAATAAGATAGGGGGTTCAACGGATATCTCATATCCGAACCTCTACTCATCGTAACACCTACCATATGTGTGTGACCCTCTAGGCCCAATATCGAGTTGGCCATGAGTCATACTTGTCAGAACTCCTTCTGACTTAGTGAATTATTATCTCTATAATAATTCACCCAACTCATCGACTGCGGACGTACCAGGCCACTATGCCGCGGCCCCCAGACGATATAGTGGAATCCAATCCTTTGGACCTATCTGTCCTTAGTTACTATGTATCTATAGTCCATCATCCATCCAATATCATAGAGACTCTATACCGGGTATGGTGTTGTCAGGCCCATACGGTCTCTCCTCGAGTCTTGCTCTTGTCGAATTCTCCCGTAGTACTCTTTCTCTCTCAATTCGAATAACCTTGGCCAAGGATTTGTTTAAGTAAGAACACATGGGATATTCCTCTCATAATACCGAGAGCGGATGATCCTCTATTGATACTCAATAGCCCTCGTAAGGTTGGCTACCACTCCCAATAACCGGCTATACTAGATCTGAAACTTTCTAAACCTATAAATCCAATATCAAAGAGTGGAGTACTAATACAGGACATCCTTGGTGTCTCAAGGCTAAGGACCAGATACACTACTAGGACTACGAAATCGCTATCTGACGTGAGGTATCAATAACCATCCAACATTCCGTAGGTGGATCAATCAGTGAACTCATTCCCCAATGAGCACCTGCATTATACCCTTAATATCCCCACACGAGTAGATATGAGACTAGCTACCTTCATCATATGGACGGGTATACAGCACACCAGTCTATCCGGTTATCTCGATGTCCTTCTCGAGTAACCTATAACCAGGATAATTCAGGGTCTGTGTTTAAAGGTGAATCGGTCTCATTATCGTGATCTCATCACGATCCGATTCCCATTGCACAGATCGAAGAACATCACAATATATATAACACGCAAGATAAAGTAATAAAATACCTAATAATAAGCAAAGAGAAAAAGTGCATATCAAGTCACAAGTGCTATCACTCATGTGATTGGCTTGCAGGGCATATATGACTAGCAATCTCCCACTTGACCTAACGCCAATCACCAATATATCTGATCCCCATCAGACCTCTGTGATGCTCAAAGACAATCTGAGTCAATAGCTTTGTCAGTTGATCGGCAATGTTATCTTCGAATGGAACTCTTTCCACTACTACATCTCTTCAGGCCATGATCTCTCTAATAAGTTGGAACCTCCTCAGAACACTTCTGATAAGACCCAGGTTCCCTTATTTGAGTAATTGTCCCGTATTTGTCACAATATAAAGGAATCAGCTCCTCATTGCTCAGGATGACTCCTAGATCTATGATGAACTTATTCATCCAGACTCCCTCTTTTGCTGCCTCTGTCGTAGCAATCTATTTCGCCTCTATGGTCGAGTCAGTAGTAGTGTCTTGCTTGGAACTCTTCCAGCATACTGCTCCTCCATTCAGGGTGAACACATACCCTGAATTAGACTTGCTATCATCGACGTCGGACTGGAAGCTCGAGTCCATGTAGCCCTCAACCCTGAGGTTACTACCTCCATATACCAGTAAAAGATCCTTAGTCATTCTCAAGCACTTAAGTATACTTTTTACTGCTTTCCAGTGCTCCAAGCTTGGATCTACTTGATATCTGCTCGTGACACTCAGAGCATGCGCTATATCAGGCCTGATACATAGCATAGAATATATGATAGATCCTATCACTGATGCATATGGTATCATATCCATGTGTGTCCTTTCTTTAGGAGTCTTTGGGGACATACTCCTAGAAAGTGATATTTCATGTCTCATTGGTATGAGACCTCTCTTGAAATTTTTCATGTCAAACCTTTTGACAACGGTATCTATGTACCTTGATTGGGACAAGCCAAGCATCCTCTTAGATCTATCTCTATCGATCCATATACTCAATATGCAGGATGCTTCCCCTAAGTCCTTCATGGAGAAGTGCCTAGATAACCAAGTCTTTACTGTGGAGAGCATTCTTATATCATTCCCAATAATCAGGATATCATCCACATATAATACCAAAAAGGTGATAGTGCTCCCACTTATTTTCCTATACACACAAGGCTTATCTTCATTCTTAACGAAGTCATAAGATCTGATCGCATCATCAAATCTTATGTTCCAACTTCGGGAAGCTTGCTTCAATCCATAAATGGACCTAAGCAACCTACACACCTTATCTGGGTTATCCCTGGACACGAATCCCTTAGGCTGTATCATATACACCTCCTCCTCGAGGTTACCACTAAGGAATGTGGTTTTGACCAAGGTCCGCAATCCGTACCACGTGCGGTGTACGAGAGTTGCTCGATGCGACGCGATCATGCGCGCATCGAAATGGTTACCCGGAACGGTCGAAAATCGATCGTTACCGAAGCATCTTGGTGGTAACGGTCGAAATCGACCGCTACCGAAGTCAGGTAACCAGAATCGAAATCGACGTTATCGAAGCTGTCACGAGCGATAACGGTCGAAATTTCGACCGTTACCTCGATATATCTCTTCGTATCGACCGATCGGAGATACCACCGCTCATAGAGGGCGGTCCGTACACCGGTATCCTGTCGGACCGTGCATTACCCGCATCGCGGCAGGCTCAACGGCACCTTGGTTTTGACGTCCATCTGCCAGATCTCATAATCATAGTGTGCTGTAATAGCCAATAGAATTCGAATGGATTTTAGCATTGCTACAGGTGAGAAAGTTTCACCATAGTCAACACCTTGCCTTTGACGATACCCTTTAGCCACTAGCTTGCTTTATAGGTCTCTACCTTTCCATCTACTCTAATCTTCTTTTTGAAGATTCACTTGCAGCCAATGGGTACAATACCCTCGGGTGCATTAACTAGGTTCCAAACCTTGTTGGAGTACATGGAATCCATTTCTGAATTTATGGCTTCTTGCCATTTCCTAAAGTCTATGCTCATAATAGCCTCTTCGTAGGTCTAAGGATCAATATCCTCAACATCCTCTCTTCGGATATGTCCCACATATCTCTCAGGAGGATGAGATACTCTATCGGTCGGACCTACATAAAGTTGAAACTTGTGTGCTAGGTATCTAAACAGACTCCGGCTGTGGAATGGCACTTGAGCTAGGTTCTCCAACCTCACTCAATTCTATTATGCTCCCACTGTCTCCACCAAGAATGTGTTCCTTCTCAAGGAACACTACTCTCTTGGCTACAAAGACCTTTTGGTCCTCAAGGTGACAGAAATAATACCCACAAGTTTCCTTGGGGTATCCCACGAACTTGCACCGTTCCGTTCTGGATTCCAACATGTCAGGGTTATGTCTCTTAACATGGGCAGGGTAGCCCCAAATCTTAACAATCTTAAGATCAGGCATCTTTCCATTCTATATCTCATATGGAGTAGACATCACTGACTTGGTTGGAATTCTGTTCAGAAGGTAAGCTATGGTTTCTAAGGCATATCCCCAAAATGAGATGGGAAGGTCGATGAAACACATCATGGAATGTACCATGTCTAACAGTGTGCGATTCCTCCTTTCTGATACACCATTAAGTTATGGTGTATAAGGAGGTGTCCATTGGGATAAGATCCCATAGTCTTTTGAGGAACTGGGTGAACTCTGTATTCAAGTACTCACCTCCTCGATCTGATCAAAAGGTTTTAATACTCTTTCCTGTTTGGTTCTCTATATTTTTATATTTCCTAAATTTCTCATAAGCTTCAGACTTGTACTTTATCAAGTACACATGTCCGTATCTTAAGAAATCATTAGTGAAAGCAATAAAGTAGGAGTAACCACCTATGGCATGAGTCAACATGGGACTGCATACATCACTATGTATGAGTTCTAGTAACTCGGTAGCTCTCTCTGCAATTCCATTAAATGGAGAGTTGGTCATCTTTCCCCGAAGGCAAGGTTCACATGTCGCATATGACTCATAGTCAAATGGATCTAGATATCCATCTTTTAGCAACTTTTGAATCCTTCCCTCGTGGATGTGACCTAGACTACAATGCCAAAGATATGCATTGTTCACCTCTTCTCATTTCCTCTTAGACTTATTTACACTCATGATATGTGGAGCTGTATCTAGCATAAATAAATCATTATGCAATGTTCCTCTCGTGATGATCTGATCATCAAATATTATTGAAATATTGGGAAATCCTTAGGGGAGCGGCATCACATGCACAGCGGAAGAACAGAAAATAAAACCCCAGATTTCCCATAGAAAGTTTCCATCATCGTGCAAAGATTGGTGCGTCAAAAACAAATCCGCAAAACTGCACGTGTAAAAGAAGATACCTAGGGAGATCATATATCCCTGAATTCCTACAGATCTGTGGGAGAGGATGAAGGAGGTCAAGTGTCCTCCTCTCTAGCGGTATCCATATGACAGGGATTGCAACGATGCACCTCTCTTTCTAGGAAGAGGAGAACAGAAGATAGCTACCAAAAGAAAACCCCCAGCCTATAGAGCTTTGGTTCCCTCCTATTTATAGAGGCCCCCTAAAAACCCTAATGGATCTTTTACCTTATTGGGTATTGGATCTTCATCCAATTACTTAAGCCTCTTAGATTAGTGGGTCTCTACTCAATAATCTCTTATTAGCAATTATTGGATCTCATCTCAAGATCCAATAATTCAGGGGCTTAATGGATATCCAATAAGATAAGGGGTTCAGCGGATATCTCATATCTGAACCTCTACTTGTCACAACACCAACCATACGTGCGTGACCCTCTAGGCCCAATATCGAGCTGACCATGAGTCATAATTGTCAAAACTCCTTCTGACTTAGTGAATTATTATTGTTGAATCTCGGATTTTGATGATGAAACTAATTGATTGTGTTTTGTTGTTTAACTGCGTTTTGAGTTATGCAGGTCTACTATCGATCAGGATTAGATAGTTGACGCTGGAGGAATTGACGTTGCGCCGGAGGTGATCACGTCAGGATATTGGATGTCGAGCCGGAAGTTCGGTCGACTATCGACAGGAGGCTTCGTACGTCGGGCATCGGGCCAAGAAGTGCGGAGTTGTGCCATGGATATCGAGGTTGCGGAGGTCAACTGTCGATTGGGCAACAAGCCGCTAGAGAGGGCGATGTGCCGAAGGATCGAGACGAAGCGCCGACCAATGATGTGCCGGGCAACTGAATGTCAATTCGCGTTGTAATAACTGTCTAGATCGAAGTAGAGTTTTTGGTGTTTGTTTGTGCAGGAGTGACTACGATAGGGATAAAGACGTAAAGCGAAACAAAGGGTTGAAGACAAGTGTGATGAATCGTTGGGAGTTCGAGTGTTCAACGGAAGTCCGAAGATTCGTTGGGAGTGTTGCCGGAACCGGCCGAGAACGAATAGGGAGCTTGCCGAAGGGTTTTCGGAAGTTCGCCAGGAGGTTCGTCGAAAGTTCGCGGAGCTTGCCAAGAAAGATCGGAGCTTGCCAAAGAAGCTCGGGGGAACTCGCCAAGATCATCGTGAAGTCCGAGAGCTTGCTGTGAGTCCGTGGAATGGTTTCCGAAGGTTCGCTCGGAAGACCGTCGGAAGTTGACCGGAAGCTCCCGGAAGAAGTTGTCATGTGGACTTTGTAATAGCTTAGGAAACGTCTTTAAAATTCGTAGTTAGCACGTATTTTGGGTTAGGATTAGATAACCCAAAGTGGGAGCCCATTGGGCCTTGATTAGGATGAGTTTGGGCCAAAATTTTGGCCCAAACCCAACTAGCTACGTGTATGCATGCTTTGGCGGTTGCAGACCGCCGAAGATGCATCTTCTTGTGTGCATGCATGCACGTTGCATGCATCTTTGGCGAGTAGCACCGCCAGCAGAGAACCAAGAATCGGTTGGGGCGTAGCACCGCCAGCGAACTGGTCAGGCGTAGCTCCGCCAAAGATATTTGGTCAGGGCGGTAGCTCCGCCAAAGAAGCCAATGGTCAAGGGCGATAGCACGCCCCAACAAAGACTGGTTGGGCGAGCACCGCCAACACACCGATAGCGTGCATGCTATTGTAGCCGGCTACTATAGCAAAGCGATAGCATCGCTTTGCTGCCTAGGCGGTAGTACCACCCGCTCTTAGTAGCCCAGCGGTAGTACCGCCTGGCTGAGGCGGTAGTACCGCCTGAGTGTGTCAGTCTGCCAAGACTGATAGCACCGAAAAAATTTAAAGAGATTCAAATTTTTGACTCCAAGTTTAGGCTCCAAATTTGAATCACTTTGAGGTTTATAAATACCCCTTCTTTCTCAGCTGAAAGAACAATCCTTAGAGAGTTATATTTTGAAAATAAGTCTTAGGAATGTCTTGTTCTTCATTTGCTTAAGTGTTCACCTCATTCTTCTTGTGAAATCTTGTAAGAGTGTGAACCACTTGTAAAGGGTTGTAAGAGGGGTATTTGATCCTTCCCCTTCAAAGGATTTGATAGTGGAAGAAGGGAGCCTCATCGGAGAAGGCTTCGGAAGTGGATGTAGGTCACTTTGACCGAACTACTATACATCGCTGCGTCTTGATTGTGTGAGTGTTTAAATTTCTGTTTTACTTTGCTGCAAGGCTTTACTTTACTTGCTCAACTTCCTTTTTATCTTTGTACGCATGCTTTAAAGTTAGAATGCAAAAATCGGTTTCAAATGAAACGTTGCTTTCATCGTACAAAGTTTCCGAAGCTTGTATTAAATCGCTAAAAAATCCATCGTTTTATCCGCTGCACTAATTCACCCCCCCTCTTAGTGTCGCTCGATCCCTAACAATTGGTATCAGAGCCACGTTCTTTCTCTTTCGGATTTACACCCGTGAGAAATGGCTCTAAATGGTTTTCAAGAGGGCTTTTCGATTTTTCATCCACCGTTCTTTAACGGTTCGGACTACACATATTGGAAAACTCAAATGAGAGTTTTCATGCTTTCAATGGATTTGGATTTGTGGAACATCATCGAAAATGGTTTTCAACCTTCCTCTAAACCGATGAACGAATGGTCGGTTTTAGAGAAAAGGTCATTTTCTTTAAATGCAAAGTCTATGAATACCTTATTTTGCGCTTTGAACAAGAACGAGTTCAATCGGATTTCTATGTGCGAAACGGCTTTTGACATTTGACGAACTCTTGAAATCACGCATGAGGGAACTAGTAGAGTTAAAGACTCGAAAGTAAACCTCTTGTTGAATGAGTTTGAGCTCTTCCAAATGACACCAAGCGAATCTATCGACGACATGTACACCCGCTTCACGGATGTCGTCAATAGCTTGAAAAGTCTTGGTAAAAGTTTTTCGGATTTTGAACTCACTAACAAGATCTTAAGATCCCTTTCAAAATGGTGGGATCCTAAAATAACGGCGATTCAAGAATCAAAGGATCTAAATAATTATTCTATTGATGAACTCATTGGGTCCTTAAAGACCTATGAAATGGAACATGATGAATATGATAAACATGATGAACACATGAATAACCTTCTAATGAACAAGAAGGTTTTTGAACTCCGAACTATGAAATGCCACTTGAGTAATGACTCAAGTGATGAGGATAATGAGGACATTGAACACATAACAATGAATGTTAACAAGTTCATTAAACAAAAATTAAAAAACACAAATGAACTTGAACGGAGAAAGAGGCCAAAGAAGAAGAAGAAGGCTTGGAAAGAAGAATCAAGAAAAGAAGAAGCAAACTACGCTTTAATGGGCTTCGACAATGAGGTAAGTAACTTAACTTCCTTGAATTATTTTAAAATTACTTGATGATTTCCATGAATGCTTAACTTAGTTAGTAGGATTTTTTTATGCTTTTCTTGTGTTTTTAGAAATTAAAAAAAAAAATTTATACTATGCTTTTCTTTATAGTATTTTTGAAAAGTAAACATATGAATGATGCAAGATTTTTGATAATGCTTAGGATTAATCCATGCATGTGTATCTTGATGGTTTACATTGTCTCCAAATATGATGCTTGATGATTTTATATCATGCATGAGCTTTTGAAGTAATAAAGTGTCATATTGTGATGATGAAACATATTTTTCGAATTTATAAATAGATGCATGATTTTGGCAAAAATTTAAACATGGCCCTTTAATATAAAAATTGAAAGTGTGCTATCATTTTTACATATTTGGTCTTGACGATTTAATGACTAAGCTTGTGTTTTATTTTGATACATGTTTTCATAAAATTTTTGAATATGCTCACATCAAATTGCTTAAAATGAAAATATCTTTTTTATTCTATTGAGATGAATGAATTCATGTTATGAGTGTTGTGAATCTCATGAAAATAAACATGATGAATATTTTAAAAAATGTGCTTCATGTTTTCGGTCTTAATGATTTCTCTTGAAACTTGCTCTTTGGATCTATATGAAAAATATGAGTATACTCATATGAACATCAAATCACTTGAAATGGAACACATAAAAAATGAGAAATTGCACTATCATGATGCTTTACGTGTAATGCTTTTGATCTTAATGGACTACATGACAACTTGTATTTCAAAGTAATACAATGATGATTTTCATAAATATAATTGGACATACCTTATGTAATCATCATTGATAATAATAGTTGGTTGTCATGCTTAATGATTTTATGATATCTTATGAATCTTATAAATTAAAATGATTTTGATGATATTTTCGTTTTTGAATATAATGCATGACATTTTCATATGAAAAAGTTGAACATTCTTATGAAAGATCAAATCACTTAAATTGAAACTCATAAAGATGAGAAAATGTATTGTCATGATATTTGATGCATATGATCTTGATGGATATAATGACAAACTTATGTTTTGAATTTCTATAATGATGGGATCCACATAAATGTTTGAACATACATTATGAAATCATCATTGAAATAAAAATACTAAAAGTTTGTTATCATGCTTAATGACTTTGTGATATCATATCTTGATGACAAACTCATGTTTTGGTCTTAAATTTGATACTCATCTTTTGAAATATAAGTACACTTGTTTGAAACAAAATGAAACACATTATCATGATAAGTTAAATCTTATGTCTTGAAACAATGTGTTGTTTTGACAATTTTATAATGAAGTTTGTCTTCCGGTTTTGAATATTTTGATTTGGCATATAAAGGCAAAAGACATACTTATATGAAACATAAAGAAATTATATTTACTATCTTACGAGATTAATGATTTCATGATATCTTAAGAATCTCATAAATTATAGAAGTGATTTCGATGAATTGATTATGATTTGATAATTTGAACTTTTCTCTCATGTTTCAATACTACTTTGTATGCTTCATGACTTGTTGATTGAAATAATGATGTAGACTTTTGATGTATCACTTGTCATGATGGCTAGCATTTTGAATCTCGAAAATAATTACTTCTTTTATCATTTACTAAAGAGAAAAATAATTTAAGTTTATATCATTTGTGAATCTCACAAACTATGGTAATGATTTTGATGATTCGAACTTGAATGAGCTTTGTCATAATCTAAGTCTTGATATTTTGATATTTGATACTTGGAATTCTTATACATGAATCTAGTTACTCTTTGTGCTATATTTTTTCAAATGGATCATGAGCCTTGATGTCATATATTTCATGATCCTAGAAGTGATATGATTTCTTTGTCTTGTGTGGTAAATTGAATATTTGATTTGCTTTATGATGAAGAATCATTGAATCATGACTTGATCTATGAGAATGCTATGTTCTTATGCATCATGATTCTAGGTTGCATATCTTTTATCATGGCTTGAAAGTGAATGAAAAGAAAATATGTTAGTACTTGTAATCATGATTTGATCCTTGATATTGATATGCTTTTATATATCATGATTCTTGGTTGTATAATATTTATCTTGAATTAAAAATTGATAAATATGAATTTTGATCTTGCTAAAAAGAAAATTATGAATCATGAGTGATATCTTTTGGTTGTGATCCTTGTTGAATTTATATATTGATATCCGTCATGACATGATTTCTTTGCATTGTTGTCTTATTTGTATCATGTAATGATTGAACAATTGATGTATATTTTTATTGATGCAAACTTTTAATTGATATGAAAAATGGCTTGTATAATGATTGAAATTTTTAGCCATTTAGTTCTCCCTTCTTTTTGACAAAGACAAAGGGGGAGAAAAATTGCTACCTTGCAATTTCACAAGAAGAAGGATTGTTATTTCAAAGGATGCAAATATTACTATCTTGACTATATCAAAAGAAGCAAAATGTAAAACTTCAAAAATTTGAAATGTTACATGCCTTTATGTTTGTATGTTTAAATGAAAAGTTAGCATATATATTTAAAGTGATCATACATAATTGCTAGCTCATTGCAAACAAAAGTTGATAGCTTGCAAAGGTGAAACTTAGTTACAAAAGAGAAGAATTGAAAGGAAGCTAACTTGCGTGTCGCAAAGTATGTTAGCTTGCTTATCATTATTGATTGCTTGCTTATCATCTTTTTATCTCATATCTTGATTTTTGACTCCCTTGAATTCATGACTTAATATGCTAAAAATTTATATTGTAAATTTGTTATCTTGTTATGATCAAAGCATTGGCTATTTGTACTCCACTTTTTGACAAAACAAAGGGGGAGAAGAATTATTGCTAGCTTATGTATTGCAAAGAAAAATTTTGCTAGCTAGAACATGCAAAGGAAGCAAAGAAAGTGCAACTTGCACATCTCAACAAGCAAGTGAAAATTACCATCATTGCCCATCTTTGAAACTTGCTATGATTGAATGGTATAACTTAATGTTGTATGATGTTGTAAAAATCTGCATATCTTGCAAAGTGCAAGCTAGTTTGTTGTAAAAATCTGCATATCTTTTAAACTAGCTATAATGTTACTTCTCCTTTTTGTTGATGACATAGGGGGAGAAGTAGATTGATGACTTCATGCAATGTAATGATGCTTGAATATTTTATATATTTGCATGATGGATTTATATTTCTCACTACATGAATGATACATGTTACTTGGATTTGGGATAATCCAAGGGTTCTATCAATGGCATATTGATAGGGGGAGTTTGTGTTAAACTCTGAGGAGTTATGGTTAACTCCGTCAGTCATCAATTAGTTGTCATCATCAAAAAGGGGGAGATTGTTGAATCTCGGATTTTGATGATGAAACTAATTGATTGTGTTTTGTTGTTTAACTGCGTTTTGAGTTACGCAGGTCTACTATCGATCAGGATTAGATAGTTGACGCTGGAGGAATTGACGTTGCGCCGGAGGTGATCACGTCAGGATATTGGATGTCGAGCCGGAGGTTCGGTCGACTATCGGCGAGGAGGCTTCGTCGTCGGGCATCGGGCCAAGAAGTGCGGAGTTGCGCCATGGATATCGAGGTTGCGGAGGTCAACCATCGATTGAGCAACAAGCCGCTAGAGAGGGCGATGTGCCAAAGGATCGGACGGCGCCACCAATGATGTGCCGCAACAGCGAATGTCAATTCGCGTTGTAATAACTGTCTAGATCGAAGTAGAGTTTTTGGCGTTTGTTTGTGCAGGAGTGACTACGATAGGGATGAAGACGTAAAGCGAAACAAAGGGTTGAAGACAAGTGTGATGAATCGTTGGGAGTTCGAGTGTTCAACGGAATTCCGAAGATTCATTGGGAGCGTTGCCGGAACCGGCCGAGAACGAATAGGGAGCTTGCCGAAGGGTTTTTGGAAGTTCGCCAGGAGGTTCGTCGAAAGTTCACGGAGCTTGCCAAGAAAGATCGGAGCTTGCCAAAGAAGCTCGGGGGAACTCGCCAAGATCATCGTGAAGTCCGAGAGCTTGCTGTGAGTCCGCGGAATGGTTTCCGAAGGTTCGACGGAAGACCGTCGGAAGTTGACCGAAAGCTCGCCGGAAGAAGTTGTCATGTGGACTTTGCAATAGCTTAGGAAACGTCTTTAAAATTCGTAGTTAGCACGTATTTTGGGTTAGGATTAGATAACCCAAAGTGGGAGCCCATTGGGCCTTGATTAGGATGAGTTTGGGCCAAAATTTTGGCCTAAACCCAACTAGCTACGTGTATGCATGCTGGGCGGTTGCACCGCCAAAGAACATGCATCTCTTTGTGTGCATGCATGCACGTTGCATGCATGTTTGGCGTAGCACCGCCAGCCAGAACCAGCAAGAATCCCGGTCAGGCGGTAGCACCGCCAGCTGGTCAGGCGGTAGCTCCGCCAGCCAAAGATAGTTGGTCGGGCGGTAGCTCCACCAAAGATGAGTCGGGTCAGGCGGTAGCACCGCCAAAGACACTAGTAGCGTGCATGCTACAAGAGCCCGACTCATCGTAGCGGCGGTAGTCATCTGCTTACTGCTGGGGCGGTAGTACCGCCCCGCTCATCGTAGCTAGTGGTAGTACTGCGTACGGTGAGCGGTAGTACCGCTGAGTGTGTTAGTCTGCCAAGACCGACAAAGACTGGTAAAAAAAATTTAAAGAGATTCAAATTTTTGGCTCCAAGTTTAGGCTCCAAATTTGAATCACTTTGAGGTTTATAAATACCCCTTCTTTCTCAGCTGAAAGAACAATCCTTAGAGAGTTAGATTTTGAAAATAAGTCTTAGGAATGTCTTGTTCTTCATTTGCTTAAGTGTTCACCTCATTCTTCTTGTGAAATCTTGTAAGAGTGTGAACCACTTGTAAAGGGTTGTAAGAGGGGTATTTGATCCTTCCCCTTCAAAGGATTTGATAGTGGAAGAAGGGAGCCTCATCGGAGAAGGCTTCGGAAGTGGATGTAGGTCACTTTGACCGAACCACTATACATCGCTGCGTCTTGATTGTGTGAGTGTTTAAATTTCTGTTTTACTTTGCTACAAGCCTTTACTTTACTTGCTCCACTTCCTTTTTATCTTTGTACGCATGCTTTAAAGTTAGAACGCAAAAATCGATTTCAAATGAAACGTTACTTTCATCGTACGAAGTTTCCGAAGCTTGTATTAAATCGCTAAAAAATCCATCGTTTTATCCGCTGCACTAATTCACCCCCCCTCTTAGTGCCGCTCGATCCCTAACAATTATCTCTATAATAATTCACCCAACTCATCGAATACGGACGTACCAGGCCACTACGCCATGGCCCCTAGACGAAACAAGGGAAACCAATCCTTTGGACCTATCTATCCTTAGTTACCATGTATTTATAGTCCCTCATCCATCCAATATCCCAAAGACCCTGTACTAGGCACGGTGCTGTCAGACCCATACGGTCTCTCCTTGAGTCTTGCTCTTGTCGGATTCTCCTTGAGAACTCTTTCTCTCTCAATCCGAATAACCTTAGTCAAGGATTTGTTTGAGCAAGAACACATGGGATATTCCTCTCATGATACCGAGAGCGGATGATCCTCTACTGACACTCAATAGCCCTCGTAAGGTTGGCTACCACTCTCAATAACCGACTGTACTAGATCTAAAACTTTCCAAACCTATAAGTCCGGTATCAAAGAGTGGAGTGCTCATACAAGACATCCTTGGTGTCTCAAGGCTAAGGACCAGATACACTACTAGGACTACAAAATTGTTGTCTGACATGAGGTATCAATAACCATCCAGCATTCCGTAGGCGGATCAATCAGTGAACTCATTCCCCAAAGAGCACCTACATTGTACCCTTAGTGTCCCCACATGAGTAGCTATGAGACCAGCTACATCCATCATATGGACAGGCATACTGCACACCAGTCTATCCGGTTATCTCGATGTCCTTCTCGAGTAATCTATGACCAAGATAATTCAGGGTCTATGTTTAAAGGTGAATCGGTCTCATTATCATGATCTTATCATGATCCGATTCCCATTGCATAGATCTAAGGACATCATAATATATGCAACACGTAAGATAAAGTGATAAAATGCCTAATAATAAACAAAGAGAAAAATTGCATATCAAGTCACAAGTGCCATCACTCATGTAATTGGCTTATAGGGCACATATGACTAGCAATCTCCCACTTGACCTAAAGCCAATCACCAACATGTCTGATCCCCATCAGACCTCTGTGACGCTCAAAGACAATCTGAGTCAATGGCTTTGTCAATGGATCTGCAATGTTATCTTCGGATGGAACTCTTTCCATTGCTACATCTCTTCCGACGACAATCTCTCTTATTAAGTGGAACCTCCTCATAACACTTCTGATGAGACCCAAGTTGCCTTATTTGAGTAATCATCCCATATTTGTCGTAATATAAAGGAATCAGTTCCTCGCTACTAGTCATATGTGCCCTACAAGCCAATTACATGAGTGATGACACTTATGACTTGATATGCACTTTTTCTCTTTGCATATTATTAGACATTTTATCACTTTATCTTACATGTTGCATAAATTGTGATATTCTTGGATCTGTGTAATGGGAATCAGATTTTGATGAGATCACGATAATGAGACCGATTCACCTTTAAACACAAACCCTGAATTATCCTGGTCATAGATTACTTGAGAAGGACATCGAGATAACCGGATAGACTGGTGTGCTGTATACCCATCCATATGATGGAGGTAGCTGGTCTCATAGCTACTCATGTGGGGACACTAAGGGTATAATGCAAGTGCTTATTAGGGAATGAGTTCACTGATTCATCCGCCTATGAAATGCTGGATGGTTATTGATACATCACGTCAAACAGCGATTCCATAGTCCCAATAGTGTATCTGGTCCTTAGACTTGAGACACCAAGGATGTCCTATATTAGTACTCCATTCTTTGATACCAGATTTATAGGTTTGGAAAGTTTCAAATCTAGTATAGCAAGTTATTGGGAGTGGTAGCCAACCTTACGAGGGCTATTGAGTGTTAATAGAGGATCATCCGCTCTCGGTATCATAAGAGGAATATCCCATGTGGTCTTGCTCAAACAAATCCTTGGCCAAGGTTATTCGGATTGAGAGAGAAAGAGTTCTCTAGGAGAATCCGACAAGAGCAAGACTTGAGGAGAGACCGTTTGAGCCTGACAGCACCATGCCCGGTATAGGGTCTCTGGGATATTGGATGGATGAGGGACTATAGATACATGGTAACTGAGGACAGATAGGTCCAAAGGATTGGATTCTCCTGTAATGTCTAGGGGCCATGGCGTAGTGGCCTGGTACGTCCGTAGTCAATGAGTTAGGTGAATTATTATAGAGATAATAATTCACTAAGTCAGAAGGAGGTCTAACAAGTATGACTCACAACCAGCTCGATATTGGGCCTAGAGGGTCATACACATATGGTAGGTATTACGACCAGTAGAGGTTCAGATATGAGATATCCACTGAACCCCCTATCTTATTGGATATCCATTAAGCCCCTGAATTATTGGATCTTAAGATGAGATCCAATAATTGCTAATAAGAGATTATTGGGTAGAGACCGACTAATCCAAGAGGCTTGGGTAATTGGATGGAGATCCAATACCCAATAGGGCAAAAGATCCATTAGGATTTTCAGAGGGCCTCTATAAATAGGAGGGAACCAAAGCTCTATAGGCTAGGGGTTTTCTTTTAGTAGCCACCTTCTATTCTCCTCTCCCTAGAGAGAGGGGTGCATCGTTGCAATCCCTGCCGTGTGGATACCGTTAGAGAGGAGGACGCTTGACCTCCTTCATCCTCTCCCATAGATCTATAGGAATTCAGGGATATACGATCTCCCTAGATATTTTCTTCAACACTTGCAGTTTTCGTAGATTTGTTTTGATACACCGATCTTCACACGACGATGAAAACTTTCTATGAAAAATTTAGGGTTTTGTTTTTTGTTCTTCCGCTACGCATGTGATGTCGCTCTTTTGAAGGATTTCCCAATAATGGTATTAGAGCCAAGTTGTTCGTGTGAAGATCGGATCTTAAATTGTGTATGTTGTATTTTGGATCTTCTTTTGACATTAAAATCATTGACGCAAAAGGGCTAGGAAGGGCAGCAACTATTGCTGCCCTTGTTGTGTTAGTGCAGTGGCCGCAAGGCTGCTTGCAGCCTTGCTGCCTACTTAGGCAGGATCCATCGATCGATGGGTTACTGGTTGCAGGAAGGCTGCCTGCGGCCTACCTATAGGGGCACAAACAGGCTACTAGCCATAGGGACACCGTCGGGCTGCCTGTAGGGCAGCGCGCCAGGCGCCGGCGGCTTCTGCCGAGGCAACGCCTACAGTGTTGCGCCCGTAGGGTACACGCAGTCCGCCGCGCATGGGCGTGTGCGCCGCATGGACGCAGGTGCGCGCATGGACGGCAGGTGCCGCCACCCTGGCGCCTTCCTCGCGTGCAGGGGCATTGAAAAGGTTTGGCATAGACATCATTGTCAAAAGGTTTGGCATGAAAAATTCCAAGAGATGTCTCATACCAATGAGACATGGAATATCACTCTCTAGAAGTATATCCCCAAAGACTCCTAAAGAAAGGACACACATGGATATGATACTATATGCATCAGTGATAGGATCTATCATGTATGCTATGCTATGTACCAAGCCTGATATAGTGCATGCTCTAAGTGTCACGAGCAAATATCAGGCAGATCCAGGCTTGGAGCACTAGAAAGTAGTAAAAATTATCCTTAAGTACTTGAGAAGGACTAAGGATCTTTTACTGGTATATGGGGGTAGTAGCCTTAGGGTTGAGGACTACACGGACTTGAGCTTACAGTCCGATGTCGATGATAGCAATTCTAATTTAGGGTATGTGTTCACCCTGAATGGAGGAGCAATATGCTAGAAGAGTTCCAAGCAAGACACTGCTGCTGACTCGACCACAGAGGTAGAATACATTGTTGCGGTAGAGGCAGCAAAAGAGGGAGTCTGGATAAGGAAGTTCATCACAGATCTAGGAGTCTTCCCGAGCAGCGAGGAGCTGATTCCTTTATATTGTGACAAATACAGGACGATTACTTAAATAAGGGAACTCGGGTCTCATCAGAAGTGTTCTGAGGAGGTTCCAACTTATTAGAGAGATCGTGGCCTGAAAAGATGTAGTAGTGGAAAGAGTTCCATCCGAAGATAACATTGGAGATCCACTAACAAAGCCATTGATTCAGATTGTCTTTGAGCATCACAGAGGTCTGATGGAGATCAGACATGTTGGTGATTGGCTTTAGGTCAAGTGGGAGATTGCTAGTCATATATGCCCTGCAAGCCAATCACATGCGTGCTGGCACTTGTGACTTGATATGCACTTTTTCTTTTTGCTTATTATTAGGCATTTTATCACTTTATTGTGCATGTTGCATATATTGTGATGTCCTTGGATCTATGCAATGAGAATCAGATCATGATGAGATCACGATAATAAGACTAATTCACCTTTAAATACAAACCCTGAATTATCCTTGTCATAGGTTACTCGAGAAGGACATCGAGATAACCGGATAGACTGGTGTGCTGTATACCCATCCATATGATGGAGGCAGCTGGTCTCATAGCTACTCGTGTGGAGACACTAAGGGTACAATGCAGGTGCTCATTGGGGAATGAGTTCACTGATTGATCCACCTATGGAATGTTGGATGGTTATTGATACCTCACGTCAAACAGCGATTCCATAGTCCCAGTAGTGTATCTAGTCCTTAGACTTGAGACACCAAGGATGTCCTGTATGAGTACTCTACTCTTTGATACCGGACTTATAGGTTTAGAAAGTTCCAGATCTAGTATAACCGGTTATTGGGAGTGGTAGCCAACCTTATGAGGGTTATTGAGTATCAATAGAGGATCATTCGCTCTCGGCATCCTAAGAGGAATATCCCATGTGGTCTTGCTCGAACAAATCCTTGGCCAAGGTTATTCGAATTAAGGGAGAAAGAGTTCTCCAGGAAAATCCGACAAAGTAAGACTCGAGGAGAGACCCTATGGGCCTGACAGCACCATGCCCGATATAGGGTCTCTGAGATATTGGATGGATGAGGGACTATAGATACATGGTAACTAAGGACAGATAGGTCCAAAGGATTGGATTCCCCCGTATCGTCTGGGGGCCATGGTGTGGTGGCTTGGTACGTCCGTAGTCAATGAATTGGGTGAATTATTATAGAGATAATAATTCACTAATTCAGAAGGAGTTCTGACAAGTATGACTCACGGCCAGCTCGATATTGGGCCTAGAGTGTCACACACATATGGTAGGTGTTGCGACAAGTAGAGGTTCGAATATGAGATATCCGCTGAACCCCCTATCTTATTGGATATCCATTAAGCCCCCGAATTATTGGATCCTGAGATGAGATCCAATAATTGCTAATAAGAAATTATTGGGTAGAGACCTACTAATCCAAGAGGCTTGGGTAATTGGATGGAGATCTAATACCCAATTGGGCAAAAGATCCATTAGGATTTTCAAAGGGCCTCTATAAATAGGAGGGAACCATAGCTCTATAGGCTGGGGGTTTCTTTTGGTAGCCACCTCCTGTTCTCCTCTCCCTAGAGAGAGAGGTGCATCGTTGTAATCCCTGCCATGTGGATACCACTAGAGAGGAGGATGCTTGACCACCTTCATCCTCTCCCACAAATCTGCAGGAATTTAGGGATATACGATCTCCCTATGTATCTTCTTTTACACATGCAGTTTTTCGGATTTGTTCTTGCGCATCGTTCTTCGCATGACGATGAAAACTTTCTACGAGAAATTTGGGGTTTTATTTTCTGTTCTTCCGCTGCGCATGTGATGTCGCTCCCCTGAAGGATTTCCCATCAATCATCAGTGAAAGTAATGAAGCAGGAGTAACCACCTATGGCATGAGTCGATATGGGACCGTATACATCACTATGTATGAGTTCTAGTAACTCAGTGGCTCTCTCTCTAGTTCCACTAATGGAGAGTTGGTCATTTTTCCCCGAAGGCAAGGTTCACATGTCGCATATGACTCAGTCAAATGGATCTAGATATCCATCTTTTAGCAACTTTTGAATCCTTCCCTCATGGATATGACTTAGCCTACAATGCCAAAGATATGCATTGTTCACCTCTTCTTATTTCCTCTTAGACTCACTTACACTCATGATATGTGGAGTTGTATCTAGTATAAATAACCATTATGCAATATTCCTCTCGTGATGATATGATCATGTAATATTATTGAACAACCATTGTTCTCAAAAACTAATTTATATCCAACAACTGTCAAACATGAAATGGAAATAATGTTTTTGATAATAGAAGGAACATAATAGTATGTGTCTAATGCAATAATAGCTCCGCTAGGCAGGTGTAAGGTGACCTTGCCAACAGCCATTGCAGCAACCTTTTCTCCATTACCCATCTTAAGGTCCATCTCGCCTCTGTTCAATCTCCTAGGTCCTGCCAAAACTTGCAAACAATTGTAAATATGATAAGCACTCCCGGTATCTAATTCTCATGTGTTATCAAAAGATTCTGACAAATGGAGACTGATCATGAATGTACCTGAAACTTCTACAAGCTTCTGTTTTGCCCTCTCTGCAAGGTACTCTTTATAGTTCCTCTTCTAGTACCCATCTTTGCCACAGTGGAAGCACTGGCCTTTGTCCTTTGTTGGGTCTTTCTTAGTATCCTTTGCCTTACTCATTTTGCCCTTGCCCTTGCCCTTCTTAAGGGTCTTCTCAACCTTCCTTTTCTTTCTGGTCTCACTAGTGTAGAGAACCAGCTTCTCTTTCTCGATGGTGCTCTATGCTTCTCTCAACATATTGAGGAGCTCTGGGAGGGTCACATCAAGTTTGTTTATATTAAAATTCATTAAGAACTAAGAAAAGGAATCTGGTAGAGACTAAAGCACAAAATTCACACATAGGTTATCCTCTATGACCATTCCTAGACCTATGAGTTTCTCAATCCACTCAATCATCTTAAGGACATGGTTCTGAACCGGTGTCCCCTTCGTCATCCTGGCATGGAAAAGATTCTTTAATATCTCATATCGCTGAGTTCTTCCCTGTTCCTCAAACAGTTTGCAGAGATGCAGGAGTATAAAATTAGCATCCATATTTCCGTGCTATCTTTGTAACTCAGTAGTCATTGAGGCCAACATATAATACTGAGCAAGAGTGGAATCATCTAAGTACTTCACATAACAAGCGATCTCATCCTCGCTTGCCCCTTCGTTGGGCGTAGGGATCATTGTATCAAGGACATATGCGATTTTCTCCGCCGTGAGAACGATTCTCAGATTGCGAAGCCAATCCATATAATTTTGACCAGTGAGATGGTTGGCATCAAGTATGCCACGTAAAGGATTTGAAAGCGACATTTTCTAAAATTAAAGATGTAGCAGAAATAAATAACATGCAGACTTTACAAAAATTAAATAGTTAAGATAAGGACTTCTATCTTAATGTACTCCCACTAATTTTTCGCGAGACACACAACACCCTCCGGTTTGTGAATCGGAGATCCCCGATGGATCTCTAGTGGGGATTAGGATCCAATCGGTGTCTTAACGTAACCTCGAGGGACTTGACCAATTACGTTAAGCCCGTAAAGGTAGGCAACTCTTGCCAATCACAACTCCTTGTGATTCCCGTCCTGTTCGGCCTCCGAACCACCATGGCCTCGAGGGACTCGACCAACCATGATGTTCGGTTAAGTCATCACCATCGTTACAAGATGAGTCTGATTCGGTGATATATTCTCATGAGACTCGACCAAGCATACTATGTCCTCAGATCACTGGTGACATCTCTATGTTGTAGATAAGATAGCGAGACGTGATATAGGTGAGTCTCGAGGGACTCGACCAACTCAACCTACACCGGGAATCGATTCTTAGCTATAACGATAGAAGGCCACGTGGGTCAATCTAATTGCCTCACATTTACCGACTTAATATTATTAATGAAGAGGATTTTTTATTTGGTCTCCCAACATAATGTGTTACACACATACGTATTTAATATATATATCTATATCCCATGCAAATATATATAAACATATCTAGTAGGTGTATATCTAATCACACATCACATGAGCAATCACACCAGATGATCATGGACCACATCCTAATGTGATCAGGCTTGAGCCAGTGGGCCCAATCACTCACATCAAGATCTATGTGTGCTTCGGCGCATCTCTATGCCCTGTAATCATCCATATCGCTTCGTCGGATCCGTCGGCATCTCAACGCATCTCCATACGTCAGATCGTCCGTCTTGGCCTCATGAGTCACGCTACCGCTGCGCCTCCTCATGTAATTACAATATAATTACAGGCACGTAGGCCCGACAATAAATGAGAAAAGAATAGAGGCTCGCAAGCCCCAATAATAATAATCACATGTACACACATCACATCACAGGTTCATGATCATCTGTCCACATCATACATCACATGTATATGTTATTTTATAGGACTACTAGACAAAAATAAAAGTTAATTAAACTATTTAATAAACATATTTAATTTTTTGAAATCAGGGACATAAAGGGAATTTTTGAATTCCCAAGGGCATTTGGTAATTCGGCTAAAAGGGTATTTTTGTAATTCTATCAAAAAGGACAGAATCTAGAATTTTTAAATTTTTGAGGGTTATTTTGATAATTTTGTCAAAAGGGACAGAATCTGGAATTTCTAAAATTTCAAGGGGCAAAACTGTCTTTTATCCTAAACCCTAATCCCTCACCCTTACTATGCTGTGGCGTGCGCCACTCCTCGCCGGCGGTGCCCCTCTGCTGCTGGGAGGGCGGCGCGCCGCCATTGCCTCATGCAAGCGCAGCTCGTGATGTGCCGACTCCTCTACGAGCCGGCATAGCACCCGCAAGCGCTACTATGGGTAGGCCGCAGGCCGCCGGCAAAGGCAGCTTGCCTGCGACCAGCAGTCCCCCGACCGGCAGCTACTACCTGTGCAAGCAGCCTTGCGGCTGCTGCACGAACACAGCAAGGGCAGCAACAGTTGCTGCCCTTCCTAGCCCTTTTGCGCCAACGATTTTAGCGTCAAAAGCATATCCAAAACACAACACACGTAGTTTAAGATCCGATCTTTGCACGAACAACCTGGCTCTGATACCACTGTTGGAAAATCCTTCAGGGGAGCGACATCACATGCGCAGTGGAAGAACAGAAAGCAAAACCCCAGATTTCCCGTAAAAAGTTTCCATCATTATGCAAAGATCAGTGCGTCAAAAATAAATCCACAAAATTGCACGTGTAAAAGAAAGATACCTAGGGAGATCATATATCCCTGAATTCCTACAGATCTGTGGGAGAGGATGAAGGATGTCAAGCATCCTCCTCTCTAACGGTATCCACATGGCAGGGATTGGGACGATGCACCTCTCTCTCTAGGGAGAGGAGAACAGGAGGTGGACACCAAAAGAAACCCTCAGCCTATAGAGCTTTGGTTCCCTCCTATTTATAGAGGCCTCCTGAAAACCCTAATGAATCTTTTGCCCTATTGGGTATTGGATCTTCATCCAATTACCCAAGCCTCTTGGATTAGTGGGTCTCTACACAATAATCTCTTATTAGCAATTATTGGATCTCACCTCAGGATCCAATAATTCAGGGGCTTAATGGATATCCAATAAGATAGGGGTTTAGCGGATATCTCATATCCAAACCTCTACTCGTCGCAACACCTACCATATGTTTGTGATCCTTTAGGCCCAATATCGAGCTGGCCATGAGTCATACTTGTCAGAACTCCTTCTGACTTGGTGAATTATTATCTCTATAATAATTCACGCAACTTATCGACTGCGGACGTACCAGGCCACTACGCCGTGGCCCCCAAACGATACAAGGGAATCCAATCCTTTGGACCTATCTATCCTTAGTTACCATGTATCTATAGTCCCTTATCCATCTAATATCCCAAAGACCCTATATCGGACACGGTGCTATCAGGCCCGTACGGTCTCTCCTCGAGTCTTGCTCTTGTCGGATTCTCCCGGAGAACTCTTTCTCTCTCAATCCGAATAACCTTGGCCAAGGATTTGTTCAAGCAAGAACATATGGGATATTCCTCTCATGATACCGTGAGCGGATGATCCTCTATTGACACTCAATAGTCCTCGTAAGGTTGGCTACCACTCCCAATAACCGATTATACTAGATCTGAAACTTTCCAAACCTATAAGTCCAGTATCAAAGAGTGGAGTTCTCATATAGGACATCCTTGGTATCTCAAGTCTAAGGACCAGATACACTACTGGGACTTTGGAATCACTATCTGACGTGAGGTATCAATAACCATCCAACATTCCGTAAGCGGATCAATCAGTGAACTCATTCCCTAATGAGCACCTGCACTGTACCCTTAGTGTTCCCACACGAGTAGCTATGAGACCATCTACCTCCATCATATAGATGGGTATATAACACACCAGTCTATCTGGTTATCTCGATGTCCTTCTTGAGTAACCTATGACCAGGATAATTTAGGGTCTGTGTTTAAAGGTGAATCGGTCTCATTATCGTGATTTCATCATGATCCAATTCCCATTGCACAGATCCAAGGACATCACAATATATGCAACACGCAAGATAAAGTGATAAAATACCTGATAATAAGGAAAGAGAAAAAGTGCATATCAAGTCACAAGTGCCATCACTCGTGTGACTGGCTTGCAGGGCACATATGACTAGTAGTATCACCCCAGGTCAATGGTGGTACTGCTGACAGTTATTACCTGTCGGCGGTGGTACTGCTTGACAGGCAGTGGTACCGCCCCTCCATAAAGTCCGAGGACCTTGTCAGGCAGTAGTACCTCCAGACTAGGCAGTGGTACCACTCAATACACAGATAGATCAGGGTCAACTAGTGGTGGTACCATTAGTGCTAGGTGATGATATTGTGAGTACTTGAAAATCCAAGATGTGACTTTTTTTTGCTCCAATTCTGAAGCCAATTGAGCCTATAAATACCTCTTACTTCTCAGCTGGCTAAGAACATTGAGAAGTGACAAAAACTGAGTTAAAACTTAAATAAAGTTTTCATACGAAAGCTTGAGTGTTCACCTCCCAAAGCCTCACATATAAAAGTTCTATAAGAGAGTGTGAACCACTTATAAAAGTCTATAAGAGGGTGCTTGGTCTTTCTCTTTCAAGAAGAATTGATAGTGAAAGTTGGGAACCTCATCGGAGGAGGTTTTAGAAGTAGACGTAGGTCATTTGACCGAACCACTATAAATCGCTACGTACTTCTCGTGGTGTGAGTTTTTAAATTACTGCATTTCAATTTTTACTTGGCTGCAATCTCTCAACTCTATTTTATATTCAATCAAAATATTCACTTTGCCAAAATCTTTTTCGTCAGATCGAAACTTCTCAACGCATAACTCTTTTCAAAATCGCTTTGAATTTATGATTTTTATCCGTTGTATTAATTCACCGCCCCCCCTCTCTTAGTGCTGCTTTAGATCCTAATAAACTTAACTAACACTAAACTAAAGGGGAGGAATTTTGACAAGATTTCAATAGAGTTTTTCCCTCTTTTTTTTCTCAATTGGTGTGTCGTCTTGTTAGGATCGAAAAGGCACTAAGAGGGGGTGAATTAGTGCAGCGGATTAAATATGTAACTTTGAATCCGATTTCGTATAAAGACAAGTTAGTAGGAAGACTTCGATTCGTTGAAAGAGAACTTGTAAGAAGTTGCTTGAGTAAATGAAGCAGCAAGGAACTAAACAATTTATAGCTAAGTAATGAAATGATTCAGAAAAGTAAACACTCACACATTCATGAACACAATGATGTATAGTGGTTCGGTCAAATGACCTACATCCACTCTTGAAGCCTTCCCGATGAGGCTCCGCACTTCTTCCACTAGCAATCCTTTGAAAGGGGAAGGACCAATACCCTTTTTACAACCCTTTACAAGAAGTTCACACTCTTACAAGATTTCTCAAGAAGAAGAAGGAGGTGAACACTTAGCAAGAACAAGACTCTTCAAGACTTATCAAAGACTCAAAAATAAGATTCTTACTCTCAAAAGGGTTACCTTTCAGCTGAGAAAGGGGGGGGTATTTATAGATCCAAAATGGATTCAAAATTGGGCTCCAAATTTAAAATCAAATTTGAGTTCCTGGTCCTGGCGGTACTACCTCATTGTTAGAGCTGTTATTACCGCCGTCGATCGTAAGGTCGATCAGATCAGAAGTGTTCTACTGCTTTGGAGCGGCGGTGCTACCGCCGCGGAGTAATGTGGTCGGCGGTACTACCGCTCAGTCGGGCGGTAGTACCGCCCGCCCGATACAAATGCTATCAAGCTAGGCGGTAGTACCGCCTGGCATAGGCGGTTCTACCGCCCGGTTGTCTGTTCTGCTAAATGGGCCTTATCCATGGCCCAAAAAAGCCCAGTAAGGGCCCGGTTGGCCCCTACAAATTTAGAGCAAGATTAATTCAAAATCCTTGCCCTAAGTATGTGTTAACTACGAAATTAAAAACATAATTAATAGTGATTTAAGCCGACTTTCTTCAAGTCTTATTCCGCGAGCTTTTAGTTGAGACTTCGGTCCTCGATATTTCCTCGGATTTCTTCCGACGGGTTCCCAACATGCTCTCGGCTTGTAAGACATGCTCAACGAGTCTTCGACAAGCTTCCGAACCTTCTCGGCAAAGTTTCGCGAACCTTCAACGATCTTTGTGACGAACTTCCAAAACTTCGGCAAGTCCCGATTCGATCTTGATTGGTTCCGGCAACACTTCCGATGATCCTTCTGGACTTCCGATGAACTCTTGAACACCGGACGGACTTGACCTCGCAAATCACTTTATGTTTCGACCCATCGTAGTTAATCCTGCACGCTTATCTTTGATAATATGTATTAGAATAAGTAACCATCAATTGACTTCGTCATCAAAATCCGAGATTCAACAATCTCCCCCTTTTTGATGATGACAATCAATTGATGACGGAGTTATTCTTAACTCCCCCTATCAATATGCCATATAATGAGAAGGTAAAGACATTTGAATTCATTCTCTTGAATTCATCCAAAACCGATAAGTTACTTACGTTGAACTTATCATCATGCTTAATCAGCTTGAGGTTTCATTCGTAAACAATATCAAAGCATGACATTTAATTTCAAGTCGAAGGATAAAACCATTTATCATTTCGACAAAAGATACCAAAATTTTGAGATTACAACAAGGAACTCATGATTGAAAAGAGTGACAACATATTAGATAAATCATGAGATGAAAATTTGTCATATCAATCAAAAGATGCCATAAACATTTATAGTAGGAATCTTTCAAACATTGGATTGTGATGTATTGCATTACTTCATTTGCAATGCTTTTCAAAGATTGCAACCTGTTTTTGACACTAAGCATTGGAAGAGAATTGAATTGCAATAACAATTCTTACGACACATTTTTCATTTCATTACACTGTATAAGTCATTTTTCAATTCAATGCATGAGTTATTTATCAAGTTATCAAAATATTTTGCTCATTAAAGCCATATTTAAAAAGTCATCAATTTCATATTTTTCTCCCCCTTTGTCATCAACAAAAAGGAGATGACAAATCCAAAAGATGTTTGATCATTTATACAGTGAAAACCATGATCGCAAGGCTAAAGGATACATCATTAAAGCCAATCAATAAAAAAAGTGAGAGAGATCAAAATTCATGAAGAGATTCAAGAATGAAGTCATAAAAATTTTAACTGTTAAAAAAAAAACATCATGAAGGCAACATCATGAAAACTTTTCGATTGAAAGATGAGTTCTTTCATAATATTTTATGATCAATGAAAGTTTCATATATCACTGAAGGTATAAAGGTGAAACTATCAAAGTTTAAATGTTTTGAAAGACATGCAATATTTAAACATTAGGACAAATTTAGCATGCCTAATTCTCTTCTAATGAAGTCAAATTGTTCTTCATTTAGGGGTTTTGTGAAAATGTCCGCTAATTGGTGCTTTGTATCAATAAATTCTAAAGTGACATCATTATTAGCGACATGATCTCATATAAAGTGATGCCTAATATCAATGTGCTTAGTTCTTGAGTGTTGAATGAGATTTTTTGTTAGACAAATAGCACTTGTGTTATCGCATTTTATTGGAATATTTTTTAAATTTATTCCATAGTCTTCTAAAGTGTTTTTCATCCACACAACTTGTGCACAACATGCACTTGCAGCTATATATTCGGCTTCCGCCATAGATAGTGTGACATAATTTTGTTTCTTGGAAGTCCAAGAAACGAGTGCATGTCCTAAAAATTAGCATGTTCCAGATATACTCTTTCTATCTATTCTACATCCACCAAAATCCGCATCTGCATAGGCTATCAAATTAAAGTCATCAGATTTTGGATACCATAATCCTAGATTAGGAGTACCTTTAAGATATCTAAAAATTCTTTTAATGGCTTTAAGGTGAGACAACTTAGGATTAGCTTGAAATCTCGCACAAAGTCCCACACTAAACATGATATCTGGCCTAGTTGCAGAAGATAGAGCAGTCGCCTATCATGCCCCTATATGTCTTTTGATCAAAATTTTCTCCATCTTCATCCAAGTCTAACTTGGTGAAAGTACTCATTGGAGTGTGGATGGCTTTTGAGCTATCCATATTAAATCGTTTAACAATTCTAATGTGTATTTAGATTGATTAAGAAATATGCCATTACTAAGTTGTTTAATTTGTAATCCAAGAAAGAAGGTTAACTCTCCCATTAGACTCATCTCAAATTCATGACTCATACACTTGGCAAAAGATTCACATAGTGATTCATCCAAGAACCAAAAATAATATCATCAACATAAATTTGAACAATAAGAAAATTATTTTCAAAATATTTAATAAACAATGTAGTATCAACCTTGCCTTTAGTGAAATCATTTGAAATTAAAAAGGAACTAAGCCTTCATACCAAGCCCTAGGGGCTTGTTTTAGACCATATAAAGCCTTAGTTAGCTTAAACACATGGTTAGGGAGAAGAAAATTTTCAAATCCAGGTGGTTGTTCGACATACACTTCTTCAGAGATAAAACCATTTAAGAATGCACTTTTGACATCCATTTGAAATAATTTGAAATCATTACTACTAGCATAGGCAAGGAGCATCCTAATGGCTTCTAATCTTGCCACCGGAGCGAAGATTTCTTCAGAATCGATACCTTCTTCTTGGTTGAAACCTTTGGCCACTAGTCTAGCCTTGTTTCTAACCACGATACCACATTCATCTTGCTTGTTTCTAAAGACCCACTTAGTACCAATAACTAAGTGGTCATTTGGTCTAGGAACAAGCTTCCATACCTCATTCCTCTCAAATTGATTCAATTTTTCTTGCATTGCGATAACCCAAGAATCATCTTTCAAGGCATCATCAATGCATTTTGGTTCAACTTGAGAAAGAAAAGCGGCATGGGCACAAAAATCTTTGAAAGAAGAGCGAGTTTGAACCCCTTTCGATGCATCTCCTATAATTAACTCCTTGAGATGAGCATCTACATACTTCCATTCCTTGGGTAAGGAAGTTTGGGAAGAAGATGCATCCAAGTTGTCGTTTTGAGGAGAGGGTTCATTCAAATTCAAATTATCAAAGCCAAAATCATCATCAAAATGTTTTTTCTTAAATTCAGAATTTTCATTAAAAACCACATGAATAGATTCTTCTATAACTAAGGTTCTTTTGTTGAAAACACGAAAAGCCTTAGAAACGGAAGAATAACCAAGAAATATGCCTTCATTGGATTTTGCATCGAATTTTCCTAAGGCATCCTTTTCATTTAAAATAAAACATTTACAACCAAAAACTTTAAAATAAGAAACATTGGGTTTTTTATCATTCCATAATTCATATGGAGTTTTAGACAGGGATGGTCTCACTAGAACTCTATTCATAACATAGCAAGCCGTATTTACGGCTTCGCCCAAAATATTTTGGTAAATTGTATTCATTTAACATGGTTCTAGCCATTTCTTGCAAACTTCTATTTTTCCTTTCCACTACTCCATTTTGTTATGGATTTCTTGGAGTAGAAAAGTTATGATCATATCCGTTAATTTCACAAAAATTTTGGAAGTCATGGTTTTGAAATTCACCTCCATGATCACTTCAATTGATGATATCATAAAACCCTTTTATTTTGAGTGAGTTTACAAAATTTAGAAAAATATTTGAAGCAATCACTTTTATGAGCCAAGAAATAGGTCCAAGTGTATCTACTATAGTCATCCACAATTACAAAGGCATATTTGCTACCTCCTAGGCTTGTTATGTCAATTGGTCCAAATAAGTCCAAATGGATCAATTGCAATGGTCTAGTGGTGCTAATTTGATTTTTTGATTTGAAACTAGTCTTTATTTGTTTTCCTAGTTGACATGCATCACATACCTTGTCCTTAACAAATTTCATATTTGGGATGCCTCTTACTAATTCACTAGATGAAATCTTAGAAATTAGTTTCATGCTTGCATGGCCTAATCTCCTATGCCAAAGCCAAGCATCATCATTCAAAACCGAAAAACACATTTCATTACATAATTCATCAATATTTATGGTGTAGACATTGTTTTGCTTTAAAGCAATCAAGGATATGTTATTGTTTGGTTTTTCAATAATGCAAACATTAGATTCAAATCTAACAACATAGCCTTTATCGCACAATTGACTAATGCTTAAGAGATTATGTTTTAAGCCATCAACTAACAAGACATCATCAATTGAAAAACTTGATTTGTTACCAATGGTTCCTTTGCCAATGATTTTACCCTTGTTGTTGTCTCCGAAGGTGACATACCCTTCTTCTTTGCTAGAGAGCATAGAGAAATGAGATGGATCTCCGGTCATGTGCCTTGAGCATCCACTATCAAGATACCATTTCTTGCTCCTAGCTTGTGAGTTTGTTTACAAAAGAGGATGGTTTTTAGGTACCCATTTAATTTTGGGTGCCCTACAAATTGATCTACTTAATTTGTAATTTGGCATTGAGTTGTTTATGGTTCCTTTGGGAACCCATATTAATTTTTGTGGACTAATTTTCTTGAATGGACATTTGTAAGCAACATGTCCCGTTTTACCACAAAAATTGCATTTCAAATAGGGTGATACATGCAATGTGGATCCTTTAATGAAGGTAGTAGGATTTTGATGAGATCCACTCACAAATCCTATTCCACTTCTATTTCCGACGTGACCCTTGTTTGCAAGGATCATGTCCAAGTCCTTGCTACCGACCTTGAACTTGTTTAAGGTCTCTTTAAGTAGCAAGTTCTCCCTTTTTATTTCTTCTAAGTGCTCACACTTAGAGCATGGGGGTAGAGGAGTTTGTAGGTTATTGAACTTATTTTGTAATAAAGCATGCTCTTTCTTAAGCAAATTGAATTTCTTACTAATAGTTCTACATTCATCAAATAACTCATGAAAAGCGATAGAAAGCTCATCGAAAGATAATTCTTCACTAAATAATTCACTAACCTCTTCTCCAAGGGCCATTAGAGCGAAGTTAGCCTCCTCTTTGTTGCTTGCCTCTTCGACCTCGGAGTCACTTGAATCATCCCATGTAGCCTTGAATGCTTTCTTCTTCTTAGGTTGCTTCTTCTTGGCTTGAGGACATTCATGCTTGAAGTGTCCTGGCTTTTTGCATTCGTAGCAAATAACTTGGTCCTTTTGTGTTCAAATTTATTTTTGTGTCGCTTTTAAACTTGTTCTTTCTTATAAATTTCTTAAACTTTCGAGTCAAAAGTGCAATGTCTTTGTCACTGTCCTCATCACTTGATGTTCCTTTCAAGTGGTCTTCTTGTGTTCTAAGTGCCATATCCTTCCTGTTCTTTGAAGGGGGTTCTCAAGCTCTTCATGAGCATGGCACGTCATCTCATAGGTCATTAGAGACCCAATAAGTTCTTCAAGCGGAAATATTTTAAGATCCTTGGCCTCTTGAATGGCCGTAAATTTTGGATCCCAACTCTTTGGAAGAGATCTTAAGATTTTAGTTACCAACTCAAAGTTAGAAAAACCTTTACCAAGAGCCTTAAGTCCATTGATGACATCCGTAAAGCGGGTGTACATGTCTCCAATGGACTCATTTGGTTTCATCCAAAAGTTCATAAGAGTGCACAAGAATGTTGATTTTGGACTCTTTCACTTGGCTAGTGCCTTCATGAGTGATTTCAAGAGTGCGCCAAATATCAAAAGCCGATTCACAAATAGAAACCCGATTAAACTCATTCTTATCAAGCGCACAAAATAAGGCATTCATAGCCTTTGCATTGAGAGCAAAAATCTTTCTTTCCGACTCATTCCACTCACTCATCGGAAGAGAAGATTTTGCAAATCCATTTTCAACAATATTCCAAAGTTCAAAATCCATAGAAATGAGAAAAATCCTCATACGAGTCTTCCAATACGTATAATCCGACCCATTAAACAAAGGCGGACGAGTAATGGAGTAACCCTCTTGCATACCGGAGTAGGCCATCTCTCTTGGGTTTTAAACCAATATGAGAGCAAACCTTGCTCTGATACCAATTGTTAGGATCGAAAAGACACTAAGAGGGGGGGGGGTGAATTAGTGCAGCGGATTAAATATGTAACTTTGAATCCGATTTCGTATAAAGACAAGTTAGTAGGAAGACTTCGATTCGTTGAAAGAGAACTTATAAGAAGTTGCTTGAGTAAATGAAGCAGCAAGGAACTAAAGAATTTGCAGCTAAGTAATGAAATGATTCAGAAAAGTAAACACTCACACATTCATGAACACAATGATGTATAGTGGTTCGGTCAAATGACCTACATCCACTCTTGAAGCCTTCCCGATGAGGCTCCGCACTTCTACTAGCAATCCTTTGAAGGAGAAGGACCAATACCCCTTTTTTACAACCCTTTATAAGAAGTTCACACTCTTACAAGATTTCTCAAGAAGAAGAAGGAGGTGAACACTTAGCAAGAACAAGACTCTTCAAGACTTATCAAAGACTCAAAAACAAGATTCTTACTCTCAAAAGGGTTACCTTTCAGCTGAGAAAGGGGGGGTATTTATAGATCCAAAATGGATTCAAAATTGGGCTCCAAATTTAAAATCAAATTTGGAGTTCCCGGTCAAGCGGTACTATCGCTTTGTTAGAGGCGGTATTACACCGCTCGGTCCATAAAGTGATTGTACAGCGGTGCTTACACCGAGCAAAGCGGTGCTATCCGCTTAGAGCAGCGGGTGCTACCGCCGAAAATCGTGGTTTGAAGCGGTACTACCGCCTGGAGCAGGCGGTGCTACCGTCGCTGAGTAATGTGGCCGGGCGGTACTACGCTCAGTCGGGCGGTAGCACCGCCTCAAAGACACGGCCGCTAGGCGGTAGTACTGCTGGCACAAAGCGCTTCTACCGCCCGATTGCTCTGTTTCGCTAAATGGGCCTTATCTATGGCCCAAAAAGCCCAGTAAGGGCCCGGTTGGCCCCTACTAATTTAGAGCAAGATTAATTCGAAATCCTTGCCCTAAGTACGTGCTAACTACGAAATTAAAAACATAATTAATAGTGATTTAAGCCGACTTTCTTCAAGTCTTATTCCGGCGAGCTTTTCGTTGAGACTTCGGCCCTTCTTGATATTTCCTCGGATTTCTTCCGACGGGTTCCCAGCATGCTCTCGGCTTGTAAGACATGCTCAACGAGTCTTCGACAAGCTTCCGAACCTTCTCGGCAAAGTTTCGCGAACCTTCAACGATCTTTGTGACGAACTTCCGAAAACTTCGGCAAGTCCCTGATTCGATCTTGATTGGTTCCGGCAACACTTCCGATGATCCTTCGGACTTCCGATGAACTCTTGAACATTGGACGGACTTGACCTCGGCAAATCATTTTATGTTTCTGACCCATCGTAGTTAATCCTGCACGCTTATCTTTGACAATATGTATTAGAACAAGTAACCATCAATTGACTTCGTCATCAAAATCCGAGATTCAACACGTCTAACTAGGGATGAGAGGGGTATTTATAGACCTTAAGGAGATTCAAACTTGGAGTTAAAATTTGAATCACCTTAATTTTCACGGTACTAGTAGTACCATCTCCAGTGCTGGGCGGCACCACGACCTAGGCTTTCTATCACTGGATGGTACCACTGCTTAGTCTAGCGATACCACTACTTGGCACACTGGGCTGACAATGTACTAGGTGGTACCACCACCTAATACTAGGTAGTACCATCGCCCAGACTCAGCCTTGGAGGTCGAGCCTTCAAGCGGTTCTACCGCCCACCCTAGCGGTGCCACCACTTGATGTGACTCTAGGTCACTATTTAAGCCTTTCACTTAGCCCAACGTAGCCCTAATTTGGGCCCAGTTGGTCCCTAATTAAGTTGGCCCAATTCCAACTTAATTATACCTTAAACCTAATTCGATCTAAACAATTATTACAAAGCTTTTAATCAATTCGTTTGTCCGGCATGTTATTGGTTTATCGACGCTTCGTCCGATTCTTTAGCACATCATCCTCTCTTGCAGCCTATTGTACAATTAACAGTTATTCTCTACAACTCTGATCTCCCTTGTTCGAAGCCTTCTGCCAATACGTTGATTGATCCTCCGGCTTGACGTCCAATCTTTTGACATATTCTCCTCTAGCCCAACATCGATTCTTCTTATTTCAATTGTCTATTCCTGATCGAAGGTAGTCCTGCATCACTCAAAAACACAATTAGATCCTAATCATTATCAATTTGTTTCATCATCAAAATCCAAGATTCAACAAGGGGGAGTTGAGTTTAACACTGTGATCAATTGGTTATCATCATCAAAAGGAGGAGATTTTTGAATCTTCCATTTTGATGATAAAATCAATTGATAAGTTTATGATCTAATCTGTACTTTAAGATAAGTGATATAGGACTAGAAAAGATAAAGCAATTAAAACAAGATCATACGTTGGGTCAGAGTAAAAAATTAAGCATCAGGACGGATGAATCAGATGTTGGGCCACGATCAAAAGTTGCGGGAGTCAACATGCCGAAGGATCAAGCAATAAGCTAAAGATTTGAATGACGTGCCAGAAGTTTGGATGATGTTCAGATGAAATGACATGTCGGGCATCAAAGAATTCTTATCTATAGTTGTTTATGTCTTAATTATCAAAGGTTAGGTAAAAATTAAGTTAGATTCAAGTGTAACCTTAATTAGAGACCAATTACCTAAATTAGGTTTGATTTGGGCTCCTTAGGAGGCCCATTTAGTGATCCAAAAGTTGCTGCAAGCAGTGGCACTGTCAAACTGGCTGTGGAATCGCCTATGTGCTGGAAAAGTGAAAAAATGCACTTTTCCAGGTTGCAAGAGATGGTACCACCCAGTTTGGGTAGTGGTACCACCAGCATTAAAGCTGCCAGTGGTGGTTACCACCCAGGCTGGGAACCTCTATTTTCAAGGTTCTACGGGCGATAGCATCACCCAATACAAGCGGTGGTATTGCTTGTACTCGGACGACATGGAATTTTAAATTTTAGTTTTATTTTTGGAGCCATTTGGAGCCGATAAATACTCCACTCATCCCTACAAGGATTACATAAGAAAAAGTGAGCTAAAACTCTAGTGATTCAAAGTTGTGATCTTGAAAAGGGTTGAGTGTTCTGTCACGGACAAAATTGTAAACGGCTTGTTCGGTGTAACACTTATGTGTGTCCGTGTCCCTTTTGGTTTGTTATTACTTGTAAAGGGCTTGCCAAAGGCTAAATGCCCAATTTGAGTGAGTTTGGCAGCCATTGTCGGCTTGTACAGAAAGTTTGTGTCATGTGGACACTTGTACTAGATTCGGTCTGTAGTGGACCAATTTTATACCTTTGTTGTGCAACCGTTCTGAGCTTGTAATATCCATGGTTGGAATTTGCATTGGCTATAAAGTATTTGCTAAAAGAGTGACTTGCGGATCTCGTGTGAAGCGCTTTCTCTGTCCAATCTTCTCTTTCGTAGGTCCTTAGGGATTGTAGGAGATTTCGGGGAGGCTGACCTTTGCGGTGATACGCATTGGTGCCGCACGGCTTAGGCAAAACCAGCTAAGTCCGTGACAGATGGTATCAGAGCGGGACAAGCCCACTTACAAACACTTAGTATGCAAACGTGGGGGACCTAGTGAGGCACCACGAGTACAACAAGCTAAGAAGAATTATGGAGCGCACAAAGGTTGGGATGGCTGAGTTCGAGCAGTGGCTCGACGTTAGCACCCAATCTTGATGGTGCTCGAGGCAAGCGGAGTGCTTGGCAAAGGATGAGACCGTGCAAGGTGGAGTGGGTTGTTCAACGATCGAAAGAGTTGTAAACTCATGGAATTCGATACTCATGCATGGCCTTGCATGCGGACGATGGATTGTTCGCGGTCATCCCAAGGCGACCGAAGGTCGGTGCCATGGAGCATTAAAACTTTCTCTTCGGCATGTGCAGGATACTTTCATAAGAGGCTGAAGTGTGCAGCAAGTTCAGCATGTTGCTAGACCCAGAGGAGTGCAGTGCGAGCTGTATTGGTGAAGTGTCACAATCTAGCAAGTGCATTTGCAAAGGCAGAATTGGGCATAGTTTGTTCAGCAGAGGCGAAGTAGTCCAAGGGGATGGTGGTCTCCAAAACTTCCAAAGGGAAGGATGCGAAGAGCGAAGTTGCTCCAACGGGACAGATATCCAGGAGGGATAAGTCCCGGTTCTACAGAGGCAGAGTTATGCGCAATGAACCGCACTAGTTGAGGAGTACCTCAAGACGAAGCTCGATGGATCGAGTGAGCGGTAAGGAGTCATTGCATGATCTCGCCAGTGGTGATGCGTTGGTGGACGCATAGCGAGATCAAGTGGGGGAGCAACCCAGGCAACACAAAGTGAAGGCACACTTGGAGCCGATAGTGAGATCGGACTCAACAGAGGGCTAACCCGTGGAATGGTTGGCGCGAGGGCCACCATTAACGCAATGCAAATCGAGAAGCGGAACAACTTGTGGGTAACTTGTTGATGTACCCAAACCGCATGAAGGGAGTTGGCAAAGAAGATAGAACGTGGAGCGGAGGCGTGGAGCTTTCCTTAGACAGAAGTCAAGGACATGGACTCTTGCAGAGACAAGAGTAGGATCATGTCGTTCCTTGAGTTCTCTATTCTGATGGAGCAGACTCATCTTGTATGGTGCCAAAGATGAAGGGAACTTCAGGGCATATGCACCTCATCTCGGTGAAGCATTTGACGGAGGAACTAAGGCGATACAACTTGCAATGGCGAAGTTGGTGTTAGAAGGCCTTGGCACGGGGCAAGAGGATGCAGAAGCAGATACTCTTGAAGAATATGCCATAGTGTTACTATTCAAGTTGCCATGAGAAAAGCGGTGCGCAGCGGAGATTGTGCTGGTAGGGGCAGAGTCCCAAGATCCAGACAATGGTGCACCTATTTCAGGGAAGTTAGGGGACTTCAGAAGAGCTGCTAGGCGATGGACTGTCCTAGAGCTAGGCTTCATCCGAGTGTGACCCGAGAGTGGGTGGACGAAGGTTGATTGCTAAAGGAGCGAATAGAATCGAAGTTGGCGAAGGCCCTGCGATGTGTTGGTGGAGTCCACACATGGAGATATCGTAGTTCGAGTTCATACCACAGGGATCAGAATGCAAGGAGATGTCATCAGGCGATGACATGATACAGCGGATCGTGGTGGAATGGTTCGTGGCAAGTCGACACACACGGTGAGTCCCATGGGGGGACTAGATCATGCAGAGGTATGATCGGGAGCGCGACTAGGAGCTCTAAGTCGGTGAACAACATGATGGTAAGAAGAGCTATGGATTCAAGTAGTGAATGCCATGGTACCGCAGAGGTGGGTCTTTCGTGCGTGCACCGAATGTTGCATTGAATGGAAGCCTTGGACATCAGCTTATGGGGGCTGTGCCCTATCGAGGAAGAAGTTCAGATGCAAGTACCAGGGAGTCCCATGTGGGGACTGGATCATGTAGAGGTATGATCGGAGCGACTGAAGAGTGGAACTACTTCAGAGCTCACATTCGCTTAAGGGAGCCCGGTAAGTCAGAGGACAAGACCGAGTAAGTGAACGTTGCAACCAATGAAGCTAAGGAGAACAGAAGCAGTGTAAACTCTGCAGCATGATGGCAGAGGCCATACATGAGAGTTGTAGTCTATCTTTCCATCGACCAAGTAGAACTGCTTAGAGAACACAGAGGTGTTGAAGCAGATGGTCGAAAAGGGCGAGGAAGCAATGACGAATCCAGAGGGACTCAGCTACCCAAGATCAGTCATCGGTTAGAAGGAAGGTGGACTCAGAGGAGTGCCGCATTGCCGCAGAGGCAGATCTACCGATCATGAAGAAGGGATGCAGATGCGAGATAACGGATAGTAGCGCCATGGACATTGTAGTGTCATGGTACCACAGAGGCGGGACTTCTGGGGAGTCATCAATCCCTTGCTCTCATAGAGGGAGAGCGCTTGGTCGTGATATGGGTCGTGGAGGAGGAGAATGCTTTGGCAAACTCCATGTACCAAAACAAGGCTGAAGGACAGAAGCCAGAGAACTTCGTAAGACCAGTGTCAACAGACTTTCCATCAAGATAGCCGTGAGTGAAGGACTTCAGGTCGATGCAAGAGTGCATGACCAAGGATCGGAGCAGGCAGTACGCGGTGCTGTACCTTTGCTACTCAGAGGAGTCGGCGACAGAAATGATGGAGAAGGCGGTACAATCCCAAAGGCAACCAAATCTATTGGAGACTTACTCCAAGTTGGAGTGATAACTTCTTGCATTCCAGAAGTTCAAGGGTAATGAGAAGGTGAATCATAGTAGCTGACTCAGTGCAAGGATTGCAAACACTTCAAGTGCTTCGAAAGTGTGAGCTAAGAGCAGGCGAAGTCTAGTAACCAGCTTGATGCACGAAGTACAACCTCGAGGAGGCGGGCGAAGTCAAGTAACCTTTGCCTTCTCAACTCTCAAGAGAATAGGTAAAACCAAGTACCCCAGCTCTCTTAGTTATCTATCAGAGGAGCTCTGCACAAATTTGAAGACCCTTCGAAGTAACTAATGGAAGATAACAGTTGTCAAGCCCTCACCAACGGTGATCGATCACACTTGAGAGTAGATTGCCGCTTCATTTCCCAACTGAATACCAATCAAAAGCGGAAGTGATGCGAGCCTACTTGGGCAAGATGACTAAGTGGAAGAAGATTCGATGGGCAAATTTTACGGAGGAAGGACCTGAAAACTTTAAAGGTTGCGAGGCGATGCTCATTAAAGCTCCAACAAGCATCTATCCAGTTCAAGAGACAAGAAGAATTTGAAGATCGCGATATCAAAGATGGTCTTTTCCTTCATCGAGATGAATCCACAAGACTCAAAGCAAGGATCAAGCTAACTTCACCGACCCCACACCGAGTCGAGTTATTGGTGAGTTGAAGCAAATGGCGGATTAAAGTTCGACGACTCAACAACAAGTGGAGAACAATTGGGAGCCAAGAGGCGCATCGCAGCAGGAGCAGAAGATCGAAGATCCAACAAAGAAAAGAAGTTGCAGCGTCAGCAAAGGCTTCGACGAGGACGTCGAAGGAATAAGTGGGGGAGAATGTCACGGACAAAATTGTAAACGACTTGTTCGGTGTAACACTTATGTGTGTCCGTGTCCCTTTTGGTTTGTTATTACTTGTAAAGGGCTTGCCAAAGGCTAAATGCCCAATTTGAGTGAGTTTGGCAGCCATTGTCGGCTTGTACAGAAAGTTTGTGTCATGTGGACACTTGTACTAGATTCGGTCTGTAGTGGACCAATTTTATACCTTTGTTGTGCAACCGTTCTGAGCTTGTAATATCCATGGTTGGAATTTGCATTGGCTATAAAGTGTTTGCTAAAAGAGTGGCTTGCGGATCCCGTGTGAAGCGCTTTCTCTGTCCCGTCTTCTCTTTCGTAGGTCCTAAGGGATTGTAGGAGATTTCGGGGAGGCTGACCTTTGCGGTGATACGCATTGGTGCCGCATGGCTTAGGCAAAACCAGCTAAGTCAGTGATAGTTCCTTCTCTCCTCTTGAAAAGTTTAGAATTTTATCTAAGGGAGGTATGAGACTTGTAGAGCTTATCTCCTAAGCCTTTGAATAGGAGAAAGAGTTGTAAAAGAGTGGTTGAACTTCACAAATTGAATAAAGATCATTAGTGATAGCTGGTGACCTCGACGAAGGAGGAATCAAGAGTGGATATAGGTCGGAGGATCGAATCATTATAAATCCAATATGCTCTTTTCCTTTTATGCTTTTCACTCTTATTACTTGCTTAGCTAATTGCTCAATACTTTTACTTACATTTCAAGTCAAAACATATTTTTGATATATTTTATCGAATGAATTTTTTGAATCGATGTAATTTTTTGAAAGCACTAATTCACCTCCCCCCCTCCCCCCTCTTAGTGCCACAACTATCCTAATACATAGAGTAGACCTTTTTTAGTTTTTACCTCCTATACTCCTCTCTCCCTCTCTTTCTGAGCTGAAAGCCCTAGTTTGGGGCATGTGGATAGTGAGAAGGGTCGACCCCTTCTTAATCGCATTGTGCGTTTGGAAAGGAGTATTGTACAGCGATTTGAGGTGCGTATTCGCAATGCTTGCTATGTAGATCACCACTAGAGAGGAGGATAATTGACCTCCTTTATCCTCTCCCACAGATCTATAGGTTTTCAAGGATATACGACTTTCGTAGATAATATATCTTTCATATATGTGCAGTTTTTTATTTTACTATTTTTCATACACCAATCTTTGCTTGATGACGAGAAACTATTTTTTGTAAGAAATCTAAGATTTTTATTTTCTGTTCTTCTACTATGCATGTGATGTTACCCCAGGTTTCCCAACAGTGGTATCAGAGCTAGGTTGCTCATGTGAAAGATTAGTTTTTAAACTACGTGTGTTGTGTTGAATCACACAGAATTATTTTTGCATGATTGCTATGATTTTTTATCATAGTTTTCAAATCTATATTGCACTTATTTTCCCAATTAAAAACTATTTTAGAGAGGGTTTTTGATGTCAAAATTATTGATACAAAAAAGGAGAAAGGGCAACAACTATTGCTATCGTATAGATTGGCCGAAAGCTGCTTGCAACCTTGGCCAAGAGCATACCTTGCTGCTCTCGGCTTGGCCAAAGGTAGCAAAGTTGAGAGCAACAGGGGTGCTCTTGGCCTAGGGGTTGGTAGCCCTTGTAGCCAGGTTTCCTAGCCACCTATGACTGCCCTACAGCTAGGGTTTCCTGGCTAGAGAGGACTCCTTGGTGGCTAGGGTTTCCTAGCCACACAAGATAGCCATGTGGCCTAGGATTCCTGGCCATAGTGGAGTCCCTAGTGGCTAGGGTTTCCTAGCCGTATAAAGGACTACTTGCCATATGGAGGACCCTATGATATGGTTTCAAAAATACTGCATATAATTAATTAAATAATTTAATTAATTATTATTATCTAGTAGTCCTATATAGTGACATGCAATGTGATGTGTGTATATATGTGATGTGATTATTATTATTATAATGGCCTACAAGCCTCTATTTTTTTTCGTTTATTATCGAGCCTACGTGCTTATGATTATGTTATAATTATATAAGAACGTATGACGAGAGTATGGAGGTGATAGTGGGACCCACGAGATTGAGATAGATACTCGTGACGTATGGGGATGCGCTAAGATGTCGATAGAATTGATGAAGACAAGATGGATGATCACAAGGCATAGAGATTCACTGATGCACATAGATCGTGATGTGAGTGATTGAGCCCACTAGCTCAGACTTGATCACATTAGGTTGTGATCCATGATCATCTGGTGTGATTGCTCATGTGATGTGTGATTGACTATACACATATTAGATACATATATATATTTATATGCGATATAGATATATATTAAATATGTAGGTGTGACACATCATATTAGGAGACCGAATCAAAATCCCTTCTCTCGATAATATTAAGTTGATAAACTAAGGCAATTAGATTGACCCATAAGGCTTTCCATCGTTATAAGGAGAAATCGATTCCCGACATAAGTTGAGTTGGTCGAGTCCCTCAAGGCTCACCTATATTACGATTTAAGATATTGCCTACTATTGAATCTTGGATTTTGATGATGAAATCAGTTGATAAATTATTGATCTAATCTATATGTTGGGAAAAGTGTGCAGGATTAATTATGATAAAGGCATAAAGTAAATATAGTGTCGGAGTTAAAAGATCAGACGATTTGTTGGGAGTCCGAGAGTTCATTGGGAGTTCGTCGAGAGTGTTGCCAGAATTTGCTAAGAAGTTCATCGAGAGCTTGTCGAAAAATACATTGAGAGTTCATCGGAGCTCGTCGAGAAGTTCAGTGCTCGCTAAAGAAGCTCGTTGGAGTTTGCTAAGAAGATCATCGAGAGTTCAAGATCTTGCCTGGAGTCTATTGGAAGATCGCTAAGAGTCCGCCGGAAGATCATCGTAATTTGACCTATCAAACTTTCTTGCTTAAGTAGATGTCATAATTATCGTAGTTAGGGTGTAATTTGAGATAGAATTGAGAGATAATCCCACTAACTCAGTTAGGGGCCAATTGGACCCGAATTTGGACTAGTTTGGGTCAGACTGTTGGCCTAAACAGTGTGTTTAAACCCTGTTTGGCGGTGGCACCACCAGAATTGGGCAGTAGAACTGCCTAGGGCTCAATCTCTCAAGAGTTAGGGTGGTGGTACCACCCCGATTGGGCGATGGTACCGTTGGCAATTGTTAACTACTAGATGGTGGTGTCACCAGGCACAAGCCGTGGGACTACCTAAGTCCAATAGTTGAGACTCTGTCTTGTGATAGTACCACAAGATTAGGCGGTGGTACCGCCAGTACCTCGAAAATCTGAGACAAGATATTTTTTAGCTCTTGTTTTGAAGCCAATTAAGGCCTATAAATACCCCACACTTCTTTGCTTGTGAGATACAGAAAAGTGATCAAAAGAACTAAAATTATAGTGAAATCATTGTTATAACTTTGAGAGTTCACCTCCACTGATTCTAACCTTAGAAAATTATATAAGGAGAGTGAGCAACTTATAAAGAGATCTGTAAAGGGATGATTAATCTTCGCCCATTAAAGGAATATCAATAGTAGAAGTCGATGACCTCGATGGAGGAGGTATCGGGAGTAGACGTAGGTCGGACGACCGAAGCACTATAAATCGATGTATTCTTTCCTTTTTGTGTTTTGCTATTTATCTTCATTGCTCTTTTACTTAAATTGTAAACTGCTCTACTTCCTCTCTACTCTTCTACGATTATTATCAAAGCTAAATGTTTTATCGATGCGATTCTTGAAAAATTGACGTTTTTACTGCTACACTAATTCACCCCCCCTCTTAGTGTCAAACTTAATCCTAACAATTGGTATTAGAGCGAGATCTCTCTCGATTAGGTCTAAAGCCTAAGAGAGATGCCTTTTGTCGATAATTAAGAGGGTCATTCAATCACACATCCACCCATGTTCAATGGTACGGATTACACGTATTGGAAATCTAGAATGAGGATTTTCTTGATTTCTATGGATTTTAAGTTATGGAATATTATTAAAAATAAATTTCAAAAGTCTTCTCTTCTATTAAACAATTGGAATGATTTGGAAAAAAAGACTCTCTTTGAACGCCAAGGCTATGAATGCCTTGTTTTGTGCTTTAGATAAGAATAAATTCAATCGAGTTTCTATTTCTGAAATGGCTTATAACATTTGGTAGAAATCATACACGAAAGCACAAGTAGAGTAAAGGAGTCAAAAATCAATCTTTTGGTTCATAGTTATGAATTGTTTCGTATGAAACCAAGTGAGACCATTGGAGACATGTACACCCAGTTTACGGATATCATCAATAGTCTAAAAACACTTGATAAAAGTTTTTCTAATTTTAAACTTATTAATAAAATATTAAGATCCTTTCCAAAGAGTTGGGACCCTAAAGTAACGGTTATTCAAGAAACCAAAGACTCGAATAACTTTCTGCTCGAAGAACTTATCGGGTCTCTAATGACCTATGAAATGACTCACAATGCACATGAAGAACATGAGAACAATCTTCCAAAGAACAAGAAGGATTTGACACTTAGAACTCATGAAGATCACTTGACAGTGTTGAATCTCGGATTTTGATGATGAAGTCAATTGATGGTTATTTGATCTAATCCATTTTTGAGATAAGTGTGCAGGATTAACTATGATAGAGCTAATTACCAGAGTCAAGTTGCTAGAAGTTCAAGAGTCCACCGGAAGCCCGAAGGATTATCGGAAGTGCTGCTGGAGCCAACCGAGATAAAATCGGGGACTTGCCGAAGGTTTCGGAAGTTCGCTGGAAAGATCGTCGGAGGTTCGCAGAGATCATCGAGAAGGTTCGGAAGGGTGCCAAAGACTCGTTGAACTCACTATAGAATCTGGGAGCCTGTTGGGAGTCCATCGGAAGGAATCCGAGGGAGTGTCGGAAGTCCGCCGGAAGATCGTCGGAAAGCTCTTCGGAAGATAACTTGATGGTGTCGATTTAATTTGGCTTTAAAAGTTCATAGTTAGCACTTAATTAGGGTATATAGACTATGTGTTAATCCTGTCTAGACTTGTATTGGGCCAATTGAGTCTTTATTGGGCTGTATTGGGCCGATGGTTAGGCCCATATAGTTTCTGGCAAGGGCTAGCGGTAGCACCGCCTGTTGACCATAGGCCGGGCGGTAGCACCGCCCTAGGCAGGTGGTGGTACCACCTGACAGGTGGTTGCAACCACCTATGTCAGGCGGTAGTACCGCCAGCACACTGACACACGTAAAGGTATGTTTGGCGGTAGTACCGCTAATGCCAAGCGATAGTACCACCTGCAGTCCAAAATTTCGGATGAGACCCCTCTTTGAGCGGGATTTTTGAATCCCAAAAAGCTCTATAAATACCCCTTTACTTCTAGTTGGTTCGGGACCTTTTGCAATGTTAGAATTAAGTCTAAGCTATAGCAAATTCCTGCTTTCAATTACTCAAGTGTTCACCTCCTTTCTTCTCCTTGTAAAAATTATGTAAAGTGATGGAACCTCTGGTAAAAGGCTGTAAAGGGCTGTTTGGTCCTTCCCCTTCAAGAGATTTGGTAGTGGAAGTTGGGAGCCTCATTAGAGGAGGCTTCAAGAGTGGACGTAGGTCATTTTACCGAACCACTATACATCGCTGTGTACATTTGCTGTGTGAGTGTTTGAATTTCTGTTTCATAAATTTCTTAGCTGCAAAATTGATCGAAATTCTTCTCCCTACTTCCGACTTTATTCACCTGAATTACTTCAAGTTAAAGTCTCTTTAGTTATATCAAGTTTCTATACGAATCTCCGGAATCGATTTTTAAAAGGTCAAGTTTTAATCCGCTGCACTAATTCAACCCCCCCCTCTTAGTGCCGCTCCGGACCTATCAGACAGAAAGCTCAAGTGATGAGGACAATGATGATGATGACTTGGCACTTCTAATAAGAAAATTAAAAAAATTCATAAAAAGAAACAAATCTAAACATGACTCTAAAACTAAAAATGAACTAAAAAAGAACCAAATTATTTGCTACGAATGCAAGAAGCTAGGGCACTTCAAAAGTGAATGTCCCCAAATGAAGAAGAAGAAACCGAAGAAGAAGAAAGTACTAAAGGCTACTTATGATGATTCAAGAACCTTCGAAGATGAGGAGTAATACAACAAAGAAGTGACAAACTGTTAGGGATCGAGCGGCACTAAGAAGGGGGGGGTGAATTAGTGCAGCGGATAAAACGATAGATTTTCAGTGATTTAAAACAAGCTTTGGAAACTTCGTACGAATGAATGCAACGTTTCGTTTGAACCCAGAAAGATTGCGTTTTAACTTTAAAGCATACGTAATAAGATGAAGATGAAGTTAAGTAAATAAGGGAGCAAGTGAAAAGGGTTTGCAGCAAAGTAAATAGCAAGAACGTAAATGCAAACCAAATTTTTATAGTGGTTCGGTCATCCAACCTACGTCCACTCCCGATTCCCCTTGCTTGAGGCCACCGGCTTTCCACTAGCTATCCTCCTTCTAATGGGCGAGGATGAACTCCCTCACAGCATCTCCTCCTTTGACGGACTTAGGAGATAACCCTTACAAAGCACTCTTACCCCTCTCTTGGACTAAAACACTCTTAAGACTTAGGGAAGATTTGACACACTTTCAAGAGAGTTTCCCCCTTCCTTTTTTTCAGTTCTAGACACCTTTCATCCAAGAATATGATGGGTATTTATAGGCCTCAAAGTGATTCAAATTTTAAGCACAAACTTGGAGCCAAAAATTTGAATCTTTTGAGTTTTTCGGTGCTGTCAGTCCTGGCAGACACCCAGGCGGTGCTACCGCCCCACCCAGGTGGTGCTACCACCTGCTACAAGATGTCGGGCGATGCTACGCCTAGTCGAGCGATGCTACACGCCTGCTAAGATGGCGATGCGCTACAAGATGGCGGGCGTGCTATAGTAGCAGGGTGCACTACAATAGCCGGGCGGTTCTACCGCCCTAGCCAGCAAGTTGCTAGGCGGTGCCACCGCCCAGCATGCATGTACGTAGCATGCATGCACGTAGCAGCACGCATGCAGCTGGTTCGGTTTGGGCCAAAATTTTGGCCCAAACTTATCCTAATCAAGGCCCAATGGGCCCCACTTTGGGTTATCTAATCCTAACCCAAAATACATGCTAACTATGAATTTTAAAGACGTTTCCTAAGCTATTACAAAGTCCACATGACAACTTCTTCCGGCAAGCTTCCGGTCAACTTCCGACGGTCTTCCGACGAACCTTCGGAAACCATTCCGCAGACTCACAGTAAGCTCTCAAACTTCACGATGATCTTGGCGAGTTCCCCCGAGCTTCTTTGGCAAGCTCCGATCTTTCTTGGCAAGCTCCGCGAACTTCCGACGAACCTCCCGGTGAACTTCCGAAAACCCTTCGGCAAGCTCCATACTCATTCTCGGCCGGTTCCGGCAACGCTCCCAACGAATCTTCGGACTTCCGTTGAACACTCGAACTCCCAACGATTCATCACACTTGTCTTCGGCCCTTTGTTTCGCTTTACGTCTTCATCCCAATCATAGTCACTCCTGCACAAACAAACACTAAAACCTCTACTTCGATCTAGACAGTTATTACAACGCGAATTGCCATTCAGTTGCCTGGCACATCATTGGTCGGCGCTTCATCCAATCCTTCGGCACATCGCCCTCTCTAGCGGCTTGTTGCCCAATCGACGGTTGACCTCCACAACCTCGATATCCATGGAGCAACTCCGCACTTCTTGGCCCGATGCCTGACGTACGAAGCCTCCTGCCGATAGTCGACCGAACCTCTGACTCGACATCCAATATCCTAACGTGATCACCTCCGACGCAACATCAATTCCTCTAGTGTCAACTATCTAATCCTGATCGATAGTAGACCTGCGTAACTCAACACGCAATTAGACCACAAATCATACTCAATTAGTTTCATCATCAAAATCCGAGATTCAACAATCTCCCCCTTTTTGATGATGACAACTAATTGATGACTAACGGAGTTAACCATAACTCCCCGGAGTTTAACACAAACTCCCCCTATCAATATGCAATTGATAGAACCCTTGGATTATCCCAAATCCAAGTAACATGTATCATTCATGTAGTGAAATAAGAACAAACCATCATGCAAATATAAAATATTCAATCAATGCATGAAGTCATCAATCTACTTCTCCCCCTATGTCATCAACAAAAAGGAGAAGTAACATTATAGCTAGTTTTCAGGGATATGCAAATATTACAAACATACTAGCTATTAATCACATCATACAACATTTAGGTATCACATGTTTATCATGATAAGCAAGATAGTACTTGTCGTGATGATGGCAAGTTTTTCTATGTTCCTTTGAGAAGTACAAGCAAATTGTACATTTTCTTGACTTCTTTTGCGATATGCATGTAATTTTATAATTTCTTTCTTCTCTTTTGAGAAGAGCAAGCTTGCAAGTTTTGCTTTCTTTGCATGCTAGGACTTTTGCATTCATTAGTAAAAGCCTTCTCCCCCTTTATCAATATAAAAAAGGAAAGGAGGATTAATACTACAAATAATCTTGCATGAGATTCAACAATAATTTGTAACAAAGATGCAAGCAATTTTGTTGAAAAAAAAAAGTGAATTTGAGTAAGATTTTTGCCTCTCTTGAGATAGCAACTTTTTGCTTCTCAATGTTTAAGCTAGCAAATTTTTCTTTTTTGTTACACAAGTTAACAATTTTTCTCCCCCTTTATCAATATCAAAAAGAAGGGAGGAACCAATGAGAAAATTGCATCACTCAATATATCAATCATCACATGATGCATACGAGATGATATTGAGATATGAGAAATCATCTCATGAAGGATATCAATATGTAAATTCAACAAGAATCAAAACCAAAAGATATCATCCATGATTCATAATTTTCTTTTTAGCAAGATCAAAATTCATATTTATCAATTTTTTAATTCAAGATAAATATCATACAACCAAGAATCATGATATATAAAAGCATATCAATCTCATAGATCAAGTCATGATTCATAATTTATCATAAAGAAAATTAATTTTCAATCATTGTATAAGGCAAAGAGATCATATCACTTCTAGGATCATGAAATATATGACATCAAGGCTCATGATCCATTTGAAAAGATATAGCATAAAGCGTAACTTGATTCATGTATAAGATTTTTCATCAAGATCACATTTCATAAGAATCAAGATATCAAGATCACAAATTCATAAAAATTCAAGTATTAAATTCCGAGAGATCAAAAGACAAGTTACATTTCATTTAAAGAATTTTCTTTTGATAAGACGGAAGGAGCATGGTAAAAGATCTTGATTTATAAAGAGATTCAAGTCATAGTTGTCAAGATCATGATTTCAATAAAATTTCTTTATAGCAAAATGAAATCTTTTGAAAACTTGATTCAAGAATTAAATATGTCTTAACAAGCCATAATTCCAAAAGATTCAAGAATCGTTAAAAGAAAAATCATTCAAGCTCAATTTATCAACTCAAGACTCATAATCAAATGATTATTTTTGAGATTCATAACATGAATAAAGTCATTACCGTATCATCAAAATCTCATTCGTAGTTCTAATGATTTACAAAATATCATAAACGAATTTATCACTTGTTTTTTGAAAACTATAGAGATGGAAAGATTTCAAGAATCATGCATTAATATTTCATATAAGCATGCCTTTGTCTTTTTTTATATCGAATAAAAAATAAGCATAAATATTCAAGACATAAAGGCTAAATCTCATAACACAAATTATCAAGCATATTCATTTGGAAGGTTCTCCCTTTTAGTAAGTAAAAAGGAATTATAGGAGAACAAAATGAATTAAGCGAGATAGGGCATGATTCATATTTAAAATGTATCTTATGTCATAAATACAAATCAAGCATATTAAATCTAAAATCATCCTCAAAAATCATATTCAATAAATTCATACATGATAAGCATAGATTTATTGAAGAATCGAAAAGATAGAGGATTATATTTCGTTCTTGTAAATTTCTATTCATATGATTTGCTTCTTATGCCTTTGCCTTAAAACAAAATGTCAACATTCAAGATGGAAAGATAAATTTTATCATAATGATCATTAAGTCAAATCACATTAAGTATATGGTATTTTCTGAAGGATTTGATTCAAAAAGATTCACATGCATTCATCAAAATCGAAAGCCAAACTTTATCATAAAAATTGTCAAGGCAAAAATACAACATATTATTCCAAGACATGAGATTCAATTTATCATGATAATATGTTTCATGTTTCAAAAGATAAGTATCAAATTTTAAAATCGAAACATGAGTTTGTCATCAAGATATGATATCACAAGGTCATTAAGCATGATAACAAACTTCTAATATTTTCATTTCAATGATGATTTCATAATGTATGTTCAAATATTTATACAGAAGCCATCATTGTATAAATTCAAAATACAAGTTTGTCATTAAACCCATTAAGATCAAATGCATCAAAATCTTTCATTCGAAAATTTTAATAAGAGCAACATAAATTGATTACATGTGAGCATGTATCAAAATTTTTATGAAAACATGTATCAAAATAAAACACAAGCTTAGTCATAAAATCGTCAAGACCAAATACATAAAAATGATAGCACACTTTCAATTTTTATGTTAAAAGGCCATGTTCAAATTTTTGCCAAAATCATGCATCTATTTATAAATTTGAAAAATATGTTTCATCATCACAATATGACACTTTATTACTTCAAAAGCTCATGCATGATACAAAATCATTAAGCATCATGTTTAGAAATGAAAAGCAATATAAATCATCAAGATACACATGCATAGATCAATCCTAAGCATTATCACAAATCTTGCATCATTCATATTTTTACTTTTCAAAAATACTATAAAGAAAAGCATAGTATAATTTCGAAATTTTTTTATTTCTAAAAACACAAGAAAAGCATAAAAAAAAATTCCTACTTACTAAGTTAAACATTCATGGAAATCATCAAGTAATTTCTAAATAATTCAAGGAAGTTAAGTTACTTACCTCATTGTCGAAGCCCATTAAAGCGTAGTTTGCTTCTTCTTTCCTTGATTCTTCTTTGCAAGCCTTCTTCTTCTTCTTTGGCCTCTTTCTCCATTCAAGTTTATTTGTGTTTTTTAATTTTTGTTTAATGAACTTGTTAACATTCATTGTTTTGTGTTCAATGTCTTCATTGTCCTCATCACTTGAGTCATTACTCAAGTGGCATTTCATAGTTCGGAGTTCAAAAACCTTCTTGTTCTTTAGAAGGTGATTCATGTGTTCATCATGTTCATCATATTCATCATGTTCCATTTCATAGGTCTTTAAAGACCCAATGAGTTCATCAATAGAATAATTATTTAGATCCTTTGATTCTTGAATCACCGTTATTTTAGGATCCCACCATTTTGAAAGGGATCTTAAGATCTTGTTAGTGAGTTCAAAATCTGAAAAATTTTTATCAAGACTTTTCAAGCTATTGACGACATCCGTGAAGCGGGTGTACATGTCGTCGATAGATTCGCTTGGTGTCATTTGGAAGAGCTCAAAATCATGCAACAAGAGGTTTATTTTCGAGTCTTTAACTCTACTAGTTCCCTCATGCGTGATTTCAAGAGTTCGCCAAATGTCAAAAGCCATTTCGCACATAGAAATCTGATTGAACTCGTTCTTGTTCAAAGCGCAAAATAAGGCATTCATAGCCTTTGCATTTAAAGAAAACGACCTTTTCTCCAAAATCGACCATTTGTTCATCGGTTTAGAGGAAGGTTGAAAACCATTTTCGATGATGTTCCACAAATCCAAATCCATTGAAAGCATGAAAACTCTCATTCGAGTTTTATAATACGTGTAGTCCGAACCATTAAAGAACGGTGGACGAAAAACCGAAAAGCCCTCTTGAAAACCATTTAGAGCCATTTCTCACGGGTGTAAATCCGAAAGAGAAAGAACGTGGCTCTGATACCAATTGTTAGGGATCGAGCAGCACTAAGAGGGGGCGGGGGGTGAATTAGTGCAGCGGATAAAATGATAGATTTTCAGCGATTTAAAACAAGCTTTGGAAACTTCATACGAATGAATGCAACGTTTCGTTTGAACCCGGAAAGATTGCGTTTTAACTTTAAAACACACGTAATAAAATGAAGATAAAGTTGAGTAAATAAGGCAGCAAGTGAAAAGGGTTGCAGCAAAGTAAATAGCAAGAACGTAAATGCAAACCAGATTTTTATAGTGGTTCGGTCATCCGACCTATGTCCACTCCCGATTCCCCTTGCTTGAGGCCACCGGCTTTCCACTAGCTATCCTCCTTCTAATGGGCGAGGATGAACTCTCTCACAGCACCTCTCCTTTTGACGGGCTTAGGAGATAACCCTTACAAAGCACTCTTACCCCTCTCTTGGACTAGAACACTCTTAAGACTTAGGGAAGATTTGACATACTTTCAAGAGAGTTTCCCCCTTCCTTTTTTTCAGTTCTAGACACCTTTCATCCAAGAATATGATGGGTATTTATAGGCCTCAAAGTGATTCAAATTTGGAGCCCAAACTTGGAGCAAAAAATTTGAATCTTTTGAGTTTTTCAGTCTTTGTCGATCCTAGCAGACACCCAGTAGGCAGTGCTACAGACTGCTTTCTGATGTGCAGTGCCTGCCACATGAGCCAGGCGGTGCCACCGCCCAGCATGCATGTACATAGCATACATGCACGTAGCAGCACGCATGCTGCTGGTTCGGTTTGGGCCAAAATTTTGGCCCAAACTCATCCTAATCAAGGCCCAATGGGCCCCCACTTTGGGTTATCTAATCCTAACCCAAAATACGTGCTAACTATGAATTTTAAAGACGTTTCCTAAGCTATTACAATGTCCACATGACAACTTCTCCGGCAAGCTTCCAGTCAACTTCCGACGGTCTTCCAACGAACCTTCGGAAACCATTCCGCGGACTCACAGCAAGCTCTCGGACTTCACGATGATCTTGGCGAGTTCCCTCGAGCTTCTTTGGCAAGCTCCGATCTTTCTTGGCAAGCTCCGCGAACTTCCGACGAACCTCCCGGTGAACTTCTGAAAATCCTTCGGCAAGCTCCCTACTCATTCTCGGTCGGTTCCGGCAACGCTCCCAACGAATCTTCGGACTTCCGTTGAACACTCGAACTCCCAACGATTCATCACACTTGTCTTCGGCCCTTTATTTCGCTTTACGTCTTCATCCCTATCGTAGTCACTCCTGCACAAACAAATACCAAAAACTCTACTTCGATCTAGATAGTTATTACAATGCGAATTGATATTCAGTTGCCCGGCACATCATTGGTCGGCGCTTCGTTGATCCTTCGGCACATTGCCCTCTCTAGCGGCTTGTTACCCAATCGATGGTTGACCTCCGCAACCTCGATATCCATTGCGCAACTCCGCACTTCTTGGCCCGATGCTCGACGTACGAAGCCTCCTGCCGATAGTCGACCGAACCTTTTGCTCGACATCCAATATCCTGACGTGATCACCTCCGGTGCAACGTCAATTCCTCTAGCGTCAAATGTCTAATCCTGATCGATAGTAGACCTACATAACTCAACACACAATTAGACCACAAATCATACTCAATTAGTTTCATCATCAAAATCCGAGATTCAACACAAACTACGCACAAATGATGATTAGCGATGAGGTAAGTAGTTCATTAAATGCTAATTTATCGTTTAATAAATTATTGAATGTTTTTCATGATTTATTTGATGAATGCAAATTAGTTAGTAAAAAGTATAAATTATTGAATAAGGAGCATGCCTCGCTAGTTAATGAATTAGATAAACTAAAGAATGAGCATGATAATGTAATTTGCCACTTTGCACTAAATGTGAAGAACTAGAAACACTTAAAAAGGAAAACTTGCTACTTCATAAAACTTTAGAAAAATTTAAGATAGGTAGCAAATCCTTAAACATGATCCTTGCCAATAAGGGTCATGTTCATAGAAGAGATCTAATCGGCTTTGTGAGTAACACTCACCAAAAGCCAACCATCTTCGTTAGAGGCCCAGCTTTGCATGCTTCACACTATAAAAATATAACTTTTGTTGTAAACTCGGATATTATGCTCATAAATGTCGATTTAAGAAGTATAGTCTATATAAGTTAATTTGGGTTCCACAAAAGGGACTCAATGCAAAATGATAAGTTAAGAAGATTGATTTATGAGGCACCCAAAGTTAAATGAGTGCCTAAAAACCTCTCTTTCTTGTAGATGTGTTTATAATCATAAGCTAGGAGCAATAAATGGTACCTCGATGATGCATGCTCATAATCAAGCTCACTAACTAAAACAATCATGAAAGATCATTTCATTGATTACCTAATGATTAAAACATGTTGATTAGTTATATATTAAATTTTGATTTTGAATCATGATGCTAGAGCATACTAGTATTGAAGCTAAAGGACACTAGCTAAATTGTCTTCATTAGATTTCTTGAAAAATAATTTTGATGATGATCTTGATTTCACTTAATATGTTGGTATTCAAGCTTTTATGATTCTTGAAAATGTTTATCCAAACTCTTCTCTTGACATTCAAGAACCAAAATTATAAATTTTTCATTAAACGTTCTCCCTTATCCTTCCTATTGACTAAAGAAAATGTTCATGAACCTTTTGATGATCATGACATTAAATCTCACTATGTAAAATTTCTTTATATATCTCATGATGTGATTGAATCTCTATTGTTAAAGGTAGAAAAATTTGATGGGTTGTGTTTCTTAAAAGAAATGAAAATGTTCATTCTAATTGATAGACAAAAAGGGACTTGAATTATATAAATGATGTTATTTCACTTGATTGATTGCTTGATGATTGAGTTGAACATTGAATGTTAGCCTCACTATAAGATAGATGTTAAATGAGAAAGCTCAAACGATCAAGTGATAAAAATTTTGTAGCCCCGAATTAGCCTAAGGCAGTGCACTAGTGGTAGCACCATTGGAACTCGTAGTAGCACTGCTAGAGCCTACTACCCCTTAGCGGTGGCACTGTCAAGTTGGTGGTAGCACTGCGCAAGACTACCTTGTAAATGGGGCTCTTTAGGGTCGATAGTAGAACTACCACCAACACCTCTCACTCACCTCAAAAAATCCTCCCTACCTCTCATTCTTCTTGCTCCTCTCCTAGAAGACAAAGAAGGCCTCTCCTCTCCACAAATCTAAGGATTAATCTCAACTCTTTTGGAGATCACTACAAGGGTAATCTTTGAAACCTCTCCCATGATTCATGATTTGATTTTGCTTCTTTTATATGCATTTCTTTCATTGTTAATACATGTAGATCTATGGCACTTAGAAGATCCTCAAGGGACAAGGGGAAGAGGAGATTAGTTGAATCCTATGACCTCGTACTCTTTGATTCTAATGAGAATGCCTGTAAATTTCCAACCTTTGAATCTAGGAGTGTACATAAAGGAAAATATATAGATATAGAAGAGTTAGGAGATTTGGAGCCTATTCAATGGTTTGCAAATATAGATGTTCTTCCCATCTTGCAAATTACTGAACCAATTTATCCTAGACTTGTCTAACTATTTTACAATACTTTGCATATAGAAGAAGACGATAGGGTGTGAACTTACCTCCTAGGGCATCACATACCAATTATGGATAGCATAATTTGCAACCTTATAGGAATTTTCAAGAAAAGAAAAGAAGAGGTTACTACTTTAGAGGACAATGCGACATAGATGCAGTTGGAATCACTTACTCTAAAGCCTAAGGCATTATTTTTAGAATCTCAAATTTGTCTATCATTCTAAAGAGTTGTGAACATTTGTTGCCCTTTAATGCAAAAGTGCTTCATCATATCATAATAAGCATTTTACTTCCAAAACAATATCATCATGATGAGGTAAGTCAAATAGAGTTAGGAACGATGTATTGGATCATGGCCGGACATCAAATCTATTTTGGATACTTAATATGACAGAACATGATCGAATTATCAATGAAAGATTTAATGCTTCCATATGATAGTTTAATCACTAGGCTAATACATGAACATGATATTGTGATTCTACCAGATGAGAAAACCATAAAGCAAGATAGATTTAACATGATAAATAGAAACCTTCTAAGACAATTAAGATGCATAATAAGAAATGACATTTGGACTAGGCTACCTAGGATAACTAATCTTCTCTCTCCTGAACCAAAATCTGAAACACCTGTATATAGAAGAAATTAATCTCCTCTCACTAGTCTCTTTAAGGCAACATCGATGGATCCAGCTCCCTCGTCATCTATCGACCCTATAATGACTCAATTTTATCAACTTGAATTATGACAAGATCAGATCTTAACCAAAGTGCAACAAATTTATCGTCAACTTAATACTTTGTTTAGACATTTTGGTGTATCACCCGATGAATAGCTTGTTTATTTCTTCTTGTACTCCCTATGTTGTACTTCTTATCCTTGTGTACTATGGAGTTATGTGTTGTAATGCACTTCTTAATATTATAAATGTGACACTATGTGATGGTACATTGTTCCTTTTATACATGAGTTTCTTGTAATGCACTAATTAAGCAATGCACTAGTTAAATCTTTTGAATGCATGAGTTTCTTGTATATATTTTTTAGATTTTTCAACTTTTTAAAAATGAAGCTTTTGTCGAGTTCATTTCCTTCTTCTTATTTCATGGATTTTTGATACTTTTGCTCTATAACTTGATGATCTTTTCCTATGACACCCCCCAGTACTTACGAAAGAAGAAGACTTATTCATGAATTTTATCGGCACACTTGATTTTTGTGTAATTTTTGTGTGATGATTATAAACCTCTCCTCTTTCTATCCACATTTTTCTTATGTCATGGATCCCTTAGCTCTTGATGAAGTTTGATGAATTTTTGGTAGCTCAATTTTTCTTAATGAATGAACTCCTCCCTTCTCTTTTCAAGAAGAACCCTGCTCATCCAAAGAAAAAGTACTAGCAAAGTTGCTATCTTATGGATACTTTCACATATTTTTCATCTTTGCTAGCTTGCCTACCTCAAAGCTAAAGAGAAATGCTAACAAGGGTAGTGCTAGCTTGCACATTTCCTTTTTTGCTATCGTAATGAAAAAGTCGCTATCTTGCTATCGCAATGGTGTAAAACATGCTTTCATGAAATGATGTAAAGATGCTTGCCCATTTCCTTTTTGTTGATGACATAGGGGGCGAAATTGGTATCATGCTTGAAATATATTGTGCTTAGTATCATACTTGAAATGATAAATGTTTATCATGCTTAGAAATTGGTATCATGCTTGAAATATATCGTGCTTAGTATCATACTTGAACTATATATCATACTTGAAATAATAAATATTTATCATGCTTAGAAATTGGTATCATGATTGCTATCATACTTGAAATTGGTATCGTGCTTGAAATGATGAATGTTTATCATGCTTTGGCATCATATTAATAAATTGGTATCATACTTGAAATCGGTATCGTGCTTAGCATCATACTTGAAATAATGAATGTTTATCATACTTTGGCATCATGTTGATAAATTTTGATATCATGATAAATGCTTGGTATCATGCTTGAAATGAAGAATCATGATCATGCTTAGTATCGTGCTTCTAGTATCATATTGTGCATGTTGATAATTTGAAACTATATTGATGCAGAATGCATAAAACTTATTGGTTAAAAGCTTGAATTCATAAGTTGTGAATTCAAGTTTTTCTTTTCTCAAGTATGGCATATAGATAGGGGGAATTAAGATTAACTCTATTATCAATTGGTTGTCATCATCAAAAAGGGGGAGATTGTTGAATCTCATATTTTGATGATGAAATCAATTGATAAATTATTATTCCAATCTATATGTTGAGAAAAGTGTGCAGGATTAACTATGACAAAGGCATAAAGCAAATATAGTGCCGAAGTCAAAGATCGGACGATTCGTCGGAAGTCCGAGAGTTCGTCGGGAGTTTGCCGAAAGTTCATCGGGAGTTTGCCAAAAGTTCGTCGAGAGTTTTGCCGGAATTTGGCGAGAAGTTTATCGGGAGCTTGTCGAAAAGTACATCGGGAGTTCGCCAAGAAGTTCATTGGGAGTTTGATAGAGCTGGCCGAGAAGTTCAAAGCTCACCAAAGAAGCTCATTGGAGTTTGTCAAGAAGATCGTCGAGAGTTCAAGACCTTGCCAAGAGTCTGTTAGAAGATCATCGAGAGTCCGTCGGAGATCGTCAGAAGCTCACCGGAAGAACTTTTAACCTACTAGACTTGCTTGCTTAAGTAGATGTCTTAATTATCATAGTTGGAGTGTAATTTGAGTTAGAATTAGGAGGTAATCTCACTAACTTAGTTAGGGGCCAATTGGGCCCAAATTCAGATTGGTTAGGGCTAGATTGTTGGCCCAAATAGTGTGCTGAACCCTATCTAGCGGTGGCACCGCTAGAATTGGGTGGTGGAATTGCCCAGGGCTCAGTCTCCTAGGAGTTTGGGCAGTGGTACCACTAGGCACAGGCAGTGGTACAACCTAGGTCTAATAGTTGAGACTCTGTCTAGCGGTAGTACAGTCAGACTGGGTGGTGGTACCGCCTAGTGTTAGAGACCATTAGCGGTGGTACCGCTAGGGACAAGTGGTGGTACCACTAGTATACTAAAAATTCAATACAAGACCTTTATGGGTCCATTTTTGAAGCCAATTGAGGCCTATAAATACCCAACACTTCTCTACTTATAAGATACAGAAAATTGATAAAAAGAACTGAGATTATAGTAAAATCGCTGTTGTAACTTTAAGAGTTCGCCTCCACCGATTCTAGCCTTAGAAACTTGTATAAGGAGAGTGAGCAACTTGTAAAGAGATCTATAAAGGGGTGTTTGATCTTCACACTCAATAGTATGACTCAAAGGAGGTATTCATATACAAGACCTTTATGGGATTTCTTCTTTTCTTTTTATGCTTTGTTGTTTATCTTCATTACTCTTTTACTTAAACTGCAAACTGCTCTACTTCCTCTCTACTCTTCTATGATTGTTTTTGAAGCTAAACATTTTATCGATATGATTCTTGCAAAATCGAAAGATTTTTGAAATCGATGATTTTACCGCTACACTAATTCACCTGCCCCTCTTAGTGCCGAACTTGATCCTAACAATTGGTATCAGAGTGAAGTCTCTCTCAATTTAGTCTAAAACCTAAGAGAGATGGCTTTTCCTAGTAATCAAGAGAGTCATTCAATCACACATCTACCCATGTTCAATGGGATAGATTACACATATTGAAAAACTAGAATGAGGATTTTATTGATTTCTATGAATTTTGAGTTATGGAATATTGTCGAAAACAAATTTTAAAAGTCTTCTCTTCTAATGAACGATTGGAATGATTTGGAGAAGAAGACTTTCTCTTTGAACGCCAAGGCTATGAATGCCTTGTTTTGTGCTTTAGATAAGAATGAATTCAATCGAGTTTCTATCTGTGAAATGACATAACATTTGGCATACACTTGAAATCACACACAAAAGCACAAGTAGAGTAAAGGAGTCAAAAATCAATCTTTTGGTTTATAATTATGAATTGTTTCGCATGAAACTAAGCGAGACCATTGGAGACGTGTACACCCGATTTACAGATGTCATCAATGGTCTAAAAGCACTTAGTAAATTTTTTTTTAATTTTAAACTTGTTAATAAAATATTAAGATCCCTTCCAAAGAGTTGAGACCCTAAAGTAATGGCTATTTAAGAAGCCAAGAACTTAAACAACTTTTCGCTCGAAGAATTTATCGGGTCTCTAATGACCTACGAAATGACTTGCAATGTACATAAAGAACTTGAGAACAATCTTCCAAAGAACATGAAGGATTTGACACTTAGAACTTATGAAGATAACTTGAAAGAAAGCTCAAGTGATAAAGACAATGATGATGATGACTTGGCACTTCTAATAAGAAAATTAAAAAAATTCATAAAAAAGAAACAAATCTAAACATGACTCTAAAAATAAAAATGAACTAAAAAAGGACCAAACTATTTACTTTTCCAAGGGTTCATCGGAAGATCGTCGGAAGTTCGCCAGAAGCTCACCAGAAGAAGTCTTAACTTGTCAGACTTTGTAATAGCTTAGGAAATATCTTTAATTTCATAGTTAGCACGTTAATTTAGATTAAGATTAGGTGTTAATCCTATAACCCAAGTAGGGGCCACATGGGCCTAGTTTCGGACTGGTTTAGGCCGAGTTTAAGGCCCATCTAGTGAGCTTGAATGTGCTTGGCGGTTGGACTGCCCAGGTTGGGGCGGTGGCACCATCTGGCTGGGGGGTGGCACTGCCCAGCACCCGAGAACCTAGGTAGTGGCACCGCTGGCACCGCCCAGTACACTATCAGTGTCTGACACTAACAGGTGGTGGCACCACCATTGACAGGCGATGGCACCGCCAGCACCGGGAAAATCGAAAGTGATTCAAATTTGGATTCCAAATTTGAATCCTCTTGAGGCCTATAAATACCCCTCTCATCCATGGATCAAACACACATAAAAACTGAGAAAGAAGAAGGGAAAACTTTATTCAAATTATGTCAAAACCTTCCCTCCTATTCTAAAGTGTGATCTAGCCTTAGAGAGGGGTGAGAGGCCTTGTAAGGGTTACCTCCTAAGCCCTCAAAAGGAGAGAGCTGTGAGGGAGTTGATCCTCACCCATTGGAAGGAGGATATCTAGTGAAAATCTGGTGGCCTCAAGTGAAGAGGAATCGGGAGTAAACGTAGGTCGTATGACCGAACCACTATAAATCGGTTTGCGTTTATATTCTTGCAATTTGCTTTACTGCAAACCATCTTCACTTTGATGCTCTACCTTCTTATCTCCTTCTTACAAATCAATTTACTTCTAAAGCATCTTTCGTTGCGGATTTAATCGAAGCATAATTTTCAACATATGAAGTTTTTAAAAGTTATTTTAAATCGCCAAATTTATCGTTCTTAACCACTGCACTAATTCAACCCGCCCCCCTCTCTTAGTGTCACTCGATTGCTAACAATTAGTATCAGAGCCACGTTATTTCTTATTCAGATTTACACCCGTGAGAAATGTCTCTTTATGGCTTTCAAGAGGACTTTTCGGTTGTTCGTCCACCGTTCTTTAACGGATCAGACTACACATATTGGAAAACTCGAATGAGAGTTTTCTTGATTTCTCTCAATTTAAACATATGGAATGTTATTAAAAACCATTTTCAACTTCCTTCTAAACCGACGAACGAATGGTCGGATTTGGAGAAAATATCTTTTTTTTTAATGCAAAGGCTATGAATGCCTTATTTTGTGCTTTAGACAAAAATGAGTTCTATCAGATTTCTATGTGCGAAACGGATTTTGACATTTGGTGAACATTTGAAATCACGCACGAGAGAACTAGTAGAGTCAAAGACTCGAAAGTAAATCTCTTATTGCATGATTTTGAGCTTTTCCAAATGAAACCAAGCGAGACTATCGGCGACATGTACACCTGTTTCACAGATATTGTCATTAGTCTAAAAGCTCTTGGTAAATATTTTTCAAACTTTGAACTCACTAACAAAATCTTAAGATCCCTTACAAAAAGGTGGGATCCAAAGGTAACGCCATACAAGAAGCTAAAAATTTAAATGACTTATCTCTTGAAGAACTCGTTGGGTCTTTAATGACCTATGAAATGGCATTCTTGGAACACAATGAACTCGATGAACATATGAACCACCTTCCAAAGAACATGAAGGATTTGACACTTCGGACTATAAAATGCCACTTGAGTGATGACTCAAGTGATGAGGACAATGTTGAGAACGTTGAACTTTTGATATTAAAATTTAAAAAGTTCATTAAACATAAGTTAAAGACCACAAATGAAAAGAACACCAACTCTTACTATGAATGTAAGAAACCAGAATACTCTGAAGATGAGCACACAAAAATGAAGAAGAGGAAAGCACATAAAAAGGATGAAGACGTAAACTACGCTTTGACGGTTTTCGACAATAAGGTAAGTAACTCACCTGAAATGCTTTCACCTTATTTTAAAATTACATGATCCTTTCATAAGTTGCTTGATATAGTTGGTAGGAATTTTTTTTTATGCTTTTTCTTTCTAGTAACTTTTGAAAATTAAAAATATGAATGATGATTGTATGATTTGTGACAATGTTTGTACACCTAAATGGATTAACCCATGCATGTGTATCTTGATATTTTACATTATCTCTAAACATGATGCTTGACACTTTCATAAACATCTCTTGAACATACTCAACCTAAAATGAAACATGTAAAAAAAAAATGTATGATCGTGATGAATTCATGTTGATCTTGTTTTCAAAACAAGATGCATTATTTGTTATATAAAAAATGCATCATCATGATAATGGCATGTTTCATGATAATGCTTGCACACCAAATGTGATTAAAGATAGTAGCAAGCATATTGATGATTTCGCTTTCAACATAATGCATGGCCTTTTACATAAAAATTGAAAATGTGCTATCATTTTTTATGTATTTGGCCTTGATGGTTTTATGATGAAACTTATGTCTCATTTTTTAAATATTGAAATATATTTTCATAAAAGATTTGTGCATACCTTATGAAATCATTCTTGATAATGATGATATGAAAATATTAAAAGGATATTATCATACTTGAAAGTAATGGAATCATGCTCAATGATTTGGTTTAAGAAATTTGCCTTTTCACTCTTGAATGTGATACTCATTTTTATTAAAGACAAAGGCATGCTTACATGAAGTAAATCATAAAAAGAAAATGCATGATCTTGAAAATTCTTCTATCTCTAAAGTTTTTAGTTTTGATAAATCCATGTGAATCTCTTGAATCGAATCTTTTGGAAAATGCCACATACTTAATGTGATTTGACTTAATGATCATTATGATGAAATTTACCTTTCCATTTTGAATGTTGACATTTTATTTTAAGGCAAAGGCATGCTTATAAGAAGCAAATCATATGAATAGAAATTTATAAAAATAAAATGCAACCCTCTATCTTATCGATTCTTTAATAAATCTATTCTTGTCATGTTTGAATTTATTGAATGTGATTTTTTAGGATGATTTCAGATTTGAAAATTACTTGATTCGTATTTACGACATAAGATACATTTTAAATATGAATCATGCTTCAATCATGTTCTATCTCTCTTTATTCATTTTGTTCTCCTATAATTCCTTTTTACTTACTAAAGAGGAGAATCTTCCAAATGAATCATGAATTCAAATGAAATGATACAAATGTATTACTTATCGATATATCTTTTTTGAAATATCCTTTTTAATGTGATGCCTTTCAGAATTCATGACATGATATGATTGAATCTTTGACTTGCTCTTTTAATCATGGCTTGAAAATGAATCATGCTTGATAATTTGTGTTATGAGATTTAGCCTTTATGTCTTGAATGTTTATGCTTGTTTCTGTTCGACATAAAAAGGATAAAGGCATGTTCATACGAAATCAATACAAATCACTAAAAGAGAAATGTATGTTTCTTGAACATCTCTCTTTCTCTAAAGTTTTGGATGTTTCAAATAAAAGACAAGTGATAAATTCATTTATGATATTTTGTAAATCACTTGAATTATGAATGAGATCTTGATGATATGGTAATAACTTTATTCATGTTATGAATATTAAAAATGATAATTTGATTATGAGTCTTGATTTGTCAAATTGAACTTGAATGATTTTTCTTATAGTGATTCTTGAATCTTTTGGAATTATGACTTGTTAAGACGTATTTAATGCTTGAATCAAGTTTTAAAAAATTTTATTTTGCTTTAAAGAAATTTTATTGAATTCATGACCTTGTATGAATCTCTTAAGAGTAATTTTGATGATTTGTATGAGTCTTATAAATCATGATTTTGATTTCTTGGAACTATATATTTGAGATTTTTTTATGAAATCATCATCGTAATGATTTGAAAACTCCTACATATAAGTCAAGATTTTCTTTATGATAAATATATATAATTCTTGTTTATTCATGAATTAATCCTTCATGACATAACTTCCTTGTAGTGATGATTGAAAATTAATTTGCTTTATGATGAATCATTGAATCATGACTTGATCTATGATATTGATATATTTTTATTATGATCCATGATTGTATAATTCTTTTACTCTATTAAAAGGATTTGTCAAATGAATCATGTCCTTCTATAGTTTTTATTGATATCATGACATGATTTCTTTATATGGCTTGAAATTTTTTAGCAATTGAGTCCTCCACTTCATTTTGACAATAACTAAGGGGGAGCTAGCTTGTTGGCTTAAATATTGAATTCATATTTATGACTTGAATTTTGATAGAAACATTTATGTCAATATTTGTTTCTAATATCTCATTTTCCATTTTGATGAAAAAGGAAGTCAATTACAACATTGCATCCTCCCTTCTTTTTTAGAATGATAAAGGGGGAGAAGATTTATTGCTAGCTCGCAACTTCAATGAAAAATTTGCTAGCTCGATCATTGAAATGAAGGAACATCCTATCATGAATATTTCAAAAGTTGCTAGTATGCTACAAAAGCAAAGTGCAAACTTGCACAAGAAGCAAGTGATGAAAAATTGCTATCTTGCTTATCTTTAGAAAGAATTTAAAAACTTGCTATGATTGAATGTGGATGTATATTGAATATCCTGATTGATAGCTAGTAAGATTATAAAATTTGTATATTTTTTTAAAAACTAGCTATGATGCAACTTCTCCTTTTTGTTGATGACATAGGGGGAGAAGGAGATTGATGACTTCATGCATTGAATTGAATATTTGAAAAATTTGCATGATGAATTGATATATTTCTCATAATTTGTGATGAATGTTGCTTAGATTTGGGATAATCCAAGGTTTCTATTAATGGTATATTGATAGGGGAAGTTTGGTTAAACTCCGGGGAGTTATGGTTAACTCCGTTAGTCATCAATTAGTTGTCATCATCAAAAAGGGGGAGATTATGAAATCTCATATTTTGATGATGAAACTAATTGATTGTGTTTTGTGATCTAACTGTGTTTTGAGTTACGCAGGTCTACTATCGATCAGGATTAGATAGTTGACGCTAGAGGAATTGACGTTGCGCCGGAGGTGATCACGTCAGGATATTGGATGTCGATCCGGAGGTTCGGTCAACAATCAGTAGAAGGCTTTATACGTTCGGCATCGGGCCAAGAAGAGCATGGTGCACCAAGGATATCGGGGTTGCAAAGGTCAACCGCTGGTTGGGCAACAAAACGCAAGAGAGGATGATACACTGAAGAATCGGACGAAGCGCTGACCAATGATGTGCCTGGCAATAAAATGTTAATTCACGTTGTAATAATTGTCTAGATCGAAGTAGAGTTTTGGTTTGTGTGTGCAGGATTAACTACGATAACCATGAAGATGTAAAGCGAAGCAAAGTGCTAGAAGACAAGTGTGATGGATCGTTGGGAGTTCGAGAGTTCGATGGAAATCCGAAGATTCATTGGGAGTGCTGCCGGAACTGACCGAGAACGAGTAGGGAGCTTTTTGAAGGGTTTTCGAAAGTTCACTGGAAGGTCCGTCGAAAGTCTACGGAGCTTGCCAAGAAAGATCGGAGCTTGCCAAAGAAGCTCATTGGAACTCGTCAAGATCATCGTGAAGTCTAGGACCTTGTCGGAAGTCCGCAGAATGGTTTCCGAGGGTTCATCGGAAGATCGTCGAAAGTTCACCGGAAGCTAGTCGGAAGAAGTCTTGACTTGTCAGACTTTATAATAGCTTAGGAAATGTCTTTAATTTCATAGTTAGCATGATAATTTAGGTTATGATTAGGTGTTAATCCTATAACCCAAATAGGAGCCACATGGGCCTTGTTTCAAACTAGTTTGGGCCGAGTTTAAGGCCCATCCAGTGAGCTGGAATGTGCCAAGCAGTGGCACCACCTAGGCTGGGGCGGTGGCACTACCCAGGACCCGAGAGCCCAGGCAGTGGCACTGTTGGCTGGGCGGTGGCATCGCCTAGTACACTGTTAGTGTCTGACACTAACAGGTAGTGGCACCGCCACTGACAGGCGGTGGCACTGCTAACATCGAAAAAATCGAAAGTGATTCAAATTTGAGCTCTAAATTTGAATCCTCTTGAAGCTTATAAATACCCCTCTCATCCATGGATCAAACACACACAAAAATTGAGAAAGAAAAAGGAAAAACTTTGTTGAAATTATGTCAAAACCTTCCCTCTTATTCTAAAGTGTGATCTAGCCTTAGAGAGGGGTGAGAGACCTTCTAAGGGTTACCTCCTAAGCCTGTCAAAAAGAGAGAATTGTAAGGAAGTTGATCCTCGTCTATTGGAAGGAGGATAGCTAGTGAAAAGCTAGTGGCCTCAAGTGAAGAGAAATCAGGAGTTGACGTAGGTCGTATGACCGAACCACTATAAATCAGATTACGTTTATATTCTTGCAATTTACTTTACTACAAACCATCTTCACTTTGATGCTCTACCTTCTCATCTCCTACTTACGAATCAATTTACTTCTAAAGCATCTTTCATTGTGGATTTAATCGAAGCATAATTTTCAACGTACGAAGTTTCTAAAAGTTATTTTAAATCACCGAATTTATCGTTCTTAACTACTGCACTAATTCACCCTCCCCCCCTCCCCTCTCTTAGTGCCACTCGATCTCTAACATTTTTGAGTTGATGAATTGACTTGAACAAGAATTCTTATGCAATAATCAAGTGCTCATGTGATTCTTTGATCTTGATATTTATAACTTAAAACTTTTTTAAATCAAGATCGTATACCATGATTATTTCATTTATCAAAAAAAAAATTCAAATGAAATGCAACTTGTCTTTTGATTTTTCGGAATTCAATACTTGAATTTTTAATGAGGTGATATAATGAACCATGACTTGATCTTTGATATTGATATGTTTTTATCATGATTCTTTTATATTTATTGTCATGAATTAAAGATTGATGCAAATTTAAATGATGTTGTGAAAAGGAAAAAAACAATCCAAGTCTTGATATCTCAATATTTAATACTTGGAATATTTTTAAAATGTGATCTTGATGAGATTGATTCAAGTAGCTCTTTTTGTTATTTATTACCTCATGAACCTTGATCTTGATCTTGCTAAAAAAAAAAAAAGGAGAACCATGAATGATATCTTTGGTATTCTTGAATTGATCTTTATTGATATCCTTTATGAATTCTTTGCATATATGGCTTGTTTAATGATTAAATTTTTTTTATATCATTGTATTTCCTCCCTTCTTTTTAATGTTGACTAAAGGGGGAGAGAAAATATGCTAGGTTGCAATTCAAGACTTGATTGTCATGATTAATTTTTATCATGTTAGCTTGAATGTTAAATTCATATTCATGATTTGAATTTTGATGATTGAAAATTGATAAAATTTGCTTTATGATGAATCATTGAATCATAATTTTGATACTTCCTAAATGGAATATTTATGAATTATTAATGTAAATTTTTAATACCCCATTGATCTCTTGATAAATATTTATCTTTGTTGATTATTTTCAAAATTCATGTAAAGGGAAAAGAAGTATACTCTTCCCTTCTTTTTGACAAAAACAAAGGGGGAGAAAGTTTATTGCTAACTTGCACACTTCAATAAAAATTTTGCTAGCTCGATCATTGCAAAGAACTTGCCATCTTGATCATTTCAAAAATTGCTACCTTGCAATTTCATGAAAAATTAAGTATAAACTTGCACATCTCAAGAAGCAAGTGATGAATGGTTATGCTTGAAATCTTTAAAAAAACTTGCTATGATTGAGTGATGAAAATCTAGCTTCACGTTGCAAAAACTTGCTTATCCTTCAATATAGCTAGATGCTACTTCTCCTTTATGTTGATGACATAGGGGGAGAAGTAGACTGATGACTTCATGTAATATAATGTTGATTGAATATTTTACATATTTGAATGATGGTTTTTAAGTTTCTTCTCATAACTTTTGATACATGTTGCTTAGATTTGGGATAATCTAAGTGTTCTATCAATGACATATTGATAGGGGGAGTTTGGTTAAACTTTGGGAGTTAAGGTTAACTCCGTCAGTCATCAATTAGTTGTCATCATCATAAAGGGAGAGACTGTTGGATCTCAAATTTTGATAATAAAACTAATTGATTATGTTTTATTGTCTAACTTCATTTTGAGTGACGCAGGTCTACTCGAGCAGGATTAGACAGTTGACACAAGAGGAATTGATGTTGCACCGGAGGAACAAGTCAACATATTGGATGTCGTGCCGGAGGTCCGGTCGACAATTGGCAGAAGGCTTCGGATGTCAAGCATTGAGCCAAGAAGTGCAGAGTTGCGCTAAGGAGATCGGGGCTACGAAGGTTAGCTACCGATTGGGCAACAGGCCGCAAGCGAGGGCGATGTGCCGAAGTATCAGATGAAGCGCCGATAAGCCAATTACGTGCCAGGCAACAAAATGTAAATTCATGTTGTAGTAACTATTTAGATCGAAGTAGAGTTAAGTTTTATGTATGTAGGATTAACTACGATAACGATGAAGACGTAAAGCGAAACAAAGGCCGAAGTCAAGTATGATGGAATCATTGAGAGTTTGAGAGTTCAACGGAAGTCCAAAGATTCATCAGGAGTACTGCCAGAACTAGTCGAGAATGAGTAGGGAGCTTGTCGAAGGGATTTCGGAAGCTCGCCGGAAGGTTCATCAGAAGTTCGTGGAGCTCATCGAGAAAGATCGCAACTTGTCGAAGAAGCTCGTCGGAACTCGCCAAGATCAATCATGAATTCCAAGAGCTTACCGGGAGTCCATAGAATGGTATCCGAGGGTTCGTAGGAGGATCGCCAGAAGTTTGCCGGAAGCTCGCCAGAAGAAGTCTTGACTTTTTAGACTTTGTAATAGCTTAGGAAATATCTTTAATTTTGTAGTTAGCACATAATTAGGGTTAGGATTATGTGTTAATCCTTTAACCCTGTTAGGGGGCAATTGGGCCCGGTATTAGATCAGTTTGGGCAGGGTTTAAGGCCCAACCAAGAGTGTTGGACACTGTCTGGTGGTGGCACCACTAGACTTGGGCGGTGGCACCGCCTAGGTCCAGCTCCCTAAAATATCTAGGCGATGGTACCGCCCTAGGGCAGAGTGCCCAGGCAGTGGCACTACTGGCTGGGGTGGTGGTACTGCCCAATACACTGACCGTGTCAGTGTGTCAGGCGGTGGTACCACCAGACTAAGCGGTAGTAACGCCTAGTGTCAGAGTCAGACTGGCGGTGGTACCGCTAGTGATAGGCGGTGGTATCGCCAATACCCGGTAAACCTAGAATTGAAAGTTTTTTGGCTCTAAGTTTGAATCAAATTAGAGTCTATAAAAATCCCTCCCATCTCTGGGTTGTAGCAACAAGCACAAAGATCTTGAAAAGAACAAAACGCTATAGAAATCCTTCTAAAATCCCTCCTCTAGATTTTATTCATTTTCAGCTTCAAGAGAGGAGTGTGTGAGTGCTTGTAAGGGTTACCTCCTGAGCCCATCAAAAGGAGAGGTGCTATAAGGGAACTTATCTTCGCTCATTGGAAGGAAGACAACTAGTGAAAAAGCCAGTAGCCTCAAGAGGAGGAATCGAGAGTGGATGTAGGTCGGATGACCGAACCACTATAAAACTCGGTTTGCATTTATGTTCATGCATTTATTTTTTTGTAAATCTTTACTTTACTTGTTTACTGCCCTTTATCTTCTCTAAATATTCTCAAGTTTGAGTTAGAGTTTTTCCAACATGGTTTTCATCGAAATTAGTTTTTATCATATGAAGTTTCTGAAAGCACGTTTTAAATCGCTGAATTTATCGTCTTTATTCGCTGCACTAATTCCCCCCCCCCTCCTTAGTGCCGCTCTAGATCCTAACATAAAAGTGAATCATTCAAGTTATTAAAGGCTTACAAGAATTGTTTTTACCAAATAAAATTAGTGAGGTAGAAAAGAGATCATTTGAACATAAAGTTCATAAAACTCATGATAAGAATTATGAATGTTCATTCAAGAAAGATTGAGATGAAAAGTTCAAGAGGCAATTTGATTAAAAATTCAAGCCATAAAATCGTTAATTGAAAAGATAAATCATTCAAGCCAAGACATTCATCAAACATTTCATTAAAAGCTCATTTCATTCATTCAAGAAAAATTCATAAAGAAGAAAAGAGAGATCATTTGAGCTCAAAACTCATGAAAAGAGTCATGATGATGTTTTCAAACTTAAAAAAAACTTATCCAAAAATTTTATAAAGGGCTAACTTGGCATTCTCATAAGGAAGAATTCATGAAGGCTAATCTTGTCATTATCATTCATCAAACTGAAAATAACCAATCAAGCCATTAAAGCTCAAGACGTAGAATTTTGCACAAGAGTTAAAAGTTCATCAAATTCACATGAATAAAATCCGAAGAGAGTATTCAAGAAATAAAAACTTGAGAGCTTCTTCTTTATACAAAGTTCATGACATAAAGATATGAATAGTTGCTTGTATCATAAAGACAAAATCAATAAACTTCAAATGATACAAAAGTGTGAAAAATCATGAAGTCCATTTATTCATTCCAATAGAAGTAGAGGGAGTATAACATCGATAGAATCAAATTTTCCAAGTCATTAAAAGGGCATGATATTAATTACATGATGCTAAAAATCATTAATTGAAGGAGGAGTATCAATGCAAGGTCGGAGAAGGATAAAAATGAGAACTCCATTCAAAATACAATATCGAAAAGATGTCATTTGAAATCCAAAAAGATAATATCAAGATGAGTTCTTGAAAATCGAAGTTGAAAAATTTCGGAAAACAAACATATAACAACTTCATGCATTAAGATCAACACGTATGTACTAAAATAACATAGATATTTATAAAATGAGAGTCAAAAACTCCATTACAACTTATGAAGTCAATATAGAGTTTTTACAACTATTCCTCGGGTGGAATACCAAAATGCCTATATAAATTATCAAACTTCTGATTCATTTGGTGCACTTCATTTAGGATTTCAGCTTGCTGTAATTTGATTTGATTTAATTTATCTTAATCATGATCGGATCTTTAGAAGATGAAGCAGGAGCTGATTCTAATGGTATTGCAACAAAGGGACTAGGAAGAGGAGATTCATTACCCCTAAATACTGGTGTTCCAGGTTCTTCTACTATAGGGGGAGCTGGATCGGTCCTTCTAGGCTGCCTAGTCCATATTTCATTCCTAAATGTGCACATTAATCTCTTAAGTAGGTTTCTGTTTATGGCATTGTATCTATCCACTTTGATTACTTCTTCGTCGGGTGGTATTCTAATATTAAATGCATGTAGCAATCTAGTGATTAACCCCTCATATGGTAATATTAAATCTTTAGATGCTATATCCATCATATTTTGCTAGATTAGGTATTTAAAATAATTATCTTGTCCAATCATTATCTAGTACATAGTACATAACTCCATTTAAGTAATTTTATCATTATGATATTGTTGAGGGATTAGGATACTAATGATGATGTGATGGAGGACCTTAGAACTAAATGGTAATAAATGCTTATAGCTTTTAGGGACTATGACTAAGTTAGGATTTTCAAAAATGGTCCCTAAAGCCTCGGAGTAGGTTATCCCAACTACGTCCATATCCCACTATCCTCTAAAATAACAACCCCTTCTCTTCTCCGAGATTCTAATTAGATCACAAATTGTGCTATTCATAATTGAAATTTGGTTCCCTAGAAGATAGGTTGACATGTTGTCATCCTCATTTATGCTTAGATTAGTGTAAAACAACCAAACTAGTCTAGGGTAAATTGGTTCACTGATTTGTAAAATAGGCAAGACATCTAAATTGGCAAACCAACTAATGATCTCTAGGTCTCTTAATTTACTTAAATCAACATGCTTACCCTTATGCATATTTCTTGTTTCAAATCTAGAGTACCTAAGGGCATTTTCACTAAATCTAAAAAGGGATGGGTCATATGAATCTCCTTCCCTCTTCTTCCCTTTGTCTTTAGACGATCTCCTAAGAGCCATTTGTCTAGACAAGATGATAGTGAAAGAGAATTACAAAAGAGCAGTTATGTATTAAGAAATCAAAGAGGGAGTATTAAAGATTACCTTAGTAGAGGTTTCTTGGGAAATAGTGACCTTGATCCAAGATTTGAGAGGATGGAAGCCTCTCTTGGTCTTCTTGAGGAGAAATATGGAGTTTTGAGCGGTGGGAAAGTGTCTTTGGAGGAAGCTGCAAGAGTTGGAGTCAGTTCTACCATCGGCCCTAAAGCCCCTTTATATAAGGGGGCTCTTGAGCGATGCCATCGCCAACTGAGTGGTGCCACCGCCTAGGAACAGAATGCTCAAGCGATACTACCGCTAGTTCTAGCAATGCCACCACTAGCACCCAGACTTTGTTTTAGGAGGGCTGTAACACCTTGATCATTTGATCAATTTGTCGCCCCCCCCCTCCCCTCCCTCCTTTTTAATTTATTAATTAACATCTATCTTACAGATATCTAATTTGATCATCATGTATTTGATTGAGATGAAATGATGTCATTGGATTACTTTTGATCCCATATTTAATCATGAGGTAATTTTTTTTTATTAAGCACATTGACTTAACAAACAATTAATCACATTAAATTGTTGTAATCAAGAGACATCGAAAACTTTCTCATCAAGCGGATCGAGAGAGAATGATAACATAAAGACAAGAAAACTCGAATGATAAAGGAATAGTGATTTTCGAAAGTTATGAATACTTGCATATCATTATCAAAACTAACACTGATTAATTCGTGAAATCATGAAGAAAGTAAACTTCAACCAAAAGATATCATTCATAGTTTATAAATATCAGAATCATGAATTATACTATTTTCAGTTATACGTCCGAGAAATCAAGGAAAGAAAATTTTGAGTCGGGAATAAAAACAAATTAACAATTCATGTGTTACTCATCATATATAAGATAAGTAAAAGATCATCAAACTTGATTCAAGATATTTCAAAGAGAATATATTATGATCTATTGATAAGTAACTCATTTGTATGCATCATATCAAATGAGAATATGATTAATGCATCGAGTCATCAAATTAAAGGGAAAAATTCGAGTCTCAAATGCATTCAAGACATCAATGCATAATAAGTTAGGATAAAGTTGTGATTAAAAACATTTTGAAGTCATGAATCATTTTGAGGAATCTCATTCTAGCTCAATTCTTCAACTCCAAATTCATCATTAGAAACACATACAAGATTCACAAAATAAATGAATTTATAGATCTTGAATAGATGGAAAAAGTATTTTCTTTTAGATATTTCAATTTAAGTGATTTGACTTCATAAGAATCTTTAAAAAAATTTGTAAAAGCCTAGTATCATCGAATAGTTCTGAAACAAGATTTCATAAAAAAACATCACTACTAAAACCACATCATCTCAAAACGTAGGATTTCAAATTGTAAAATCAAGTGTGATACACTTTTTCATCGAAATCATTTTTAAGAGCTTAGTGCTAGCATGTTTTAGCCTTAAAAATTTTGGTGCATAAACAATATATATCTCTCAAAAGTCTTTCATTACCAAAGCTAGTGAGCTTAATCATGTATCATGGAGGTACCGCTGCCAGCTTGTGATGGCTAAGATCCCTACATAAGAATATTTTTGGGTACCAATTTGACCTTCAGTGTCTCAAAAATTAATTTTTTTGTTTTGTCATTTTGCATTGAATTATTTATGGTCCCTTTAGAAACTCATATCAATTTTTGTGGACTAACTTTCTTAAACGGACAATTGTAAACAACATGTCTGGGTTTACAACAATAATTACATTTTGAGTGAGATGATACATGTAGTGTAGGTCCTTTAATGAAGGTGGTTGGATTTCGATGAGATCCACTCACAAATCCAATTCTACTTCTTTTTTCGACATGACCCTTATTTGCAAGGATTATGTCCTAGCCCTTGCTACCGACCTTAAATTTATTTAAGATCTCTTTAAGGAGTAAGTTCTATTTCTTAATTGCCTCTAAGTATTCACACTTAGAGCATGGAGGTAAAGAGGGAGTATCAAGTTTAAGACTATCAAGTTTATCAACTGAGAGAGCATACTCCTTTTTTAACAAATTAAACTTTTTACTAATAGTTCTATATTCATCAAATAATTCATAAAAGGCATTTGAAAGCTCGTAAAAGATAAATTTTCATTAACTAAATCATATACCTCTTCTCCGAAAGCCATTAAAGCGAAGTTTGCTACCTCTTTATTGCTTGCTTCTTCGTTTTTGGAGCCACTTGAGTCATCTCATATTATCTTTAGGGCATTCTTCTTTTTTGGTTGCTTCTTCTTGGCTTAGGAGCATTCACTTTTGAAGTGCCCCAGTTTCTTGCATTCATAACATATTACTTGTTCCTTTTTGGGTTCAAGTTTATTTTTAGAATCGTTTTTAAATTTCTTCCTTCTTATAAATTTTTAAATTTCTGAGTCAAGAGTGCAAGTTCATCATCAAGGTCCTCATCACTTGAAGATTCTTTCAAGTGGTCTTCTTGTGTTCTCAATATCATATCCTTCCTATTCTTTGGAAGAGGGTTCTCGAGTTCATCATGAGCATGGCATGTCATTTCGTAGGTCATCAATGACCCAATGAGTTCTTCGAGAGGAAATTTTTTTAGATCTTTGGCCTCTTGAATGACCATAACTTTTGGATCCCAAATTTTTAGGAGGGATCTTAAGATTTTAGTTATAATTTTAAAATTAAAAAAACTATTCCCAAGTGCTTTGAGTCCATTGATAAAATCTGTAAAATAGGTGTACATGGACTCACTTGGTTTTATCTGAAATAATTCGAAAGAATGCACCAAGAGATTGATTTTAGACTCTTTCACTCGACTAGTACCTTCATGAGTGATTTTAAGAGTATACCAAATATCAAAAGCCAATTCACAAATCAAAATATGATTAAACTCATTTTTATCAAGAGCACAAATTAAGAGCAAAAACTTTCTTCTCTGATTCATTCCATTCGTTCATCAGAAGAGAAGATTTTTGAAAGTTGTTTTCAACAATATTCCAAAGTTTAAAATCCATGAAAATAAGAAAAATCTTTATGCAAGTCTTTCAATAGGTGTAATCCGACCCATTAAACATAGGTGGATATGTAATTGAATGACCTTCTTGCATGTCGGAATATACCATCTCTCTTAGGTTTTAAACCAAATGACAATGACCTCACTCTGATACCAACTGTTAGGACCTAGAGCAGCACTAAGAGGGCAGGGGTGAATTAGTGCAATGGATAAAAACTGTAAATTCAAAGAGATTTTGAAAAGAGTTATGCATTAAGAAGTTTTGGTCCGATGAAAAAGATTTCAGTAAAGTGAATATTTCAATTAAATATGAAAGAGAGTTGAAAGAAGGAGACTGAGAGATTGCAACTAAGTAAAAATTGAAATGCAGCAATTAAAAAACTTATACTAAGAGAAATATGTAGTGATTTATAGTGGTTCGGTCAAATGACATACGTCCACTTTCGAAACCTCCTCCGATGAGGTTTTCAACTTCCACTATCAATTCTTCTTGAAGGGGAAGGGCCAAGCACCCCTCTTACAGACTTTTACAAGTGGTTTACACTCTCTTACAGAACTTTTATAAGTGAGGCTTTGGTAAACACTCAAGCTTTCGAATGCAAACTTTGCTAGAGTTTTGACTCAGTTTTTATCACTTCTCAATGTGCTTAGCTAACTAAGAAGTAAGGGTTATTTATAGGCTCAATTGCCTTTAGAATTTGAGCCAAAAAGAGTCACATTTCGGATTTTTAGATACTAGCAGTATCACTGCCTAGCATTAGCAGTACCATTGTCAGTTGACCCTACTCTATTAGTGTACTGGGAGGTACTACCACCCAGTATGGAAGTACTACCACCTAACAGGGTCCTCGAACTCTATGGAGGGCGATACCACTGCTTGTCAAGTAGTACCACCGTTGACAAGTAATAACTATCAGCGGTACACCGCTAACCTAAGGCAGTACCACCGCCCATACCACCTGAGAACCTATTCCTTGGGGGATGCCACTACCCCAGTTTATCGGTGCCACCATCAGACAGGTTCAAACCAATCTGGATGGGCCTTGAATCAGGGTCAATCCAATCCGATTAAGGCCCAATTGGTCCCTACAAGGATTGATTAGGATTATCACCTAATCATAACCCTAATTACATGCTAACTATGAAATTGAAATATATTTCTAAGCAAATTATAATCCGATTATGTTGAGTCTTTTTTCGGCAAGCTCCAGCGAACTTCCGATGGACTTCTGACACACCCTCGAATATCTTCTAGCGGACTCCCAATAGGCTCTCAAACTTTAGGGCGAGTTCCGATGAATCTTTTGGCAAGCTTCTGAACTTTCTCGGTGAGCTCCATGAACCTTCAACGAACCTTCCAATGAACTTCCAAAACCTTCGGCAAGTCCCTGATTCATTCTCGATCAGTTCTGACAGCACTTCCGATGATCCTTCAGACTTCCAACGGACTCTCAAACTCCCAACATACTTAACTTTGGCAATTTGCTTTATGTCTTCATTACTATCATAGTTAATCCTATACACTTATCTCAATAATATGGATTAGATCAAATAACCTATCAATTGACTTCATCATCAAAATTTGATGATGACAACTAGTGGAAAAGCCGGTGGCCTCAAGAGAAGAGGAATCGAGAGTGGACATAGGTCGGATGACCGAACCACTATAAAACTCGGTTTGCATTTATATTCTTGCATTTACCTTTCTGTAAATCTTTACTTTACTTGTTCACTGCACTTCATCTTCTTTAAACATTCTCGAGTTTAGGTTAGAGCTTTTTCGACACGATTTTAGTCAAAATGAAGGTTTCAACGATCAAAGTTTTCGAAATCGTTTTAAATCGCTGAAAATTATCGTACTTAATTGTTGCACTAATTCAACCCTCCCCCCTTTTAGTGTCACTCAGATCCCAACAATTAGTATCAAAGCCTCGTTATTTCTCTTTCGGATTCACACCAGCGAGAAATGGTTCTTTACGGCTTTCAAGAGGGTTTTTCGATTGTTCGTCCTCCGTTCTTTAATGGGTCGGACTATACTTATTGAAAAACTCGAATGGGAGTTTTCTTGCTTTCTATGAATTTAGATTTATAGAATATTATTGAAAATAATTTTCAACTTCCCTCTAAACCAATGAACAAATGGTCGGATTTAGAGAGGAAATCTTTTTCTTTAAATGCAAAGGCTATGAATGCCTTATTTTGCTCTTTGGACAAAATGAGTTTATTTAGATTTCAACTTACGAAACTACTTTTGATATTTAGCGCGCACTTGAAATCATGCATGAGGGAACGGTAGAGTCAAAGACTCGAAAGTAAACCTTCTTATGTATGATTTTGAGCTTTTCGGAATGACACCAAGAGAGACTATAAGCGACATGTACACCTGTTTAACGGATATCATTAATAGTCTAAGAGCTATTGGTAAATCTTTTTTGGATTTTGATCTTGTAAACAAGATTTTAAGATCTCTTCCAAAAAGGTGGGATCCTAAAGTAACCACAATACAAGAGGCTAAAGATTTAAATAATTTACCTATTAAAGAACTCATTGGCTCTTTAATAACATATGAAATGAGTTTCTTGGAATATGTTGAACTCGATGAATACAAGAACCACCTTCCCAAGAATAGGAAAGATTTGAAACTTTAGACAAATGAATGCCACTTGAGTGATGAGGATAACGATGAACTTGAACTTCGAACACTAAAACTTAAAATGTTCATAAAACAAGAATCTAAAATAAAAAATGAACTTGAACGGAGGAAGAGGCCAAAGAAGAGGAACGCACCTAAGAACGAATCCAAGTGCGAGATGGAGAACTATGCTTTGACGGCTCTCAACAATAAGATAAGCAACTTAACCAAAACTCTCTTAAATTATTTTAAAATTACATAATGTTTTTCATGAGTACTTAATTTAGATAGTAGGAAATAAAAAAAAATTATTTTCAAAAATTATCATGCTTTTCTTTCTAGTATTTTTTAAAAGTAAAAATTATGATTGATGATTGGATGATTTATACAATTCCATGAATGTTTATGATTTTTGTATCGGATTTTAATATATGGTTTTGACACAAATTTTAATTAGCATAATTATGTTTAATAGGATTAATCCATGATTGTGTACTTTAGTTTTCATGCTTAATGAGGATTTGAAGTAATGAAAATTGAAATCCTACGTTTTGGAACAATATGTTTTTGGTATTGATGGTTTTCATGATGAAAATTATCTTTCGGATTTATAAATTGTTACATGATTTTGCTAAAGTTTGAGCATGACTCTTGATTTTTTTCTCTAAGCTAGAATCATGTAACAAGAAAAATTTTGTTATAACAAATAACAATGAAAGAAAGAATGATGGAATTAAAAGTGGTTTTGATGATGCTTTCGGTTCTAAATACGATGCTTGACCCTTGCATGAAAAATCTAAACATGCTCACTCAAATTGAAACATATAAAATGAGAAATACACTATCATGATGTTTTGTGTTTCATGTGCTTGGTCTTGATGGCTTTAACAAAATCTTGTCTCAAATTTACAAGATAATGGTTTTCGTATGAAAATTTTGATCATGCTTATATGAAATCAATTTGCATCAAACGAAATACATTAGAATAACAAAAAGTACTATCATGATGTCTTATGCTTGATGTGTTTTGTCTTGATGGTTTTTATGATAAACTTTGCCTTTTACTTTTGAATGTGATACTTATTTTTATTAAAGGCAAAGGCATGTTTATATGAAATCAATGCATGAATTGAAATCACTAAAAGAGAAATGCGTGTTTCTTGAACATCTCTCTTTCTCTAAAGTTTCAGATTTTTCAATAAAAGACAAGTGATGAACTCATGCCATTATTGATAAATCTCTTCACTATAATATGATTTGAATTGAATTTTATGCCCTGTGTGTAATATGCTATATTTTTGGCTCTTGATGATCTTTTTTATGGGATTTTGCCTTTACATGTTGAACTTTCATGTTTATCTCTATTTTCCATAAAAGACAAGTGATGAATTCATTTATCATACTTTGTGAGTCACTTGAATTATAAATGAGGTTTCGATGATGTGTTAAAGTATCCATTTATATGAATCTATGAAAATGATTTTGATGACAAGTATGAAGTAGTCAAGTTGAATTTGAATGAAACTTGTTAATGATTCTTGACTCTTCTCTTAATCTCTACCTATCATGACTTTTTGAGATATATATAATGCTTGAATCAAGTTCTAAAAGATTTCATTTTCTAATAAAGAAATGTTATTGAAATCATGATCTTGACAATTATAACATGAAGTTATATATATATTAAGATCGTTCATTATGCTTCTTTCGGTTATCAAAAGAGAATTTTTCAAATGAAATGCAACTTGTCTTTTGATTTCTTGGAACTCATTACTTGAATATTTTTTATATGAATTCATGATAACTTAAGATGTCTTTTGGTGTTCGTGACATAATTTCTTTACGACTTGTATGCCTCATGATTGAACTATTTTGAGTCTTCGTTCCCCTTCTTTTTGACAATGACAAAAAGAGGAAAGAAAACATGTTAGCATTTATGATCATGACTTGATCTTGGATTCTCGAACTTATAACTTAAGATATTTTTAATTGGAATCGAAATCTTTTTCCTCTATAATTTTTTCATTTTATCATTCATTAAAGAGGAAAACAATCAAAGTCTTGATATCTCAATAATTGATGCTTGGAATTATTTCTTATGATTCATAACAAAATGAGAGATATTGTGCAAGAATCTAGATATCTTTCTTATTTTCCTAAGATTCGTGTTGATATCATATCCTTCATGATTTAGAAATGACATGATTACTTTGACTTGCATGCCTTATGTGATGATTGAAAATTAATTTGCTTACTGATGAATCACTACAAAAAGGATTTATCAAATGAATCTTGTCCTTCTTGAATTTTCTTGATATCATGACATGATTTCTTTATATAGCTTGTATAATGATTGAAATTTTTTTGGCCATTGAGTCCTCCCTTCTTTTTGACAAAAACAAAGGGGGAGTTAGCTTGTGCATCACAAGGAAAAAATTTTTGCTAGAGTAAGCAAAATTTCTTACTAACATATCACAAAATTGCTAGCATCTTAGTAAGTACCGTAAGAGATAGCTTGAATGTTAAATTTGCAACTTGATTTTGATTCATGACTTGGTTTTTATAAATTGATTTTGAATTATGAATGTAAACTTTTGATACCCCATAAATATTTATCTTTATTAATTATCATAATTTTAAAATTCATGTAAAGGGAAAAGAATTGTACTCTTCCCTTCTTTTTGACAAAACAAAGGGGGAGAAAATTTATTACTAGCTTGCGACTTCAATGAAAAATTTGCTAGCTCGATCATTGAAATGAAGGAACTTCCTATCTTGAACATCAAAAATTGCCACCTTGCAATTTCAAAAGAAGCAAGTATTGAATTGTCATGATTACATATACTTAAAAACTTGCTATGATTGAATGGTATAATTGAATGTTGTAAATCTAGCTTATATGTTTACTTGCATATCTTTTAAATAGCTAGAGCAATTTTTCTTTTTTGTTGATGACAAAAGGGGAGAAGTAGATTGATGATTTCATGCAATGAATGAAGTATTGAATATTTTATATATTTGCATGATGGTTTGATGTTTTTCATAACATGTTGCTTGGATTTGGCATAATCCAAGGGTTCTATCAATATGGCATATTGATAGGAGGAGTTTTGTTTTATGTTCTTCCATTGCGTATGTGATGTCGCCCCTGGATTTCTCAACATGGGCGGTATCACCGCTTGCATTGGGTGGTGCTACCGCTTGCAGCACTTGAAAACAGGGACTCTGGTAATACCATCACCAGCTTGGGTGGTACCATCACCTATCAACTTTAGTGCTAGTGGTACCACCACCAAGACTAGGTGATACCACTGCCTGTAGCTTAGAAAAGTATGTTTCTTTTCACTTTTTCAACTCATAGGCGATTACACTACTAGTTTAGCGGTGCCATCGCCTCACCCAACTTTTGGGTCACTAAATGAGCCTCCCAATAAGCCCAAATCAATCCCAATTTAAGCCCAATTGGCTCCTAATTGAGTTAGTATGGTAACAATTAAATCTAACTCAATTTTAACTTAGCCTTTAGCAATTAAGACATAAATAACTAAAGATAAGAATTCATTGCTGCTTGGCATGTCATTTCATTTGAACATCATCTGAACTTCTGGCACGTCATCCGAATCTTCAACGTATCACCCGGTTCTTCAACATGTTGACTTCTACAACTTTTGATCTTAGTGCAACATCCAATTCTTTGGGCCTGATGCCCAATTTCTAACTCTGGCCCAACATCTAATCTTACTTTAATTGTTTTGCCTTTTCTGATCGAAGTTAGTCCAACACTTTTCTCAAAATACAAATTAGATCACAAACTTATCAATTGATTTCATCATCAAAATCTAAGATTCAATAATCTTCCCCTTTTTAATGATGATAATCAATTGATGACGGAGTTAAACTCAACTCCCCCTATCTATATGCCATATCGAAATAAGATAAACTTGAATTCAAAAGGAATAATAACCTTTGAATTCAAGTGACACAATTTTGATCATATGTAACATATTATATTAAAATTTCATACATTATGCATTATAGTTTCAAATCATCAAAAGATAACATGCACAATTACAACTCATCATCACTTTATGCATGATGCCAAAAACAAATCAACATCACTTTCAAAACATTAAAATTTTCAACCATTCATTACTTCATGCATGATACCAAAATTAACATCCTTTTGGGCATAACATACATGATACCAAAACATTAAAATTTTTAATCATTTTAGGCATAACATTTATTACTTCATGATACCAAACATTCATCATTTCTCCCCCTTTGTAATCAACAAAAAGGAGAAACATTCAAGCTTGATAGTATTTTAGCAAGTTTTACATCACATTTAGAACATGCAAGCTAGCAAGTTTATGAGATGTATAATTAAGTAAAATTTTTGCAAGATAGCAACTTTTGCTTCTTGAAATAGGCAAGCTAGCAATATTTGCAAGATAGCACTTCTCTTTAGATGTGTTGGTACTTTTAGTTCTTCTTGAGATGTGTAAGCTATTGAATCTCGGATTTTGATGATGAAACTAATTGATTGTATTTTATTATCTAACTACGATTTGAGTTACGCAGGTCTACTATCGATCAGGAATAGACAGTTGATACTGGAGGAATTAACATTGCGCCGAGTGATCACGTCAGGATATTGGAGGTCGAGCCAGAGGTTTGATCGACAATCAGCAGAAAGCTTTGTACAACGGGCATCGGGCCAAGAAGAGCGTATTGCGCCAAGGATATCGGGGTTGCGGAGGTCAATCGCTGATTGGGTAACAAAACGCAAGAGAGGACGATGCGCCGAAGAATCGGACGAAGTGCCGACCAATGACGTGCTAAGCAACAAAATGTCAATTCGTATTGTAATAATTGTCTAGATCGAAGTAGAGTTTTGTTTGTGTGTGTGCAGGATTAACTATAATAACGATAAAGATATAAAGTGAAACAAAATGTCGAAAGACAACTGTGATGGATCGTTGGGAGTTCGCGAGTTCGACGGAAGTCCGAAGATTCGTTGGGAGTGTTGTCGGAACTGGTCGAGAACGAGTAGGGAGCTTGCCAAAGGATTTTCGAAAGTTTGCCAGAAAGTACATTGGAAGTTCATGGAGCTTGCCAAGAAAGATCAAAGCTTACTAAAGAAGCTCGTTGGAACTGGCCAAGATCATCATGAAGTCTAGGAGCTTACCAAGAATCCACAGAATGGTTTTCGAGGGTTCGTCAGAAGACCGTCGGAAGTTCGTTGGAAGCTCACCGGAAAAAGTCTTGACTTGTTGGACTTTATAATAGCTTAGAAAATGTTATTAATGTCATAGTTAGCATGTTAATTTGGGTTAGGATTATGTGTTAATCCTATAACCCAAGTAGGGGCCAATTGGGCTCGATAAAGGACTGGTTTAGGCTGAGTTTAAGGCCCAACCAATGATCTAGAACCTGCTTGGCGGTGGCATCGTCCAAGACCCGAGAGCATGGGCAGTGGCATTGCCCAAGTCCCGAGAGTCCAAGCGGTGGCACCGCCGAGTTGGGCGGTGGTACTGCCGTTGGGCAGCGAGCCTAAGCGGTGGCACTGCCACTGACAGGCAGTGACACCGCCAGCACCAGAAAAATCGAAAGTGATTCAAATTTGGGCTCCAAATTTGAATTCTCTTGAGGCCTATAAATACTCCTCTCATCCATGGATCAAACACACGTAAAAACTAAGAAAGAAGTAGGGAAAACTTTATTAAAATTGTGTTAAAACCTTCTCTCTTATTCTAAAGTTTGATCTAGCCTTAGAGAGAGGTGAGAGGCCTTGGAAGGGTTACCTCCTAAATCTGTCAAAAGGAGAGAGCTGTAAGGGAGTTGATCCTCACCAGTTGGAAGGAGGATAGCTAGTGGAAAAGCCAGTGGCCTCAAGTGAAGAGGAATCGGAAGTAGATATAGGTCGTATGACCGAACCACTATAAATCGATTTGCGTTTATATTCTTGCAATTTACTTTATTGCAAATCATCTTCACTTTGATGCTCTACCTTCTCATCTCCTTCTTATGAATCAATTTACTTCTAAAGCATCTTTTGTTATGGATTTAATTGAAGCTTAATTTTCAATGTATGAAGTTTCTGAAAGTTGTTTTAAATCATTGAATTTATCATTCTTAACCGCTGCACTAATTCACCCCCCCCTTTTTAGTGCCACTCGATCCCTAACAATTGGTATCAGAGCCTCGTTATTTCTCTTTCGGATTCACACCTGCGAGAAATAACTCTTAATGGTTTTTAAGAGGTTTTTTCGATTGTTCATCCTCCATTCTTTAACGGATCGGACTACACATATTGGAAAACTCGAATGAGAGTTTTCTTGATTTCTCAAGATTTAAACTTATGGAATATTATTGAAAACGGCTTTCAACTTTCCTCGAAACCAATGAATGAATGGTCGAACTTAGAGAAAAAATCTTTTTCTTTAAATGCAAAGGCTATAAATGCCTTATTTTGTGTTTTAGACAAAAATGAGTTCAATCGGATTTCTACATGCAAAACGGCTTTTGATATTTAGCGGACACTTGAAATCATGCACGAGGGAACTAGTAGAGTTAAAGACTCAAAAGTAAACCTCTTATTGCATGATTTTGAGCTCTTCTAAATGACACCAAGCGAGTTTATCAACAACATGTACACCCGCTTCATGGATGTCGTCAATAGCTTGAAAAGTCTTGGTAAATATTTTTCGAATTTTGAACTTACTAATAAGATCTTAAGATCCCTTCCAAAAAGGTGGGATCCTAAAGTAACGGTAATACAAGAAATAAAAGATTTAAATAATTATCATATTGAAGAACTAATTGGCTCACTAATGACATATGAAATGAGCCTATTGGAACATGATGAACATATGAACCACCTTCTAAAGAACAAGAAGGATTTGGTACTTCGGACTATAAAATGTCATTTGAGTGATGACTCAAGTGATGAGGACAATGATGAACTTGAACTTCGAACACTAAAATTTAAAAAGTTCATAAAATAAGAATCTATAACTAAAAATGAACTTGAATAGAGGAAGAGGCCAAAGATGAAGAAGAAGTGCAAAGATGAATCAAATGACGAAAAGGCGAATTAGGCTTTGATGGGTTTCAACAATGATGTAAGCAACTCACCTAAAATGTTCTTACGTTATTATGAAATTACTTGATATATTTTTCATGAATTGCTTAACTTAGTTAGTAGGAAATAAATAATTTTTCAAAAAATATATCATGCTTTTCTTTCTAGTATTTTTGAAAAGTAAAAAAAAATTAAACTGATACTTGCATGATTTGTGATATTGCCTAGGATTAATCCATGCATGTGTATTTTGATGTTTTATATTTCATTTTTAAACATGATGCTTGATCTTTAAATTTTTGTATCATGCTTAATGAGGAATTGAAATGATGAAAATTAAAATCCTATATTTTGGAATAATGTATATTTGGACTTTATGGTTTTCATGATAAAAATTATTTTTCACATTTATAAAATGATGTATGATTTTAGCAAAAATTTGAGCATTGATCATCTTGTTATAACAAATAAAAAAAAAGAATTAAAATAATTTTGATGATGCATTACGAAAACATGCTTAATGATTGTATCATACTTGATGACTTGAAATCTCATATTTTGAAATAATGTGTATAATGAATCCATGAATCTTAATGGTTTTGATGATGCTTTCGGTTTTAAAAATGATGCATGGTCTTTACAAGAAAATTTGAACATGCTTACATGAAATCAATTGTATAAAATGGAAATGCATTTTCTATCCTATTGAGATTAATGAATTCATTTTACCAATCTTGTGAATCTCATAAAAATGAACATGATGAATATTTTGGATAATAAATGAGTGTATCATGCATTTGGATTTCTCTTGAAACTTACTTTTCGGATCTATACGATGATACATAAATCTAGCATTAAAAGACAAAAGCATGCTTGCATGAAGTAAATCATAAAAAGAAAATGCATGACCTTGAAAATTCTTCTCTCTAAAGTTTTCGGTTTTGATGAATCCATGTGAATCTCTTGAATCAAATCTTTTGAAAAATGCCACATACTTAATGTGATTTGACTTAACAATCATTATGATGAAATTTGCCTTTCCATCTTGAATGTTGACATTTTATTTTTATCATAAATCATATGAATACAAATTTATAAAAATGAAATGCAATCCTCTATCTTTTCGATTCTTCAATAAATCTATGCTTGTCATGTATGAATTTATTGAATGTGATTTTTGAGGATGATTTCAGATTTGAAAATTGCTTGATTCGTATTTACGACATAAGATACATTTTAAATATGAATCATGTTTCAATCATGTTAAATGCTTCAATCATGTTCTATCTCTCTTAATTCATTTTGTTCTCCTATATTTCCTTTTTATTTACCATAGAGGAGAACCTTCTAAATGAATTATGAAATTAATGATTTGATAAGAAGTGTTTATCAAAATTCTATTTATCATTTTGCAATCTCTAAAAAGTTGATAATCACTTCATTCATATTATGAATCTCGAAAATATTTTTGATTTGATTAGGAGTTTCGAGTTGACAAAATGAGTTTGAATGATTTTAAACTCATGAGCTTGCAAGGTTAAAAATATTATAAATTTTACAAAAATTACTAGCTCATTGCAAATAAAAAATTGATAGCTTGCAAAGGCAAAACTTAGTTACAAAAGAGAAGAATTGAAAGGAAGCTAGCTTGCGTATCACAAAGTATATTAGCTTGCTTATCATTATTGATTGCTTGCTTATCATCTTTTTCCCTCATATTATGGTTTTTGACTCCCTTGAATTTATGGCTTAATATGTTGAAAATTCATGTTGCAAATTTGTTATTTTGTCATGATCAAAGCATGATGTAAAAGACTATTTGTAATCCACTTTTATTTATCAATGACAAAGGGGGAGCAACGATTATAATCTAGCAATCTAAAGAGAAGAAAAGTGCAAACTTGCTATGATGAATTGCAAGGAGCAAGTGATGGATTGCTATGCTTGGACATCCTTAAAATCCTTACTATGGATGATATTGTAAATCTAGCTTATATGTTCACTTGCATATCTTTTAAAGTACCTAAAACAACTTCTCCTTTTTGTTGATGACATAGGGGGAGAAGTAGATTGATGACTTCATGCATTGAATTGAATATTTTATATATTTGCATGATGATTTGATATTTCTCATAACATATGATGAATGTTGCTTGGATTTTGGATAATCCAAGTGTTCTATCAATGACATATTGATAGAGGGAGTTTGGTTAAACTCTGGAGAGTTAAGATTAACTCCGTTAGTCATCAATTAGTTATCATCATTAAAAAGGGGGAGATTGTTAAATCTCAAATTTTGATGATGAAACTAATTGATTATGTTTTATTATCTAACTACGTATTGAGTTATGCAAGTATACTATCAATCAAGATTAGACAATTGACGCTGGAGGAATTGACGTTGTGCCGAGTGATCATGTCAGGATATTGGATGTCGAGCTGGAGGTTCGATCGATAATCGGTAGAAGGCTTCGTACAACGGGCATCGGGCCAAGAAGAGCGTGTTGCACCAAGGATATCAGGGTTGCGGAGGTCAACTGCTGATTGGGCAACAAAACATAAGAGAGGACGATGTGCCGAAGAATCAGACAAGCACTGACCAATGACGTGCCAGGCAACAGAATGTTAATTCGTATTGTAATTATTGTATAGATCGAAGTAGAGTTTTGTTTGTATGTGTGCAGGATTAACTACGATAACGATGAAGATGTAAAGCGAAACAAAGTACTAGAAGACAAGTGTGATGGATCATTGGGAGTTCAAGAGTTTGACGGAAGTCCAAAGATTCATTGAGAGTGCTACGGAAACTGGCCGAGAATGAGTAGGGAGCTTGCCGAAGGGTTTTCGGAAGTTCGCCGAAAGGTTTGTTGGAAATTCGCGGAGTTTGCCAAGAAAGATCGGAGATTGCCAAAGAAGCTCATTGGAACTCGCCAAGATCATCATGAAGTCCCGGAGCTTACCGGGAGTTCGCAGAATGATTTTCGAGGGTTCGTCGAAAGACCGCCGAAAGTTCACCAGAAGCTTACTAGAAGAAGTCTTGACTTGTTGGACTTTGTAATAGCTTAGAAAATATCTTTAATTTCGTAGTTAGTATGTTAATTTGGGTTAGGATTAGGTGTCAATACTATAACCCAAGTAGGGGCCAATTAGGCTCGATAACAGATTGGTCTGGGCTGAGTTTAAGGCCCAACCAATGAGTTGGAACCTGCCTGGCGATGGCACCGCCCAAGTCTCGAGAGCCCAAGCGGTGGCACCGCCGGGCTGGGCAGTGGTACCGCCGCTGGGCAGTGAGCCCAAGTGGTGGCACCACCCAGTACACTGTCAGTGTTAGACTAATAGGCGGTGGCATCGCCATTGATAGTCGATGGCACTACCAGTACCGAAAAAACCGAAAGTAATTCAAATTTGGGCTCTAAATTTGAATTCTATTGAGGCCTATAAATACCCCTCACATCCATTGATCAAACACACAAAAACTGAGAAAGAAGAAAGGAAAACTTTATTGAAATTATGTCTAAACCTTCTCTCTTATTCTAAAGTATGATCTAGCCTTAGAGAGGGGTGAGAGACCTTGTAAGGGTTACCTCTTAAACCCGTCAAAAGGAGCAAGCTGTAAGGGAGTTGATCCTCGCCCATTGGAAAGAGGATAGCTAGTGGAAAAGTCGGTGGCCTCAAGTGAAGAGGAATCGGGAGTGGACGTAGGTCGTATGACCGAACCACTATAAATCGGTTTACATTTATATTCTTGCAATTTACTTTATGATAAACCATCTTCACTTTGATGCTCTACCTTCTCATCTCCTTACTTTAATCGAAACATAATTTTCAACATATGAAGTTTTCGAAAGTTGTTTTAAATCGTCGAATTTATCGTTCTTAACCGCTGCACTAATTCACCCCCCCCCCCTCTTAGTGCCACTTAATCCCTAACACAAGCTAGCATTTATGCTTTTCTTGAGATGCTAGCAAGTTACTTTCTTCCCTTTCTCATAAAAAAAATAAGACGAAGAAGAAGGGAGGATTCATCACATAAAGAAAAGAATCAAGTCATAAGTACCAAAAGTCTATGAATCAAAGTTCTATTTTGGTAAATAGAAAGAGGAAGGATTCATAGGAAATAATCATCATATAAAAGATCAAGTATACCAATAGTCCATGAATCAGGTTTCTTCTTTTATAAATTGTAAGGAGAAGGAATGGTAGGAAATGATCTTGATTTAAAAAAAAACTCAATTTACAAAAACCAAGATATCTAAAAAATGTATGAGAGGAACTCATGCATTCAGAAGATTTAACATGCCTAATTCTCTTCTAATAAAATAAAATTACTTCTTATTTAATGGTTTTATGAAAATATCAGCTAATTGATGTTTTGTATCAATAAATTCTAAAGATATATTATGGTTATTAATATGATCTCTAATAAAATGATGCCTAATATCAATATGTTTAGTTCTAGAGTGTTGAATGAGATTTTTTGTTAAACATATTGCACTAGTATTATCGTATTTTATAGGAATGGCTTTTAAGTGAATTCCATAATCTTCTAGAGTAGTTTTTATCCATATAACTTGTACACAACATGCACATGCTGTTATATATTCAGCTTTAGCTATAGATAGTGCAACTAAATTTTGTTTCTTAAAAGACCAAGAAATAAGTGCATGACTTAGGAGTTGATATGTTCCAAATGTGTTTTTTTTATCTATTCTACATCTAGCAAAGTCAACATCAGCATAAACAATTAATTCAAAATTTTTTGATCTTGGATACCATAATCCTAGATTAGCGGTTCCTTTTAAATATCTAAAAATCCTCTTAATTACTTTATGACGGGATTGGTTAGGATTAGATTATAATCTAGCGCAAAGTCCAACATTAAATATAATGTCCGATCTAATTGTGGCGAGATATATCAAACTACCTATCATACCCCTATAAGTTTTTTGATCAAACATCATGGTCTATATCTAATTTTGTGAAAATACTCATTAGTGTATCAATAGCCTTAGCACTATCCATATTAAATCATTTTAATAGATCTAAAGCATACTTAATTTGACTAATAAAAGTTTCATTGCTTAATTGCTTAATTTGTAGTCTTAAGAAAGTTAATTCACCCATTAGGCTCATTTCGAATTCTTAGCTCATACTTTTGGCAAAAGATTCATATAAAGATTTATTAAAAGAATAAAAAATGATATCATCAACATAAATTTGAATAATAAAAAAATTATTTTTAAAATATTTAATAAATAATATAGTATTGACCTTGCCTTTCCAAAAATCATTCTTAATAAGAAATGAACTTATACCAAACCCTTAGAGCTTGTTTTAATATATAGAGAGCCTTAGATAACTTGTAAACATGATTTCAAAAATAAATATTTTCAAATCCAGGTGGTTGCTCAACATAAATTTCTTTGAAAAGAAAGCCATTAAGAAAAGTACTTTTAACATCCATTTGAAATAACTTAAAATTATTACAACATGCATAGATAAGAAAAATCGTTATGGCTATAAGTCTAGTCATAGGAGCAAAGATTTTTTTACAATCGATATCTTCTTCTTAGTTGAAACCTTTGGCCACTAATCTAATCTTATTTTGAACTATGATACCAAGTTTATCTTTCTTGTTTCTAAAGATCTATTTAGTGTCTTTTACTAAATAGTCACTAGGTCTAGGAATAGCTTCCACACCTCATTTCTCTTAAATTAATTCAACTTTTCTTGCATTGTGATAACCCATGAATCATTTTTTAGAGCTTCGTCAATATATTTCGGTTCAATTTGAGACAAAAAAGCCACATTCACATAAAATTTTTTAAAAGAAGAACAAGTTTAAACACTTTTTGATGTATCTCTAATGATTAGCTCCTAAGGATGAGCATCTACATACTTTCATTCCTTGGGTAAGGATTCCTTGGAAGTAGATGCGTCCAAGTTGTTAGGGAGACAAGAATTTTTATTTAAATTAAAGATATCAAAATCAAGATCATCATTAAAATTATTTTTCTTAAATTTAAAAATCTCATTAAAAACAATATGAATAGATTCCTCTATCACAAAAGTTCTTTTATAAAAAATATGATAAGTTTTAGAAATAGAGGAATATCCAAGAAATATGCCTTCATCGAATTTTACATCAAAATTTTCTAAGGTATTTTTTTATTTAAAATAAAATATTTATAACCAAAAATTTTAAAATATGAAATGTTGGGTCTTTTATTATTCCATAATTCATAAGGAGTTTTGGAAAGTAATGGTCTTACAAAAATCCTGTTCATGACATAGCATATCGTGTTAATGGCTTCGACCCAAAAGTATTTGGATAGGCTATGTTCGTTTAACATAATTCTTGCCATCTCTTGTAAGCTTCTATTTTTCTCTCAACTACTTCATTTTATTGTGGATTTTTTGGAGTAGATAAATTATGATTATACCCATTTGACTCACAAAAATTTTAAAAATCATGATTTGGAAACTAACCACCGTGATTACTATAAATAGACGAAATCATAAAACCCTTTTCATTTTGAATAAGTTTATAAAATTTTAAAAAATATTTAAAGTAATTATTTTTGTGTGCCAAGAAATATGTTCAAGTGTATCTACTATAATTATCAATAATTACAAAGGTGTATTTACTATCGCATAGACTTGTTGTATCAATTGGTCCAAATAAGTCTATATGGATTAATTATAGTGGTCTAAATGCTTATTTGATTCTTTGATTTAAAACTACTTTTTGTTTATTTTCCTAGTTGGCATACATTACAATTTGTCTTTGACAAATTTGATGCTAGGCATTCCTTTTACTAGTTCTTTAGTTGTAATTTGTAAGATTAGTTTCATGCTAGTATGACCTAGTCATCTATGTCAAAGTCATGCATCATCGTTTAAAGCCGAAAAATATGTTTCATCATAAAAATCATTAATATTAATAGTATATATATTATTATTTTTTAAGATAATCATAGATATATATTTGTGTAGTATTTTAATTATACAAGCATTAGATTCAAATTTAATGATGGATTCTTTATCATACAATTGACTAATGCTTAGTATATTATATTTTAAACTATCTACTAATAGTATATCTTCAATCAAAAGGTTTGACTTGTTACCTATGATTCATTTGCCAATAATTTTCTCTTTGTTATTGTCTCCGAAGGTGATGTATCCTTTGTCTTGGTTAGTGAGCTTAAAGAAGCATGTTGGATCTCTGGTCATGTGCCTTGAGCATCCACTATCAAGGTACCATCTCTTGCTCTTAGCTTTTGATTGTAAATATATCTATAAGAAAGAGAGTTCTCTTTTATGTACCTATTTAATTTTGGGTCCCTCATTAATAGATCTACCTATCTTAACTATTAGCATTGAGTTATTCATGGTTCCCTTAGGAACCCAAACTAATTTGTGTGGACTATACATTTTAAATGAACATTTATAGGCATAATACCCAAATCTATCACAAAAATTATATTTATTTTTGGGTGAAACATGTAATGTGGATCCTTTAACGAAGATAGTTAGATTTTGTTGAGTATTACTCATAAAGCCAATTCCTTTCATTCTATGAACATGTCCCTTATTAGCAAGGATCATGTTTAAAGATTTGTTATCTATTCCAAAATTTTTTAATATTTCTTGTAGTAGAATATTTTGTTTCTTAAGTAAATCTATCTCTTCACACTTAGTACAAGGAGCTAACATACAATCATTATTCTTATTTTTTTAATTTATCAAATTCACTAGCAAGAGAAGCATGATCCTTTTTTAATAATTTATATTTTTTACTAACTAATTTAAAATCATTAAATAAATTATTAAATGTATTGAATAATTCATCGTAAAGTAAGGAAGATTCGTTTGAGTTACATACCTCGTTGTCAAATGCCATTAACATGTAATTTGTAACTTCTTCTTTATTGGTAGGCTCCTCGTCTTCGGATGCACTTGGAGTCGTCCCAAGTAGTTTTGAGCACTTTCTTTTTCTTGGGTAGTTTCTTCTTCACTTGGAGACATTTATTTTTTAAGTGTCCTGGTTTCTTGCATTCATAGCATATTATTGAGTCCTTTTAGAGTTCACTTTTGTTCTTAGTATCTTGTTTTATTTTGTTCCTTTTTAAGAATTTTTTAAACTTTCTTATAGGAAGTACCAAGAAGTCATCATCATCACTTGAGTTTTCTCCTAAGTGGTCTTCTTTGGTTCTAAGTGCTAAGTCCTTCCTATTCTTTGGAAGGTTGTTCTCAAGTTCATCATATGCAATACATGTCATTTTGTAGGTCATCAAAGACCCGATAAGTTCTTTGAGCGAAAAATTGTTCAAGTCCTTTGCATTTTGTATTACCGTTACTTTATGATCCTAACTTTTTGGAAGGGATCTTAGTATTTTATTAACAAGTTTAAAGTTAGAAAAACTTTTACCAAGTACTTTTAGACCATTGATGACATCTGCAAAACAAGTGTACATGTCTCCAATAGTCTCGCTTGATTTCATAAGAAACAACTCATAACTATGAACCAAAAGATTAATTTTTGACTTTTTAACTCTACTTGTGTCTTCATGTATGACTTCAAGTGTGTGCCAAATCTCATGTATAGTTTTGCATATAGAAATCTAATTAAATTTATTTTTATCAAGAGTGCAAACCAAAGCATTTATCGCTTTAGCATTCAAAGAGAAAGTCTTCTTCTCCAAATCATTTCATTCGTTCATTAGTTCGAAAGACTTTTCAAAATCACTTTCAATAATGTTCTATAAATCAAAATCCATAGAAAGTAAGAAAATTCTTATTCTAGCTTTCCAATATGTGTAGTCCGTCTTATTGAACATAGGAGAACGAGTGATAGAAAAAGCCTCTTGATTGTCGGTAAAAGTCATTTCTCTTAGGTATTAAACCAAATGACAAAAACCTTATCTTTGATACCAATTGTTAGGATCGAATCGACACTAAGAGGGGGGGGTGAATTAGTTCTTTTGAAAAACATTCATTGATTTGAAGATTCATTCGAGAAAGCTTGTATCGGAAAAATATTTAAGATTAAAAACATTTATAGGACTGTAATATGCAAGTAAAGTAATTTGCAAAATAATTAAGTAGTAAAGAAGAGAAGGCACACTAATTTTATAGTGGTTTGATCATCGTGACCTATGTCCACTCCCGATTCCTCCTCCATCGAGGTCACTGGCTTCCACTATCGATCTTCTTTCAATAGGCAAAGATCAACTACTCTTTTACAACTCTTTCTCCTTTTCACAGATTTAGGAGATAACCTCTACAAGTCTCACACCTCCCTTAGATAGAATTCTAAACTTTTCAAGAGGAGGGGAGGAACACTTAATACTTTTCAAGATTACAACTTTGATTCACTAGAGTTTTAGCTCACTTTTTCTTATGTAATCCTAACAGGGATGAGTGGGGTATTTATAGGCCCCAAATGACTTTAAAAACAAAGCTAAAATTTAAATTTTTGGGTCTTTCATGTATGGGCTGTACCACCGCCTGCATTGGGCGGTGTTATTGCCTGCAGCACCTTGAAAACAAGGGCTCTTGCGATGCCACCACCTACCAGCTTTAATGCTAGCAGTACCATCGCCTATAGCTTAGAAAAGTATATTTTTTTCACTTTTCTAGCTCATAGGCAGTTTAAACACTAGTTTGGCTTGTTTTGAACATGATGAATATGAGAACAAACTTTCAAAGAACAGGAAAGATTTGATACTTAAAACAAAAGAAAACTACTTGGAAAAACCTCAAGTGATGATCATGATGATGATGACTTTGAACTCCTCATAATAAAAATTTAAAAAATCATAAAACAAGAAACTAAGAATAAAAATGAACTTTAAAAGAAGAAGCTATCAAAAAAGAAGAAAGCACTCAAGGATGAATCGAGCGCAACCAAAGATGAGATTGTTTTGATGGCCTTCGATAAGGTGGTAAGTGACTCAACCAAAACCCCTTTACTATGAAATTACTTGATGCATTTTATGAGTTGTTTTTAAATTAGCAAGAAATATAAAATGTAAAAAAGGGGATCATACTTCTCTTTCTAGTGATTTTAAAAATTAAAAATTTGATCATAAAAATTATATATTTTATGATAAAAAAATAGAATGTTAGATTTAAATCTAATGCTTGTATACCAAATAAGATTAATCCTATGTATGTTTTAAGAAGCAATAATGTGTATCTTGATGTTTTCCATTTTAGTTTTCAACGATGATGCATGGATTTTGTATGGAAGGCTAGAGTATGAAATCAATCACAAAATTTGGAACTAAAAGAACTTTAGCTACTTTTAATCTTATAGGAATCAATTTACATTACTTTCAATAAATTTTTTGAATGAAAGAAAAGTGATTTTGATGATGATTTTGGATTTGATAATTTGTTTTCATATTTATCCAAACACTTGATCTATTCATGTTTACAACTTGAGATATATTTTATGTTAGGACCGAAATCAGCACTAAGAGGTGGGGGGGTGTGGGTGAGGGGAGGGGGATGAATTAGTGTGTACATAAAAATGTTGGTTTGAAAATTTCGTTTCGATGAAAGATCACATCGAAAATGATAACGAAATGTACTTTTCTTAAAGTATAAAGTGAAGTGAGCAGCTAAGTAAGAAGCAAAATTAAACAGCAAAAAAAAGTGCATACTGAGATTTATAGTAGTTCGATTGTCATGACCTACGTCTACTCCTGATTCCTCCTTCATTGAGGTCGCTAGTGTCCACTAACGATCTTTTTCTCAATGGGTGAAGATCAACTACCCTCTTATAGCCCTCTTTGCCTTTTCTCAGGTTTAGGAGATAACCATATATGCACTCACTCCACTGTTAAAGTGAAATCAATGTAAAGTTAGAGGAGGGGATCTCTTTGTTAGGACCAAAATCGACACTAAGGGGGTGAATTAGTGCTGTGACAAAAATATTATCAATTCAGAAAACTCGTTCGATAAAAAGTTCATATAAGAAATCGTTTAAACTTAAAGCGTTCTTAGGAAAGTAATGAGCAAGTAGAGCAGTTTGTAGTTAAATAAGAAAACAATGAAGGTAAATAGAAAAATAGAGATCACACCAGATTTTATAGTGATTCGATCGTCCTGATCTACGTCCACTCCCGATTCCTCCTTTGTCGAGGCCATAGGCGTCCACTAACGATCTTCCTTCAATGGGCGAAGATCAACTACCCTTACAACTCTTTCTTTTAAAAGTGTTCCCTCACACACTTCTCTTAGGACTAACTCTAAGCTCTAGGAGGGGACTTCTATTGAATCTCAGATTTTGATGAAGTCAATTGGTAAATTATTTGTTCTAATCCATATTGTTGAGATAAGTGTATATGATTAACTACTATAGGATGAAAACATAAAGTGATTTACTGGCGTCAAGCTCGCTGGGAGTTCGAGAGTTCATCGAAAGTCCGAAGGATCGTTGAAAGTGTTGCCGGAACCAACTAAGATAGAATCAGGGACTTACCGAAGGTTTCGAAAGTTCACCAGAAAGATCGTTGGAGGTTCGTGGAGATCACCGAGAAGGTTCGAAAGCTTGCCAAAGAATCGTTGAGCTCGTCACAAAATCCGGGAGCTTGTTGGGAGTCCGCCAGAATAAATCCGAAGGAGTGTCGAAAGTCCACCGAAAATTCACTAGAAAGCTCACCGGAAGAAGACTTGAAGAATATCAGTTTAAATTGCTTAGAATTATGTTTCAATTTAGTAGTTAGCATGTAATTAGGGCAAGGATTAGGAAATAATCCTGTCTAAACTTTGTAAGGGCTAACCGGGCCCTTATTGGGTTGATTTGGGCCGAGAATAAAGCCCATTCAGCTTTGCTGAATGGTCCGGGTGGTGGCACCGCCTAGGCTAGGCGGTGGCATCACCGAGTGACCAAGAGCTGGGCGGTGGCACCGCTTAGCACCCAAGAGCATGGGCGATGGCACCGCTACCTTGGGCGGTGGAATCGCCCAGTACATTGTTAGTCTGACACTAACAAGCGATGGCACCGCCACCAATAGGCAGTGGCACCGCCAGCACCGGGAAACCAAAAAAGAATTCAAATTTGGAGCTCAAATTTGAATCCTCTTTGGGTCTATAAGTACCCCTCCTTTCTCAGTAGAAAAAGCACCCTTTTTGAGAGTTAGAATTGAGTAAAAAGCTTTGGTAAGGCCTTGTTTTTGATAGCTAGTGTTCACCTCCCTTTATCTCTTTGAAAAATCTATAAGAGTGTGAACCACTTATAAAAGGGTTGTAAGAGGGGTGTTTCGTCCTTCCCCTTCAACAAGATTTGCTAGTAGAAGTTGGGAGCCTTATCGGAGAAGGCTTCAAAAGTGGATGTAGGTCACTTGACCGAACCACTATACATTGTGCTATTCTTGAATGTGTGAGTGTTTAAATTTCTGAATCGTTTCTATATTAGCTGCAAATCATTCGGTTTTCATCTCCTTTACTCAAGCTACTTCAACTAAGTCATCTTCGTCGAATCGAAATCTCAATACGAACGAACTAACTATTTATGAAATCGGTTTCAAACTTATGAGTTTTAATCCGCTGTACTAATTTACCCCCCCCCCCTCTTAGTGCCTTTCCGATCCTAACAATTGGTATCAGAGCAAGGTTCACTCTCATATTTGGTTTAAAATCCAAGAGAGATAGCTTATTCCGGCATGCAAGAGGGTCACTCTATTACACGTCCGCCTATGTTTAATCAATCGGATTACACATATTGGAAGACTCGTATGAGGATCTTTCTTATTTCGATGGATTTTGAGCTTTGGAGCATCGTCGAAAATGGTTTTAAAAAATCTTCTCTTTCGACTAGCGAATGGAATGAATTGGAGAAGAAGACTTTTGCTTTAAACGCAAAGGCTATGAATGCCTTGTTTTGTGCTCCCGACAAAAATGAATTTAATCACATTTCAATTTGTGAATCGGCTTTTGATATTTGGCGTACTCTTGATATCACTCATGAAGGCACTAGTTGAGTGCAAGAGTCCAAAATCAACATTCTTGTGCATTCCTACAAACTTTTCCGAATGAAGCCAAGTAAGTTCATCGAAGACATGTACACCTGCTTCACGGATGTCATCAATAGACTCAAAGCACTTGGTAAAAGTTTTTCTAATTTTGAACTTGTAACTAAAATTTTAAGATCCCTTCCAAAGAGTTTGGATCCAAAAGTTACGGTTATTCAAGAGGCCAAGGATCTTAAAACTTTTCCTCTCGAAGAACTTATTGGGTCTCTAATGACCTATGAAATGATGTGCCATGCTCATGAAGAGCTCGAGAACCCCCTTCCAAAGAACAGGAAGGATATGGCATTAAGAACACAAGAAGACCACTTGAAAGGAACATCAAGTGATGAGTACTTTGACGAAGATATTGCACTCTTAACTAGAAAATTTAAAAAATTCATTAAAAAGGGTAAATTTAAAAATGAAACCAAAAATAAACTTGAACAAAAAAAGGACCAAGCTATATGTTATGAATGCAAGAAGCCGGGGCACTTTAAATATGAATGCCCCCAAGCCAAGAAGAAGCAACTCAAGAAGAAGAAGGCATTGAAGGCTATATGAGATGACTCAAGTGACTCCGAGGATGAAGAAGCAAGCAATAAAGAGGAGGCCAACTTCACGCTAATGGCCTTAAGAGAAGAGGTTAGTGAGTTATTTAATGAAGAGTTATCTTTTGATAAACTTTCTATGGCTTTTCATGAATTATTTGATGAATGTAGAACTATTAGTAAGAAGTTAAATTTATTAAAGAAAGAGCATGCTTTATTACAAGATAAGTTAGATAGTCTCCAAACTCCATCTTTACCCCCATTCTTTAAGTGTGAACACTTAAAAGTATCAAAAATGAGAACTTGCTACTTAAAGAGATCCTAAACAAGTTTAAGGTCGATAGCAAGGGCTTGGACATGATCCTTGCAAACAAGGGTCATATCAGAAATAGAAGTGGAATTAGATTTGTGAGTGGATCTCACCGAAATCCTACCACTTTCATTAAAGGACCCACATTACATGTATCACCTCATTTAAAATGTAATTTTTGTTATAACTCCAGACATGTTGTTTACAAATGTCCATTTAAGAAAATTAGTCCACATAAATTGATATGGGTTCCTAAAGGAACTATAAATAATTCAATGCTAAATGACAAAGTTAGTAGATCAATATTTGAGGCACTTAAAATCAAATGGGTACCTAAAAACCATCCTCTTTTGTAGAACCATTCACCATCACAAGCTAGGAGCAAGAGATGGTATCTTGATAGTGGATGCTCAAGGCACATGACCAGAGATCCATCTCAATTCTCTATACTCACTGGCAAAGAAGAAGGGTATGTCACCTTCGGAGACAATAACAAGAGTAAAATCATTGGCAAGGGAACCATAGGCAACAAATCAAGTTTTTCAATTGATGATGTATTACTAGTTGATGGATTAAAACATAATCTTTCGAGTATTAGTTAATTATGCGATAAAGGTTATATTGTTAGATTTGAATCTAATGCTTACATCATTGAAAAACTAAACAATAATATATCCATGATTGCGTTAAAATAATTAGCATAAGAGATTAGGCCATACAAGCATGAAACTAATATCTAAAATTTCTTCTAAAGAACTAGTACGAGGAATTCCAAATATCAAGTTTGTCAAGGACAAAGTATGTGATGCATATCAACTAGGAAAATAAATAAAAACTAGCTTCAAATCAAAGAATCAAATAAGCACCTCTAGACCATTACAATTGATCCATATGGATTTATTTAGACCAATCAATACAACAAGTCTAGGAGATAGCAAATATGCATTTGTCATTGTAGATGACTATAGTAGATATACTTGGACCTATTTTTTGGCTTACAAATGTGATTACTTTAAATATTTTTTTAAATTTTATAAACTTACTCAAAACAAAAAGGGTTTCATGATTTCATCGATTCGAAGTGATCTTGATGGAGAATTCTAAAACCATGACTTTTAAAATATTTATGAATCTAACGGGTATAACCACAACTTCTGTACTGCAAGAAACTTCAACAAAATGGAGTAGTAGAAAGAAAAAAATAGAAATTTATAAGAAATAACAAAAACCATGTTAAATGAACATAGTTTGATAGGACCCTAGCAGGGTTAGGTCCTACTCAACCATGTAGCAGCTAATAAAAACCCTGTGAGAATGTAATAAACCCCACCTAGCCACCTCTATCCTATAAAGAAGAGAGGCTAGGGTTTATATTTGGGTCTTTGGGCTTCTTAGCCGCCGCCCCCCTTGTTACTGGGCCGGCCCGCTAAGGTTGAGGGTAAATTGGGTAGTTCACTTAGGAAGCAGCCCCTAGGGCTAGGGTTTGGAGCTCTATATAAGCTTGTAGCCTCCACCTCTTTGGAATAAGAAAGATCAATCTACAATTGCAGCCACCAGGCTACTTGGAGGGTGGAACCCTATAGCGTTCCAAGGGTTGATCCCCCTCAAAGATCAATCTCCATAGAATTCCTCTGGGGTTCTATCATCTGGTATCAGAGCAGCGATCTTGCTGCTTTTGCTGCCATCCCTGCCGCCCACCATTAGCCAAGCAATTCCCACAATTGCTCTTGACGTCGTCGTCTCCACCATCATCTCTTGACGTAGATCAAATCAATCTACAGTCGCCACCTCTAATTGCATCAGAGATCTGGTATTTTTCTATCACCAATACCTTTTGCTGCTGCAATTTTTCATCTAAAATATCAAAAAGAAGTTTTTCTATCGATCCCTTGCTGCGAATTCCTTGCGTCGCAAAAGTTACCATCTTTGCGAACGTAGGATTGCTGCAGAAAATTTCAGCGGTGTGTTGCTGCCTTTAACCGATCTAATTGTTATCCTTTTTGAACGAAATTTTTTGTGCACCTCATAGATCATCTTGGCTCCCATCCGTGATTGATCTATTATGGAATTCATCACAAAAACAAATTCGTGTGTTGCTGCAATCTCTCATCACAAAGTGCTGAAATTTTTTTGACGAGAATTCTGCTATCGCAACTTGCACCGATTTCTTTACTACTTTGCTGCCGAAATTTCTTGATCCAATTTGTTATCCTTGTTGCTATCTAAACTAAGATTCTACCATCAAACCCCCTCCTCAAACCCCTGAGTTTTCGCTGGAAATTTCATCGAGAAACCGCTATTTCTTCGACGACAATTCTGCTCTTACGAGACAGCGCATATAGGCAGCAATTTCTACTGATTTTTGTCAAATCTTTGCTGCGAGCTACCACAAATCTAAAACCCTCTTCCCTAACCTTCATCCACTACCATCTCAGCCCAAAACTCCATCAAATCGCAGCCCCAAACAGCACCCAAAACAGCCACAAAACAAGCCTAAACCGCAGCCTACATTCACTAATCCACCAACCCTTTCAACCACCACTTCTCTCAACCAATACATGCCTTTAACTCGACAGCAAAAAAAAAGATCTTAATATTACAGATTTGGAGATATATGCTATGGCATCCGAGGAGGCAATTGATGCTAAATTCGAAGCCTTCGAGACACGAATGGAGGAGAAGATTCGGACTCTCTTTGCCGAACTTAGTTTGGGTCGACCACCGAGCCCAAAGAAATCACATCAAGGGGAGAGCTCTAATCGAAGAGATGACCTCCAAGAAAGGGGAGGCTCTATGACTGATCCCCACTATCCACGCATGAGGTGGACTTCCTAGATGGGAAGAAGGAGACCCGATTGGTTGGATCTCGCCATGGAGCGATATTTTCGTACCACAAAACCGTAGATGCATCTATGGTAGAAATTACAGCTATACATCTTGAAGGAGATGCCATACAATGGTTTGATTGGTTTGAATATACTCATGGAGTCCTCTCATGGCGACAATTCAAAGAAGGACTGCTGATCCGTTTCGGACCAACCGATTACGAGAACATCGACGGACAACTAGCAAAGATCCGACAAACCTCCACCATCCAGGAGTATCAAACCAGGTTTGAAAGGTTATCTAATCAAACTCGTGATTGGTCTGAAAAATAGTTATTGGGGACATTTATGAGGGCTTGAAGCCGAGATCCGGGGAGAAGTTAAAGCGCGACAACCGTACACGCTTATGGCCGCCATCTCTTTCGCACGACTTCAGGAGGAGCGATTGAACCATGAAGCTCGGAGGACTAGGGTCACTCCCCGACCAGCAATATTGAAGCCCTCAGCCCCCCCTACTATCAACCGAGATCCTGCACCAAAAAGGTTGACAAGAGAAGAGCTTCGAGACCGATCTGCCAAGGGGTTATGTTGGCATTGTGACGAGCCGTGGAGCCGCGAGCATCGCTGTAAAAAGGGGAGACTTCTTGTGATTGAACCAGTGGAAGAAGAGATTAGTGAACAGCTAGAAGAGAGTCTTGAACATGAGGATGAAGATATGGAAGAAGAGCCACAATCGGTCGACTTTATGGTACATGCGCTAGCCGGCTACTCAAATCCGCAAACGATGAAAGTTGGAGGCCTGCTCAAACAACAACCGATCACCGTTCTCATCGATACAGGCAGCACTAATAACTTTCTAAACAGTAAGGTTGCTGCTCGGATGGCGCTCCACATCGAAGGTTGTAGCAAGTTCGACGTAAAGGTCGCCGACGGCCGAATCCTAAAATGCGACCAAAGATGCCCGCAGGTGAAACTATTACTACAGGACCAAGAAATTGTTGCTGACTTCTTCCTCCTACCAATTGATGATTATGAGGCTGTGCTGGGCATCGAATGGCTGACGACACTAGGTGATGTCTCTTGGAACTTTTCCAAATTGATTATGAAATTCTATTGCAAAGGTAAACAGGTCACCCTACGCGGGAAGCGCGGAAACAACGTAACCACCATTTCAACTCAACGAATGGAGAAAGTTTTACACAAGATAAATGGTGGCTTTCTTATGCATCTCCAGCAGCAACCAGAGGGGGAGAAAACAGAAATTAAAAATCAAAAGATCACCCAACTGCTTGTTGAATTTGATGATGTTTTTGCTGAACCGCGCGATCTTCCTCCTACTCGGCAACATAACCACCGGATTCCAATCCTTTCGGGCAAACCACCAGCAAACACTCGGCCTTACTGCTATCCTCATGTCCAGAAGGATGAAATTGAGAAAATCGTGAAGGAAATGCTCGAAACAGGGGTGATTCGACCAAGCTGCAGCCCCTATTCCTCACCGGTGCTACTTGTGCGCAAGAAAGACGGAACTTGGCGGATGTGCGTCGACTACCGAGCTCTAAATGACATCACCGTCAAGGATAAGTACCCCATACCAGTGGTGGATGAACTTCTTGATGAATTAAAAGGAGCTCGAGTCTTCACGAAGTTGGACCTTCGATCCGGTTATCATCAAATTCGAGTATGTGAAGGCGACATCCCAAAAACTACTTTCCGCACTCACAACGGGCATTATGAATTCTTGGTAATGCCCTTTGGACTCACTAATGCTCCTTCAACCTTCCAAAGTCTCATGAACGACATTTTTCGGAGCTTTCTTCGTAAATTTGTGCTAGTATTTTTTGATGATATTCTCATTTACAGCCTTCTCTTGAGACTCACTTTCAAAGACTTGCGAATTATTCTGACGATCCTTCGAGAGAATACTTTTTGTTAAGCTATCAAAATGCAGCTTTCTCCAGTAAAAAGTAGAGTACCTTGGGTATATAATATCAGAAGAAGGAGTGGCCGTAGACCCAACAAAAATTGAAGCAATTAAAGGTTGGCCGAAACCTACAAATGTGAAATTGCTGCGTGGGTTCCTTGGACTAACGGGCTACTACCGAAAATTCGTGAAGGACTATGGGAAGATTAGTGCCCCCCTCACTTCTCTACTGAAAAAAGACGCCTTCCTATGGTCGAACAAAGCCTCCGCTGCCTTCGATAGACTTAAGGCAGCCATGACGACAACACCAGTGCTAGCACTACTAGATTTCAGCCGACCCTTCATCATTGAGGCCGATGCATCTGGAGTTGGAATTGGAGCTGTTCTCATGCAAGATGGTCGACCACTCGCATACACTAGCAAGGCATTGTCTCCCACCCATCAAAAAATGTCTATCTATGATAAGGAGATGCTCGCCATTGTGCACGCAGTAACAAAGTGGAGACCCTACCTGATTGGCCGACGATTTCAGATTAAAACCGACCATAGAAGCCTTAAGTACTTTTTGGAGCAGAAGATATCATCCCCGGAGCAGCAAAAATGGGTAACCAAACTTCTAGGATTTGATTATGAAATTATTTACAAAAAGGGGAAAGAAAACGTTGTTGCGATGCACTCTCACGGCTCCTCAAAGAAGCTGAATTTTCAGCTATCTCTCTTCCTACCACCGGCTTCCTCGAGGGCATTAGGGAAGAATGGAAGAAGGATCCAGAAACCAACAACATCATCAAAAAATTGGAGGAGGATCCAAGTGCAATAGCTCACTATACTTGGGATTCGAGGATCTACGCTATAAAGGTCGTATTGTGCTTATACCAAACTCCCCTTGCATCAAAGTCATTATGCATGAAATGCACTCCACACCTTCAGCAGGGCACTCTAGATTTCTAAGAACCTACAAAAGAGTGAAGCAAAACTTTTATTGGAAAGGGATGAAAAAAATTATTTCTGAATACGTAGCACAATGTGATGTATGTCAACAGCAAAAAGGTGAAACAGTGGCAAGTCCAGGGAAACTACAACCACTACCCATACCAGACTCGGTGTGGACTGACATCTCCATGGACTTCATCGAAGGGCTGCCACCTTCAAAAGGTAAAAGCACAATCCTTGTGGTGGTTGATCGACTTACGAAATATGCTCATTTTTGTGCTGTGCGCAATCCCTACACTGCTGTTAGTATTGCTCAGATTTTCATAGAAAATATTGTTAAACTGCATGGGATGCCAAGGTCCATTGTAAGTGATCGTGACAGGATCTTCACTAGTAAATTTTGGACCGAGTTATTTCAGTTACAGGGCACCAAACTCAAGATGAGCACTGCATACCATCCACAAACTGACGGCCAAACAGAGATGTTTAGAGACATACCTTCGGTGTTTCACTAGTGATCGACCAAAGGAGTGGACGAAATGGCTCCCCTGGGCCGAATGGTGGTACAATACTACATATCATTCATCTACAAAATGTACCCCATATGAAGCATTATATGGTCGGCCGGCTCCTGTGATTCCAAAGTATGTAATTGGCTCGGCTAAGGTAGATCAGGTTGACCAAGATTTAATTGACAGGGACAAACTCCTACAGCTGCTAAAGGATAATCTCTCTACTGCTCAAGCTAGAATGAAGCAGCAAGCTGACACACGAAGAAGTGAAAGAGAATTTTTAGTAGGAGATTGGGTTTATCTTCGCCTACAACCATACAAGCAACTATCCATCAACACACGAGCCTCCATGAAGCTATCTCCACGTTTTTATGGGCCCTATCAGATCATAGAGCGTATTGGAGCCGTGTGGCGTATAGACTTAAATTACCCGAAGATGCCAAAATTCACCTTGTCTTCCACGTGTCATGCTTGAAGCCTAAGTTGGGAGAACACGAGACACCCCAGATTCAACTGCCCAACACCACTGATGATGGAAATATTCAAGCCCAACCACAAGCCATCCTCGACCGCAGAGTCGTGATACGTCGTCGACGTCCCTCTTCAAGTACTAGTACATTGGACTAATTTACCACTCGAAGATGCCACATGGGAATCATATGAGGAGCTGAAGTCCCGGTTCCCTGAGTTCATGGAACCCCAGCCTTGAGGACAAGGCTGATTTGAAGAGGGCGGGCTTGATAGGACCCTAGCAGGGTTAGGTCCTACTCAACCATGTAGCAGCTAATAAAAACCCTGTGAGAATGTAATAAACCCCACCTAGCCACCTTTATCCTATAAAGAAGAGAGGCTAGGGTTTATATTTGGGTCTTTGGGCTTCTTAGCCGCCACCCCCCTTGTTACTGGGCCGGCCCGCTAAGGTTGAGGGTAAATTGGGTAGTTCACTTAGGAAGCAGCCCCTAGGGCTAGGGTTTGGAGCTCTATATAAGCTTGTAGCCTCCACCTCTTTGGAATAAGAAAGATCAATCTACAATTGCAGCCACCAGGCTACTTGGAGGGTGGAACCCCTATAGCGTTCCAAGGGTTGATCCCCCTCAAAGATCAATCTCCATAGAATTCCTCTGGGTCCTATCATAGTTTACCCAAATACTTTTGGGCCGAAGTTGTTAATACGGCTTGCTATATCATGAATAGGGTTCTAGTAAGACCATCTCTATCCAAGACTCCTTATGAATTATGGAATAACAAAAAACCTATTATTTCTTATTTTAAAGTTTTTGGTTGTAAATGTTTTATTTTAAATGAAAAGAATGCTTTAGGAAAATTTGATCCTAAATCCGATGAAGGTATCTTTCTTGGTTACTCTTCCATTTCTAAAACTTTTCATATTTTTAATAAAATAATGTTAGTTATAGAAGAGTCTATTCATGTAGTTTTTAATGAATTTTTGAATTTAAGAAAAAAGATTTTGATGATGATTTTGGTTTTGATGGTTTGAATTTAAATGAACCCTCTCATCAAAATAGCAACTTGGATGCATCTTCTTCCCAAATTTCCTTACCTAAGGAATAGAAGTATGTAGATGCCCATCCTAAGGAGTTAATTATAGGAGATATATTGAAAGGGGTTCAAACTCGTTCTTCTCTTAAAAAATTTGGTGTCCATGCCGCTTTTCTTTCTCAAATTGAACCTAAGTGCATTGACGATGCCTTGAAAGATGATTCTTGGGTTATCGCAATGCAAGAAGAATTAAATCAATTTGAAAGGAATGAGGTATGGAAGCTTGTTCCTAGACCTAGTGACCATTTAATTATTGGTACTAAATGGGTCTTTAGAAACAAGCAGGATGAATGCAGTATCGTGATTAGAAACAAGGCTAAACTAGTAGCCAAAGCTTCAACCAAGAAGAAGGTATCGATTATGAAGAGACCTTCACTCCTATGGCAAGATTAGAAGTCATTAGGATGCTCCTTGCCTATGCTAGTAGTAATGATTTTAAACTATTTCAAATGGATGTCAAAAGTGCTTTCTTAAATGGCTTTATTTCTGAAGAAGTGTATATTGAACGACCTCCCGGATTTGAAAATTCTCTTCTTCCTAATCTTGTGTTTAAATTAACTATGGCTCTCTATGGACTAAAATTCTCTTCTTCCTTTCTCATTTCAAATAATTTTACTAAAAGCAAGGTTGATACTACATTGTTTATTAAATATTTTAAAAATAATTTTCTTATTGTTCAAATTTATGTTGATAATATTATTTTTGATTCTTCGGATGAATCACTATGTAAATCATTTGCCAAGTGTATGAGTCATGAATTTGAAATGAGCCTAATGGGAGAATTAACCTTCTTTTTAGGATTACAAATTAAATAACTTTGCAATGGTATATTTCTTATTCAATGTAAACATACATTAGAATAGTTAAAATGATTTAACATGGATGGTTCAAAAGCTATAAACACTCCTATGAGTACTTCCACTAAGTTAGATTTGGATGAAAGTAGAAAAAATTTTGATCAAAAAACATATAGGGGAATGATAGGCAGCTTAGTTACCTCATCGCAACTAGACCAGATATCATATTTAGTGTAGGTCTATGTGCAAGATTCCAAGCTAATCCTAAGTTATCTCACCTTAAAGCTGTTAAAAGAATCCTTAGGTATCTAAAAGGAACTCCTAATCTAGGATTATGGTATCCAAAATCCGATAACTTTGATTTAAAAGCCTATGCAGATGCGGATTTTGGTGGATGTAGAATAGATAGAAAGAGTACATCCGGAACATACCAATTTTTAAGACATGCACTTGTTTCTTAGACTTCCAAGAAATAAAATTCGACTGCACTATCTATGGCGGAAGCCGAATACATAGCTGCAAATGCATGTTGTGCACAAGTTGTTTAGATGAAAAATACATTAGAAGACTATAGAATTTATTTAAAGAACATTTCCATAAAATGTGATAATACAAGTACTATTTGTCTAACCAAAAATCCTATTCAACACTTTAGAACTAAGCACATTGACATTAGGCATCACTTTATATGAGATCATGTCAATAATAATAATGTCATTCTAGAATTTATTGATACAAAACACCAATTAGTGGACATCTTCACAAAACTCCTAAATGAAGAATAATTTGACTTCATTAGAAGAGAATTAGGCATGCTAAATTTTTCTAATACATGATGTTGTATGTTTCTTTTCTAAAATTTTCCAACTTCGGTTTTGATTGTATCATCTTAATATTATCTCTTCATTTTTTAATGACATATTTACAATATCATCTTGGCATTTTGATCTTCCTATTTTGATTCTCCTCTTCATTTGATGAATTATGTCATGACTTTTGATGAAATGATTAAATTTTCAGTTTTGATAGTTTCACATTGATATTATATTTTCGCATTTTGATGACATCTTTATATAATAGAGCTCTCATTTTTATCTTTCGATCATAATCTTGATGAAAGCTATCATGATGGAGTTTTCCTCTTTCTTTAAATAGTAATGATGTAGTAAAAACTAATTTAAGTATGACTAAAGATATTTCATGACTTGCATTTTATATGAAGCTTAACATATGCATAAATTAATGTCATGAATTATGCAAAATTAAGTTCTTAAATGTTCATTTTTTATTTTTATTCTTGTGAAAATCGGTATGATTCAAGGTTTTATGACTTCCTCCTCGTGAATCACTACAAGAATGCCACGTCGAATTCTTTTTCTTCAAATTTTTGATATTGATATATTTCATTCATTGAAGTTTTATAAACTTTGAAATCTCATTCTCATGGATTTTACCTTAAAGTATGAAATCTTTGATGAATAACTTTAATGATCAATCCTTTCACAATTATATGCTTGAATTCTTAATCAAAAATTGAGTCTTATAAATTCTTCATGAGCTTTTTGAAACTCTAATGTTTTTTTTTCAGATCTCATGAACATAAATAAAAATGATCCAAATATTTTTCAAATTTATTCATGTATTATGTTCAACTCATTTATCATATGCTTGATAATTGACCACTCATTTTTTTTGTGGTATGATACCTTATGGTGGCTACTTCACCTCCTTTTTGTTGATAAAAAAGGGAGAAAAAATGTAAAATTAATGACAAATGACTTATATGTAGCAATATATTGGAATGAAAAATGGCTTCATGTATCGTATCACATCGCAATAACTTATATGGTTCATATTGCAAATTGCTTTTGCCATGCTTTGAAATCAAAAATTATTAATATGCTTAAAAGCATCGCAATGTATTGCAATATATCTCAAATGCTTAAAATGTAAATTTTCTTGAGATAAGCTATTATTTCATTTGATATCATGCCTTAATCTTGTGCACTTCGTTGATATCATTTGATCCTTGTGTTATTTCAATTTGTGATTAGTTTCTCTTGTCGAAATAATGAATGTCTATCATTCAACTAGAAAATGTATATCATGCCATGATATTGTGAAAAATATGAAGTTTCATATTTATGGATGAAAATTCAAGCTTGTTAAGCATGATGATAAGTTTAATGAATGAAACTTATCAGGTTCTGAATGAATTCAAGAAGATTGAATTCAAGTGTTGTTACCTTCTCATTACATGGCATATAGATAGGGGGAGTTAACATTAACTCCATCATCAATTGATTGTCATCATCAAAAAGGGGGAGATTATTGAATCTCGAATTTTAATGATGAAGTCAATTAGTGAATTATTTATTCTAATCCATATTGTTGAGATAAGTGTGCAGGATTAATTACTATAGGATGAAACATAAAGTGATTTACCAAGGTCAAGCTCATTGGGAGTTTGAGAATTTACCAAAAATCCGAAGGATCGTCGGAAGTGTTGCGGGAACTAACCGAGATAGAATTAGGGACTTGCCGAAGGTTTCATAAGTTCGCCGGAAAGATCATCGGAGGTTTGCAGAGATCACTGAGAAGGTTCGAAAGCTTGCCAAAGACTCGTTGAGCTCGCCACAAAATCCAAGAGCTTACTGGGAGTCTGCCGGAATAAATCCGAAGGAGTATTGGAAGTCTACCGGAAATTCACCGGAAAGCTCGCTGAAGAAGACTTGAAGAATGTCAGTTTAAATTACTTAGAATTATATTTCAATTTAGTAGTTAGAACATAATTAGGGCAAGGATTAGGAAATAATCCTGTCCAAACTTTATAAGGGCCAACCGGGCCCTTGTTGGGTTGATTTGGGCCAAGAATATGGCCCATTCAGCTTTGCTGAATGGTCCGAGCAGTGGCACTACCCAGGCTACGCGTTGTCACTGCCTAGTGGCCAAGAGCTGGGTGGTGGCATCGCTGCCTTGGGCGGTGGAACCGCCTAGTACATTGTCAGTCTGAAACTAACAAGCGGTGGCACTGCCAACACTGGGAAACCCAAAAAAAATTTAAATTTAGAGCTCAAATTTGAATCCTCTTTGAGTCTATAAATATCCCTCCTTTTTCAGTAGAAAGAGCACCCTTTTTAAGAGTTAGAATTGAGCAAAAAGCTTTGGCAAAGCCTTATTTTCAATAGCTAATGTTCACCTCCCTCTTTCTCTTTGAAAAATCTGTAAGAGTGTGAACCACTTATAAAAGGATTGTAAGAGGGGTGTTTGGTCCTTCCCCTTCAACAAGATTTGCTAGTGGAAGTTGGGAGCCTCATCGGAGAAGGCTTCGAAAGTAGATGTAGGTCACTTGACCGAACCACTATACATCGTGTTATTCTTGAATGTGTGAGTGTTTAAATTTCTGAATTGTTTCTATACTTAGCTGTAAATCATTCAGTTTTCATCTCCTTTACTCAAGCTACTTCAACTAAGTCATCTTCATCGAATCAAAATCTCAATACGAACTAGCTATTTACATAATCGCTTTCAAACTTACGAGTTTTAATCCATTGCACTAATTCACCCCCCTCTCTTAGTGCCTCTCCGATCCTAACAACTTATATACTTTAAAAAATTACAAACTTAGAATCATAAAGTTTTCACTTTCTTTTCTTATTTAATTTTTGCTATTCTAAGCAGGAATATCCGAGATATTTATAGACCCCAAATGGCTTCAAGAAATGGAGTCAAAACTTAAATCCTCGAGATTTTAGGGTACTAGTTGTACTATCACATGGGCTGGGTAGGACCACTACCTACAACACTGACATTGGGTGGTACCACTGCTTGACACCAAGTGGTACCACTGCCTGGTTTGGGCAGTACCACTACCCAGACACTACTTGGGAGGGCAAGCCTCAAGTGGTTCCACCGCCAAGCCTGGTGGTGCCACCATATAACGTGGCTCCAAGTCACTATTTGGGCCTTCCTCTTGGCTCAAATAGCCCCTATTCTAGCCCATTTGACTCCTAATTAAGTTGGCCTAATTATATTCAAAACTAATTCAATTAGATCTCTAAACTACTTTAATCTAGATATATTACTGCAAGTATTAGTCACATGTTGTCTGGCATGCCATTGGTTCATCCAGCGCTTCGTCTAAACCTTCGACGCATCATCCTTTCTTGTGACATATTCCATAATCAGCCTGTTGACCTCTGCAACTCCGATCTCCTTGGCACAATATTCGCTTGTTCTGGCCCAATGCCTGAACTCATGGTACGAAGCTTTCTATCGGTATGATGATCAATCTTCTGACATGTTTTACTTCAAATTTCAACATTGATTCTTCCTACTTTAATTATCTTTCCATGATCGAAGCTAGTCTTGCATCACTCAAAATATGGATTAGATCATAAACTCTATCAATTAGTTTCATCTTCAAAATTTGAGATTTAACAATCTTCCCCTTTTTTATGATGACAACCAATTGATAATCGAGTTTTACTAAACTCCTATTAATATGCCATATTGATAGAAACTTTTAATTCAAAAAATTATGAGAATTTCATGAATAATCATAATTTCAATACATCATTCCATGCATGATACCAAATTATTATAATTTCTCCCCCTTTGTCATCAACAAAAGGAGAAATGTATCTGGCAAGATTTTGAGATATGCAAGTTTTACAACATTTAAGCTAGCAATTTCATGAATTTTACATCACTTTACAACATGCAAGCTAACAAGTTGGCAAGTGTTAATTATCTTTGAAGTATGAAGGCTAGCAAGTTTTGCTTCTCTTGAGATGTGCAAGATAGCAAGTTCTTTCTTCTATTTTGAGAAGTGCAAGCTAGCATTTTTTTTTGCTTCCTTTAAATATGCAAGCTAGCAAGACTTTCTCCCCCTTAGTCATTGTAAAAAAGAAAGGAGGAATATAATGATATATTTTTTTATCTTTTTAGGACAATACTCTAATATGTTATGATTACAATCGGCATTAAGTGGGGGTGAATTAGTGCAGCGATAAAATCGTTAGATTTCATTAATTCAGAAAACTCATTCGATAAAAATCTTTCATCCATTGAAAATCGATATTGGAAGTGTACTTAACTTAGAGTAAGTAAACTTAAGCAATTAACTTAGAAAGTAATGGCAATGATAATGATAAATAGAATAGAAATTGCACACCGAAGTTTATAATAGTTCGGTCGTCCGACCTACGTCCACTCCCGATCCTCCTTCGTTGAGGCTACCAGCATCTACTAATGGTCTTCCTTCAATGGGCGAAGACCAACTACCTTTTGCAGCTCTTTCTGCTTTTTATAGGTTTAGGAGACAACCTTTACAACCCCACTCATCCCTCTCTTAGGCTTAACCAAAACTTAAAGCTAAAGGAGAAAAATTTTCACAATTACAATAGAGTTTTCCCTCTTTTTGTTCTCAGTTGGTATGTTATCTAACTAGGGATGAGAGGGATATTTATAAGCCCCAAGTGAATTTAAACTTGAAGCCAAAATTTGAATCACCCTAAGTTTTCAGGCTACTAGTGATACCACCACTTGACACTAGGCGGTACCACCGCCTAGTCTGGTGGTACCACCGCCTGATACAGTCTCGGAGACTATGTCTTGAAGACTGAGCAACTAGTGGTTCCACCATCGGTTCTAGCGGTGCCACAGCTTGACCCACCTATTGGGTCTCTATTTAGGCCTTTCATTTGGCCAAACACAGCCCAAACTTGGGTCCATTGGGTCTCTAATTAAGTTGGCCTAATTCCAACCCAATTATAATTTAAACCTACTTCAATCTAAATAATTATTATAAAAATTGAATCAATTATTGTCTAGCATGTCATTGGTTCATCAATGCTTCATCCAATTCTTCGATATATTATCCTCTCTTGCGACCTATTGCCTAATCAGTTGATCTCCGTAACTCCAATCTCCTTAGTGCAATTTTTGCTCTTCTTGGGCCGATACCCAAACCCATGGCATGAAGCCTTCTACCGATACGTCGATCGATCCTTTGGCTCAACGTCCAATTTTCTGACATGTTTCACTCCGGCCCAACTTTTGATTCCTCCTGCTTTAATTATCTCTTCCTGATTGAAGCTAGTCTTGTGTTACTTAAAACGTAGATTAGATCATAAACACTATCAATTGGTTTCATCATCAAAATTCAAGATTCAACAATCTCTCCCTTTTTATGATGACAATAATCGATGACGAAGTTAATCTTAACTCCCCTTGTCAATATGTCATATTGATAGATCCTTTAAATCAAGAAATCATGCTATATTTCAAAACATAAAAGTACATCATATCATGCATGATTCAAATCATCATAAGTTCTCGCCCTTTGTCATCAATAAAAAAGAGATGTGCATCTAGTAAATTTTTAAGATATGCAAGTTTTACAACATACAAGCTAGTAATTTATCATACAAGCATAGCATGTTTTAAAGAAGTGCAATTTTGCTTCTTGAGATGTGTAAGTTTGCACTTTTGCTTCTTTTGAGATAGTAACTTTTTGCTTCTCTTTACGTTGTTCAAGCTAGTAACCTTTGTTTCTTCTCTTTTTGAGAAGTACAAACAAATTTTGCCCTTTTTTTACAAGCTAGCAATTCTTGGCGATGTTCAAGATAGCAAGTTCTTTCTTCTCTTTTGAGAACTACAAGCTAGCAAATTTTCTCCCCCTTAGTCATTGTCGAAAAGAAGAGAAAAATACAATGATATAGTTTCTTCTTCTTACAATAACTTTTCACATCAATTAAAAATTTGCATCAATAAAAATTTACATCAATATTTGAATCATCACATGAGGCATACAAGCCATAAATACAAAGAAATCATGTCATAAAGGATATAATATCAAAGATCATCAAGGATTAAGTCATGAGTACCAAAAGACATGATTTATTTTGACAAATCTCCTTTTGCAAATAATGAAAAGAACCCTTAGGAGATCAAAGATCTTGAAAAAAAAATCTTAAGTATTAAGTATCAAGATAATGATTCATAAATATTCTTTTTTAATAAAATAAAACATAGGAAATAAAATAGCAATGATACCAATCATGATTCATTTGGTAGTAAATAACAAAAGAAAAACTTGATTCATGCATAAGAAATCTCAATTTATCATGATTCATAAAAAAAATAAGTTATGATTCCAGAGATAAAGAGAAAAGTCATGAATTATTTGAAAAATCTCATTCAAATTCAATTCGTCAACTCTAAGCTCATTATCAAAATTACTTTCATAGATTCATAAATAACATAAATAAATTTGGATAAAACTCATCATCACATCATCAAAATCTCTTTCATAATTCAAGAGATTCACAAAAGATAATCTATATGGATTCATTAATCTTTAGTCAAAAATTAAAAAGCTTTAAAGATAGAGAACTTTTTATGGACAAAGTATGCATTCCTCTTTTAGTAATTTATTTCATACAATCATGTATTTATCTTTTTATGGCAGATAAAACCATGCATCAACATTTAGGACTAAAAAATAAATTACGTTATAAAAACCAACAAGACCAAAAATATAACACATTAACCATATGGCATCTTCAAATAAAAGATTTGATTTAATATTATAATATATTTTCCTTTTTATGTGTTTCAATTTATATGATTAATCTCACATAAGTATACTCAAGTTTTTCGTATAAAAGCCATGCATCATGTTTAAAACCGAAAAACAATACAAATTCATCAAGATACACATAATTACTTCTTATAACATACAAGGAATTAATGTTATTTGATGTGCAAGTATTATCATAAAATATGCAATTATAATGATTATTTTTTTACTTTACTAGAAAGAGAAGCATGAAATTATTTTTGCATTTTATATTTCCTACTAACTATTTCAAAATTATTAAATCATGAAAAGTACTACACTATTTCATGGTAAGGTAAAATAGAATTGATTGAGTCACTTACGACATCTTTGGATATACTTGATTCGTCCTTGAGTGCCTTGAACGCCTTCTTTTTCTTTTGTGCAAGCATCTTCTTCTTCAGTTGTGGATAATCGTTTTTGTAGTGCCCTAGTCGATTGCATCTATAGCAAGTTATAGTGTTCTTTTATAAGTTCATTTGTATTTTTAGTTTTTTGTTTTATGAATTTTTTAAAATTTTCTCATCAAAAGCTCTATGTCATCATCAATTGAGCTTTTGCTTGAGTGTTCTATAGTTCAAAGTGCTAAATCCTTCTTATACTTTGGAAGTTATTTTTCATGTTTGTCATGTGCCAAATGAGACATTTTATAGGTCATCAAGGACCCGATATGTTCTTCAAATGGAAAATCATTTAAGTCCTTTGTCTCTTGTATTGCGATTATTTTCAGATCCCAACTTTTTGGAAGGGATCTTGGTATTTTGCTAACAAGATCAAAATTAGAAAAATCTTTACTTAGACTTTTTAAACTATTGATGACATCCGTAAAACGGGTGTACATGTCACCAATAGTTTTGCTTGGTTCCATTCAAAATAATTTAAAATCATGCATCAAAAGATTTATTTATGAGTCTTTAACTCTACTAGTGCCTTGGTGTGTGACTTTAAGAGTATGCCAAATCTCATGTGTAGTTTCACAAATCAAAATTTGATTAAATTCGTTTTTGTCTAAGAAACAAAATAAAGCATTCATAGTTTTAGCATTTAATGAAAATGATTTTTTCTCAAAGTCATTCCATTCATTTATAGGTTTAGAGGGTGTTTGAAAACCATTTTCAATGATATTCTATAAATTCAAATCTAACAAAAGCAAGAAAACTCTCATTTGAGTTTTCTAATATATGTAGTTCGTCCCATTGAACATAGGAGGATGAATGACAGAGTGACCCTCTTAAAAGCTAAAAAGAGTCATTTCTCTTAGGTGTTAAAATAACATAGCTTTAATACCAACTGTTAGGATCGTAGTCGGCACTAAGAGGGGGGGGGGGTGAATTAGTGCAGTGATAAAATCATTGGATTTTATTGATTCAGAAAACTCATTCAATAAAAGTCTTTTGTCTAATGAAAACCGATATTGAAAGTGTGCTTAACTTAGAGCAAGTAAACATAAGTAATTAACTTAGAAAGTAATGGCAATGATAATAAAAAATAGAATAGAAATTACACATTCAAATTTATTGTAGTTCGATCGTCCGACCAATGTTCACTCCTGATTCCTCCTTCGTCGAGACCATCGGCATCCACTAATAGTTTTCCTTCAATGGGTAAAGACCAACTACCCTTTACAGCTCTTTCTCCTTTTTTACAAGTTTAGGAGATAACTCTTACAACCCCACTCACCGCTCACTTAGACTTAACTAAACCTTAAAGCTAGAGGGGAGAAATTTTCACAATTACAATATAGTTTTTCCTCTTTTTATTCTCAATTGGTATGTTATCTAACTAGGGATGAGAGGGGTATTTTTAGACTCTAAGTGGATTCAAACTTATAACCAAAATTTGAACAATCTTGAGTCTTCAGGGTACTGGCGGTACCACTGCTAGTGTTGAGCGATACCACTACTTGACACAGTCTCGGAGATTATATCTTGGAGACTAAGCCACCGACAGTTCCACCGCCTATTCCAGCGGTGCCACTGCCTTACCTATCTATTGGGTCACTATTTGGGCCATTCACTTGGCCTAACACAGCCCAAACTTAGGTCCATGGCCACTAATTAAGTTGGCCTAATTCCAACCTAATTATAATTTAAAATAGATAATTATTACAAATCTTGAATCAATTGTTGTCCGGCATGTCATTGGTTCATCAGCGCTTCGTTTGATTCTTCGATGCATCATCCTCTCTTGTGGCCCATTGCCCAATCGGTCATTTGACCTTCGCAACTCCGATCTATTGAATCTCATATTTTGATGATGAAACTAATTGATTGTGTTTTATGGTCTAATTATATTTTAAGTTATGCAGGTCTACTATCGATCAGGATTAGACAGTTGATGCTGGAGGAATTGATGTTGCACCGGGTGATCACGTTAGGATATTAGATGTTAAGCCGGAGGTCCAATCGATAATTGGCAGAAGGTTTCGTACATCGGGTATTGGGCTAAGAAGAGCGGAGTTGCACCAAGGATATTAGGGTTGCGGAGGTCAATCATCGATTAGGGAATAAGCCGCAAGAGAAGACGATGCGTCGAAGAATTGGATGAAGTGTTGACCAATGACGTGCCGGGCAACTGAATGTCAATTCACGTTGTAATAATTTTCTAGATCGAAGTAGAGTTTTGTTTGTGTGTTTGCAGGATTAACTACGATAATGATGAAGATGTAAAGTGAAACAAAGTGCTATAAGATAAGTGTGATGGATCATTGGGAGTTCGAGAGTTCGACGGAAGTCTAAAGATTCGTTAGGAGTGCTATCAGAATTGGCCGAGAACGAGTAGGGAGCTTGCCAAAGGGTTTTTGGAAGTTCCCCAGAAGGTTCGTCGGAAGTTCATGGAGCTTGCTAAGAAAGATCAGAGCTTGCCAATGAAGCTGGTTGGAGCTCACCAAGATCATCGTGAAGTCCAGGAGCTTCTTGAGTCCGCATAATGGTTTCCGAGCGTTAGTCGAAGATCGCTTGGAAGAAGTCTTAACTTGTTGGACTTTGTAATAGCTTAGTAAATGTCCTTAAAATTTATAATTAGCATGTAATTTGGTTTAATATTAGGTGTTAATCCTATAAACCAAGTAGGGGCCAATTAGGCCTTGTTTTGGACTGGTATGGGCCGAGTTTAAGGTCCAAACTAGCGTGCTGGAATAGACTGGGCAGTGGCACCACTCAGTGGCCGAGAGCTGGGCGGGGGCATCGCCCAGGCTAGGGCGATGGCACCGCCCAGCACTCGAGAGCATGGGCGGTGGCACCACTGCCTTGGGTGGTGGAACCGCCCTATACACTATCAGTCTGACAACTAGCAGGCGATGGCACCGCCAGCACCGGGAACAACAAAAGAGATTCAAATTTGGGCTCCAAATTTGAATCCTCTTGGGGTCTATAAATACCCCAGGTGTTCCTACAAGAAGAAAAACAAGTACAACACTTTGAAAGCAAGAAAACACTACTCAAATCTCTCTAGAAAATCCTCCTTAGTTTTCACTTGTATTCCATCGAAAGAAAGGGGAGAGTGCTTGTAAGGGTTTCCTCCTAAGCCCGTCAAAAGGAGAAGAGCTATAAGAGAGTTCATCCTCGCCCGTTGGAAGGAGGATAGCTAGTGGAAAGCCGGTGGCCTCAAGTGAAGAGGAATCAGGAGTGGACATAGGTCACATGATCGAACCACTATAAATCGGTTTGCATTTACTTTCTTGCAACTTACTATACTGCAAACCATCTTCATTTTGCTGCCTTATTTACTCGACTTCCTCTTGATCTTCTTACGTATGCTTTCAAGTTAAAACGCAATCGAAATTATTTCAAACGAAATGTTTCTTTCAATAGTATGAAGTTTTTCAACTTGGTTTAAATCGTCGGAAAGTTTATCGTTCTTTACCGCTGCACTAATTCACCCCCTCTTAGTGCTGCTCGATCCCTAACAATTTGTAACAATTGGTATCAGAGCCATGTTATTTCTCATTTAGATTTACACCCATAAGAAATAGCTCTTCATAGCTTTCAAGAGGGCTTTTCGGTTGTACATCCACCGTTCTTTAACGGATCGAACTACACTATTGGAAAACTTGGATGAGAGTTTTCTTGCTTTCAATAGATTTGGATTTATGGAATGTTATTGAAAACCATTTTCAACTTCCTCTAAACCGACGCACGAATGGTCGGACTTGGAGAAGAAATCTTTTCTTTAAATGCAAAGGCTATGAATGCCTTATTTTGTGCTTTGGACAAGAATGAGTTTAATCAAATTTTTATATACGAAACAGCTTTTAAAATTTGGCAAATACTTGAAATCATGCACGAGGGAACTAGTAGAGTCAAAGACTCAAAAGTAAACCTCTTATTGCATAATTTTGAGCTCTTCCAAATGACACCAAGCGAAACTATCGACGATATGTACACTCGTTTCACAGATGTCGTCAATAGCTTGAAAAGTCTTGGTAAATATTTTTCGAACTTTGAACTCACTAATAAGATTTTAAGATCTCTCCCAAAGAGTTGGGATCCAAAAATAACGGCTATTCAAGAGTCTAAAGACTTGAATATTTATTCACTTGAAGAACTAATCGAGTCTTTATTAACCTATGAAATGACTCTTAAACTTGATAAACATGTGAACTGCCTTCTAAAAGACAAGAAGGTTTTGGAACTCTGAACTATAAAATGCCACTTGAGTGATGAAGACAATGAAGAGGACATTGAACTTTTAATGAATCTTAATAAGTTCATTAAAAAAAAATCTAAAATAAGCAATGAACTTGAACGGAGGAAAAGGCCGAAGAAGAGGAAGGCACCCAAGGAAGAATCAAGTAAAGAAGAGGCAAATTGGGCTTTGATGGTCTTCGACTATAAGGTAAGCAACTTAACCAAAGCTCCTTTGCTTTTTGAAATTACTTGAAAATTTTCATGAGTGCGTAGTTTAGTTGGTAGGAAATAAAAAATTTATTTTCAAATATTTTCCTGCTTTTTCTACTAGAATTTTTGAAAAGTAAAAAAAATTTAAATGATACTTGCATGATTTGTGATAATGCTTAGGATTAATCAATGCATGTGTATCTTGATGTTTTATATTGCTTTTCATTTCTAAACATGATACTTGATGACTTTATAAACATTAGTTTTTGAAGTAATGTTGATTTGACTCTATGTTTTGGATTAATGTGTTTTTCGTCTAATTGTTTTCATGACTAATTAAGATGACATTTTGAGATGATGAAAATTCCATGTATGCTTTCCATATCGATTTTTGGTTTTAAACAAGATGCACATCATTTACATGAAAAACAAGAGCATGCTCACAATTTGCACAAAATGAAATGCATAAAAATGAGAAAATACACTATCATGATGCTTTATGTGTAATGCTTTTGATATCAATAGGTTTAATGACAAACTTGTATTTTGAATTCATACAATGATGGCTTTCATATAAATATTTGAACATACCTTATGAAATCATCATTGATAATGATGAAATGAAAATATTAAAAGTTTGTTGTTATGCTTATTGATTTTATGATATCATGAGAATTTAAAGGTGTTATATCTTATGACAATACTCATGTTTTGGTTCTAAATATGATACTCATCCTTTAAAACATGAGCTCACTTATATGAAACAAACAACTTAAAATGAAACACATTATTATGTTGAATTGATTTTTAGTTGGAAGATGCCTTATGTGTTATGTGCTATATTTTTGGCTCTTAATGATCTTTATGACGAAATTTGCCTTTTCACTCTTGAATGTTAATACTTATTTTTATTAAAGGAAAAGGCTTGATTATAAAATGGAAATGCATGTTTCTTGAAATCTTTTTATCTCTAGAGTTTTTCAATTTTTCAATAGAAGACAAATGATGAATCCATGCATATTATGTTTTACATCACGAAAATGATTTTGATGATTCAAACTTGAATGAGCTTTATCATAGTCATAATCTTGATTTTTTTGAAACTATATACTTGAATTTTTATGAATTTATGATAACTTAAAATGCCTTTTGAAATTCATGACATGATATGGTTGATTCCTTGATTTACTCTTTTTATCATGTCTTGAAAATGAATGGTTAGAATCATATTTGATGAGTTGTGTTATAAAATTTCCCTTTACGTCTTGAACTTTCATGCTTATCTCTATTTGACATTAAACGAGAAAGGCATGTTCAAATGAAATTAATCATAAAAAGGGGAAATATATGATTCTTGAAATTTTTTATTTTTGATGAAAGACAATTGATGAATTCATTTATGACCTTGTATGAATCTTGAAAGTAATTTTGATGAAGAGCTTGAAGTTGACAAATTGAATTTAAACTTTTACTCATGATTCTTCTCTTGATCTCTTGGAATCATGATTTTTTGAGATATTTGTAATGCTTGAATCAAGCTCTAAAAGATTTTATTTTTCTATAAAGATATTTTATTGAAATCATGATCTTGACAATTATAACATGAAGTTCTTTATATATGTCAAGATTGTTTATCATGCTTCTTCCAGTTAATCAAAAGAAAAATTTTCACATAAAATGCAACTTGTCTTTTGATTTCTTGGAACTATATTTTTGAATTACTTTTATGAGATCATGATCTTGATAACTTGAGTTTTTATGATAACTTGTCTCTTACTCTATACTCTCTTATGTTTCTCCCATGTTATATGAAGAAAAATGAAATTATTTTCTCTTGATTTTTCGATACTCAACTTGAGAAAATATGCTTTGATGATTAAAAGTTTGCATTTATTATTCTGATTTTTCTCCTACATTTCAATACTTCTTGATTGAAATATTGATGCAAACATTTGAATATCACTTGTGATGATTAAAAATTGATATAAGAGAAAATTTGCTTTAGGATGAATCATTGAATCTTGATCTTGATTTTGTTGAAAAAGGACATTTGTGAACCATGTATGATATCTCTTGATCCTTGTTGATGTTTCATATTGATATCTTTTATGAATTCTTTGCATCTATGGCTTGTTTGCATCATATAAAAATTGAAATATTGATTGATGCAAAATTATTTGCTTGAAATAATATTCATCCCTTCTTTTTGACAATGACATAGGGGGGAGAAAGATTCCTAGCTTAAGGCAAATGCTTGCTAGCTTATGCATCACGAAAGAAAGAATTTTGCTAGAGCAAGCAAAAATTACTTGCTAACATATCGCAAAATTGTTAGCATCTTAATAAGTACCATAAGAGATAGCTTGAATGTTAAATTTGTAACTTGATTCTGGTTTATAACTTGATTTTCATAAATTGATTTTGAATCATGAATGTAAAATTTTGATACCCCATGAATATTTATCTTTGTTAATTGTCATAGGTTCAAAATTCATGTAAAGGGAAAAGAATTGCACTCTTCCCTTCTTTTTGACAAAAACAAAGGGGGAGAAGATTTCTTACTAGCTTGCGACTTCAATGAAAAATTTGCTAGCTCGATCATTGAAATGAAGGAACATCCTATCTTGAACATTTCAAAAGTTGCTAGCATGCTACAAAAGTAAAGTGTAAACTTGCACAAGAAGCAAGTGATGAAAAATTACTATCTTACTTATCTTTAGAAAGAATTTCTTAAAACATGCTATGATTGAATGTTTTAAGTGATTTATATTGAATATCTTGATTAATAGCTAGTATGATTGTAAAATTTGCATATCCTTGAAAACTAGCTATGATGTAACTTCTCCTTTTTGTTGATGACATAGAGGGAGAAGTAGAGTGATGACTTCATGCATTGAATTGAATATTTTATATATCTGTATGATAGTTTTGATTCTCATATTATATATGATGAATGTTGCTTAGATTTGGGATAATCTAAGTGTTCTATCAATGACATATTGATAGGGGGTGTTTGGTTAAACTTCGGAGAGTTATGGTTAATTTCGTTAGTCATCAATTAGTTGTCATCATCAAAAAGGGGGAGATTGTTAAATCTCAGATTTTGATAATGAAACTAATTGATTACATTTTATGGTCTAACTGTATTTTGAGTTACGCAGGTCTACTATCGATCAAGATTAGATAGTTGCTGGAGGAATTGACGTTGCGCTAGGTAATCATGTCAGGATATTGGATGCCGAGTCGGAGGTTTGGTCGACAATCGATTGAAGGCTTCGTACATTGGGCATCAGGCCAAAAAGAGCGAAGTTGTGCCAAGGATATCAGGGTTGCGAAGGTCAACTACCGATTGAGCAACAAGCCGCAAGTGAGGATGATGCGTCAAAGAATCGGACGAAGTGCCAACCAATGACATGCTGGGCAACTGAATATCAATTCACGTTGTAAAAATTGTCTAGATCGAAGTAGAGTTTTGTTTATGTGTGCAGGATTAACTACGATAACGATGAAGACGTAAAGCGAAACAAAGTACCATAAGATAAGTGTGATGGATCGTTGGGAGTTCGAGAGTTCGATGGAAGTCCGAAGATTCGTTGGGAGTGCTGTCGGAACTAGCCAAGAACGAGTAGGGAGCTTGCCGAAGGATTTTCCAAAGTTCACCGGAAGGTTCGTCGAAAGTTCACGAAGCTTGCTAATGAAGCTCGTTGAAACTCGCCAAGATCATCGTGAAGTCTGGGAGCTTGCCGGGAGTCCACAGAATGGTTTCCGAGGGTTCGTCGGAAGACCGTTGGAAGATCGTCAGAAGCTCGCCAGAAGAAGTCTTGACTTGTTGGACTTTGTAATATCTTAGGAAATATCTTTAAAATTCATAGTTAGCACATAATTTGGTTTATGATTAGGTGTTAATCCTATAAACCAAGTAGGGGCCAATTGGGCCTTGTTTTGGATCGATTTGGGCCAAGTTTAAAGCCCAAACTAGTGTGCTGGAATAGACTGGGTGGTGGCATCGCCTAGTGGCCGAGAGCTAGGCGGTGGCACTATCCAGCACCCGAGAGCATGGGCGGTGGCACCACTACCTTGGGCGGTGGAACCGCCCTTTACACTATCAGTCTAACAACTGATAGGCGGTAGCACCGCCACTGATAGGCGATGGCACCGCCAACACTGGGACCAATGAAAGAGATTCAAATTTGGGCTCCAAATTTGAATCCTCTTGGTCTATAAATACCTCAGGTGTTCCTACAAGAAAAAAAACAAGCACAACACTTTAAAAGCAAGAAAACGCTGCTCAAATCTCTCTAGAAAATCCTCCTTAGTTTTCAATTGTATTTCACCGAAAGAAAGGAGAGAGTGTTTGTAAGGGTTTCCTCCTAAGCCCGTCAAAAGGAGAAGAGCTAAGGGAGTTCATCCTCGCCTGTTGGAAGGAGGATAGCTAGTTGAAAGCTGGTGGCCTCAAGCGAAGAGGAATCGGGAGTGAACGTAGGTCGCATGGCCGAACCACTATAAATCGGTTTGCATTTACTTTCTTGCAATTTACTATACTGCAAACCATCTTCATTTTGCTGCCTTACTTACTCGACTTCCTCTTCATCTTCTTACGTATGCTTTTAAGTTAAAACGCAATCAAAACGGTTTCAAACGAAATGTTGCTTTTAATAGTACGAAGTTTTTCGAACTTGGTTTAAATCGTCGGAAAGTTTATCATTCTTTACCGCTGCACTAATTCATCCTCACTCCCTCTTAGTGCTGCTCGATCCCTAACACGATCTCCTTAGCATAATATTCGCTCTTCTTGGCCCAATGCTCGAACCCATGGCACGAAGCCTTCTGCCGATATGCCAATTGATCTTCTAGCTCGACGTACAATCTTCCGACATGTTCCACTCCGACACAACTTCCGATTCCCCCTGCTTTAATTGTCTCTTCCTGATCGAAGCTAGTCCTGCATCACTTAAAACATAGATCAGATCATAAACACTGTCAATTGGTTTCATCATCAAAATTCGAGATTCAACATAATCATCATAACATAAGATATATAATCATAAATACAAGGGAGTATTATGAAATAAATAAATCATGATATGAAAGATACTAATATCAAATCGTGAATACCAAAAGACATGATTTACTTTGATAAATCTCCTCTTAAAAAATAAGTCTTATAAGATCAAATAGTAAAAGATCTTCAAAAGAAATTTTAAGTCATGAATTTTGAGAAATCAAGAGAAAAATCATGATTCATTTGGATAAATATTCTCTATAATAAAATATGAGAATCATACGAAAATAAGGATTAAGGGATCTTTATTCATATATAGAAAGTCTCAAGTTATAAATATCAAGATCATGATTTAGATAAAGCTTATTCAAATTCAAATCGTCAAATCATCAAAATCACTTTCATGAGATTCAAAATGGCATAAATAGATTTATTAATCTCTTATTGAAAAATCAATAAGATCTAGATAGAAAATACATTCCCTTTTTTATGTGTTTTAATTTATATGATTATTTCATATAAGCATGCCTTTGTCTTTTATGCCAAATAAAAACATGCATCAATGTTTAAGACCGTAAAACAAATTTCATCATAAAAATCATTAAGATCAAAAACATAACACATTAAACATAAGGCATCTTTAAACAAAAGATTCAATTTATCATTTTAATTACAATGATAATATATTTTCTTTCTTAAGTGAGTCTAACTCTTTATACTTGGTGTAAGGAATTAATATGCAATAGTCATGCTCATTTTTTTAAAAATTTTTTAAAATCACTAGCAAGAAAGCATGATCATATATTTTTTTGGTATTTTATATTTCCTGCTAACTATATTAAAATCATTAAGCAACTCATGAAAATCATCAAGTAATTTCATAGTAATGTAAAGGGGTTTTGGTTGAGTCACTTACCTTATCAGTTTACTCCTTGTCTTTAGACGTACTTGATTTGTCCCAAGTCATCTTGAGTGTCTTCTTCTTCTTTTATTGTAGGCATTTGCTTTTGAAGTGTCCTAGCTGATTGCATTCATAGTAAGTGGTTGTGTCCTTTTTGAGTTCATTTTGATTCTTTAATTCTTATTTTATAAACTTTTTAAATTTTATAGTGAGAAGTTTAAAGTCATCTTTACTTGAGCTTTTGTTCAAGTAATCTTCTTTTGTTCTAAGTGCAATAACCTTCCTACGCTTTGGAAGGTTATCCTCATATTCGTCATGTGACAGATAGGTCATTTCATATGTCATCAATGAACTGACGAGTTCTTCCAATAAAAAATTGTTTAAGTCCTTTGTCTCTTGTATTGCTGTTACTTTAGGATCTTAACTTTTTAGAAGGGATCTTAAAATCTTGTTTATAAGTTCAAGATTAGAAAAATATTTATCAAGACTTTTTAAACTATTGACGACGTCCGTAAAATGTGTGCACATGTTACCAATAGTTTTGCTTAGTTTCATTCGAAATAATTCAAAATCATACATCAAAAGATAAATTTTTGATTCTTTAACTCTACTTGTGCCTTTATGTATGATTTTAAGAGTGTGCCAAATGTCAAATGCAGTTTCACAAGTCAAAATATGATTAAACTCATTTTTGACTAAAGCACAAAACAAAACATTCATAACTTTGACATTTAATGAACAAGTCTTCTTCTCCAAATTATTCCATTCATTCATTGGTTTGGAAAACTTTTAAAAATTATTTTCAATAATATTCCATGAATCAAAATTCATAGAAAGCAAGAAAACTCTCATTCACGTTTTCCAATATGTGAAGTTCATCCCATTGAATATAGGAGGACAAAAGATAAAGTAACCATCTTGAATCCTAGGAAAAGCCATCTCTCTTGGGTGTTAAACCAAATAGAGAGAAACATAGCTCTAATACCAACTATTAGGACAGAAATCGACACTAGAGGTGGGGGGGTTTGAATCAGTGCTGCAATAAAAAAAGTCATTGATTAGGAAAACTCATTTGATGAAAAGCTCATATCAGAAATCGTTTAAACTTAAAAGCATTCTTAGGAATATAATGAGTAAGTAGAGCAATTTACAGTTAAATAAGAAAGCAATAAAGGTAAACAGCAAAGTAGAGATTACACAGGATTTTATAGTGATTTGATCATCCCGACCTACGTCCACTCTCGATTCCTCCTTCGTCGAGGCCACCGACGTCTACTAACGATCTTCCTTCAATGGGCGAAGAACTACCCTTACAACTCTTTCTTTTACAAGTGTTCCCTCACACATCTCTCTTAGGATTAACTTTAAACTCTATGAGGAGAGACTTCTACACTTTAAGAGATTACAACCTTAGAATCATAGAATTTTCACTTTATTTTCTTGCTTAATTCTTGGTGTTCCAAGCAGGAATAGCTGGGGTATTTGTAGACCCCAAATGGCTTCAAGAATTGGAGCCAAAATTCAAATCCTCAAGATTTAGTGTACTGACGGTACCATCGCTTGTGCTAGGCAGTACCACCACTAGCAGCACTAATACTCGGTGGTACCACAACCTAGTCTAGTGGTACCACTGCCTGACATAGTCTGGGAGACTATGTTTGGGCAGTACCACCGCTTGACACTAAGCGATACCACCACCAAGTCTAGCGGAACCATCGGCAAACACTAGGCGATACCACCACCTAAACACTGCCTAGGAGACTGAGCCTCAAGGAGTTCCACTGCCAACCCTAGTGGTGCCACCAACTGACGTGGCTCTAGGTCACTATTTAGGCCTTCCTCTTGGCCCAAAACAGCCCCTATTCCGTTTCATTTGGCCCATAATTGAGTTAATTTAATTACCTTCAAAACCAACTTAATTAGACCTCTAAACTACTTCGATCTAGATAAATTATTATAAGCATTAATTATATGTTGTTTTTAGGACTCTAGCTAGGAAAGTCCTAATTTAGTTTCATTGAAGGGGGCAAACATGTAAATCCTAAGGGCATTCATGTAAATCTTATCTAGCCAGCCCCTATTAAAGAGGTGAAGAGGCTGACTAGATTATGATTAGTTTGGAGGTTGCTTCTTAGAGAAGCATTAGGAGTTGATTAGAAGTAGGGTTCTTGAGTAGGAGTCCTATTAGGAGTTCGGGTTTAGAAGCCCTATAAATAGCCATGTATTTATCTTCTTTTCTTCAAGAATAGATCAATCCTTTTAGCAGCCTTTGAGCAGCAACTTGGAGGAAGGAACCCCTATAGAGTTCCAAGGAGGTCGATCCCCTAAAGAGATCAACCCCAAGCTTAGAATCCACAAGGGTTCTAACACTTGGTATCAAGGTAGCATTTTTGGCATCTCTCTACCCTTCCACAGCCATCCATCAGCCTCTCTGAGTTGCTCAAAGCAATTCCGGAATTGCTTAAAAGATCATCATCGAATTTCATCGTCATCCCCACCACCACGGATCATCCTTTGATCTCCTTGTGAATTGCAACAAGTTCTAGTTTCCTACCTTAGTGCTACTATAATTTAGTTATCCTTATTTAAAAAATCCAAAAAAAATTATTTCTATATTGCTACATAAACTTTTTGTCGTAAAGTTTTCATCTCTATGACGAAAGATGCACTACAGAATTCCAACCGCATAGCACTATTTATTTAATCTTTCTACTACATTTTTTCTATCCAAATCTCTATAAAATTTTTACAATGGCTTTGACACTTCCTAACAGTGGATTTTCATTTAGTTTTATTGAAAAATCTCAATATAAACCACTGATCTTTTACGTCCAAGCTGCTACACTTTAGACGTAAAAATCTACTATAGTACCTTTCCGTGATCCTCAATTTTGCCGAACCTCTTGCTATTGTTTCCTTTTATGAAATATTTAACAGCATTACCTCTCCCTTACCAGTAGATTCCCTTTGAGTTTTACTTAAATCTCTATTGAGAATTGCAAGAAAAAATTACATATTTACTATTGGAATTTTTTCGATGAAAAATCTAGTGCTACACCTTTATCCTTTTTCTTCTCCGTAACCTACCAAACCCTAGCCACCTTACTGCCACCAACTAAGATGTCTTTAGGGCATCCCTCTAGCCTTAAGACATAGTTGTCATAACCTATTTTCATAACACTAACAGTGTCAAAAACTATAGCCTAAAATAATAAACTATTATAGTCGAACCCTTCTATGACCGATCTATTGTCTGAACCTTCCACCACCCCATTCCATTAAACCATCAATAGAAAAAAGACAAGGATATCTCTGATCTATAGGCATATTCTATGGCTTCTCAAGATCCAATTGATGCATAAATTTGAAGCATTGGAATCTCAGATTGAATCATGGCTTGAATCGCGCTTGGAGGACAAATTGCACACTTTGTTTGCAGAATTCAGAATTAGGCAACCATCGAGTCCAACCAAATTTCAGTAAGGAAAGAGTTCAGAGAGATCTCTAGAGAAGGAGGAACAGCCCTTGGACATGCTTCAGCCATGCATGAGGGTGGACTTCCTATGATGGGAAGGAGACCCGGCGGGGTGAATTTCGCACGTCGAATGTTACTTTCGCTACTACCGAATGTCGGATGATGCTATGGTGGAAATTGCTATCATCTACCTTGAAGGAGATGCTATTCAATGGTACAATTGGCTGGAATACAATCATGAGGCTCTGACATGGAATCAATTTAAGAATGCATTGCTGAACCGTTTCGGACCTACGGAGTATGAAAATATCGATGACTAACTCACAAAGATTTGATAAACCTCTACAATTCAAGAGTACTAAAGCAGATTTGAGAAGCTATGCTACCTTGTTTGTGATTGGACTGACCATCAATTGCTAGGAACATTCACCGAAGGACTAAAGCCAAAGATAAAAGGGGAGGTTATGGTGCAGTAGCCTCGTACCGTGACGGTTGTGATTTCTTTCGCCCGAATACAAGAAGAATAGCTCAACCAAGATGCTCAGAGGATGAGAACCTCTCCTAGGCTCATGGAATATTAACCTCCATCTACTCTCAACTGTACTTCACTGCCAAAAAAATTGACAAGAGAAGAACTACGTGACCGATCAGCAAAGGGTCTTTGTTGGCATTGCAATGAGCCGAGGAACCGTGATCATCACTACAAAAGGGGCCACCTCCTATTGATTGAACTACTTGAAGACATAGAGGAGGAGGTCTAGGAGCATAAGGAAGAGGTCATGGATGAAGAACAGTAGCCGGTTGATATTATGATACATGCCATTGCCAGTTACGCGAACCCGCAAACGATGAAAGTGGGAGGACTTCTGAAGCAACAACCGATCACTATTCTTATTGACACTGGGAGTACTAATAATTTTATGAGTAGCAAGGTTGCTATCCAGATGGCCTTACCTATTGGGAATTGTAGTAGGTTTGACATTAAGGTCGCCGACGAATGAATTTTGAAGTGTGATCGTAGGTGCCCGCGGGTGAAACTATTGCTGCAGGACCAAGAGATAATTGCAGATTTCTTTCTCTTCCCTCTTGATGATTATGAGGCCATGCTCGGCATTGAATGGCTGACAATATTGGGTGATGTTTCATAAAATTTTTTGAAACTAATTATGAAATTTTATAGTAATGGGAAATAGGTGATACTGCGCGGGAAACGTAGGGGCGATGTAATGACGATTTGCACACAATGAATGAAGAATGTTTTCCACAAAGTATACAATAGCTTTTTGGTACAACTTGAGCAGCAATCTAAGGGAGAGCCAACCAAATTTGAAGACCCAAACCTACTTCCATTGCTTGCTGAATTTTCAGATATATTTGATGAACCGCACAGCCTACTTCCTACCCGTAGACATGATCATCGTATATCAATTCTTCTAGACAAACCTCCAACAAATATTCAGCCATATTAGTATCCACATCTCCAGAAGGATGAAATAGAAAGGATTGTAAAAGAGATGCTTGAAATAGGAGTTATTTGGCTAAGTTGCAGCCCCAACTCTTCACCGGTGCTCCTTGTACGAAAGAAGGACGGAACATGGCAAATGTGCATTGATTATCGAGCTCTCAATGACATAACCGTCAAGGACAAGTACTCTATTCTAGTAGTAGATGAATTGTTTAATGAATTAAAGGGAGCACAGGTCTTCACAAAGCTGTACCTTTGATCCGGATATCATCAAATATGAGTGTACGAAGAAGATATATCGAAAATCACCTTTCGAACGCACAATTGCCACTACAAATTATTTAAGGTGGAATATCTTGGGCATATCATATCAAAGTAAGTTATGGCAGTGGACCCCTCTAAAATTGAAGCAATGCAGAATTGGCCGACCCCGAGGAACATAAAATTGTTGCACGACTTTCTCGGTTTAACAAGCTACTACCGCAAGTTTGTGAAAAACTATGGAAAGATTAGTGCACCCCTACTTCCTTGTTGAAAAAAGATACTTTCCAATGGTTGGACAAAGCCACCACCACCTTCAATGAACTTATAGCCGTAATGTCGATAAAGCTCGTACTAGCGCTACCCGACTTTGGCAAGACTTTTGTTATTGAAACCGATGCCTCTGGAGTTAGAATTGGTGCTATACTAATGTAAGATGGCCACCCTCTCGCTTATACTAGTAAGGCGTTATCTCCTTCCTATCTCAAGATGACTATTTATGATAAGGAGATGCTCGCGATTGTGCATACGATGGCCAAATGGAGACCATACTTGATCGGGCGATACTTTCAAATCAAGACCAACCATAAAAGCCTAAAATATTTCTTGGAGCAGAAGATATCTTCCCCCAAGCAGAAAAAATGAGTAACAAAGCTTCTTGGATATGATTATGAAATAACTTACAAAAAGGGGAAAGAAAATGTTGTTGCAAATGCGCTTTCGTGGCTACCCGAGTAAGCTGAATTTTGGGCCGTTTCACTTCCGACCAACGACTTCCTTGTGGATATTAGGAGGGAATGACAAGATGATCTGTAGACCAGTAAGATCATAAAAAAATTAGAGGAAGCACCAAGCTCCATGGTTCATTATAGTTGGGATTTAAAAGACTTGCGTTATAAGGGACGCATTATGCTTGTGCCAAATTCTACTTGTATAAAGACCATCCTTCAAGAGATGCATTCCATACCTGTGGCCGAGCACTCCGGATTCCTTAGAACCTATAAGAGAATTAAGTAAATTTTTTATTGGGTAAGGATGAAAAATATTATTACTGAATTTGTAGCACAATGTGATATATGTCAACGACATAAAGGCGAGACAGTGGTAAGTCCCAAAAAGCTGCAACCTCTACCCATCCTGGACTCAATATAGACTGATATATCAATGGACTTCATCAAAGGGCTTCCCTCATTACAAGGAAAAGGAACAATTCTTGTTATGGTTGATCGCCTTACAAAGTATGCTCACTTTTGTGTTGTTCGTAATCCCTACACTACTTCTAGTATTGCTCGAATCTTTATGGAAAATATTATAAAATTGTATGAGATGCCAAGATATATTATAAGTGATCATGAAAGGGTCTTCACGAGAAAATTTTGGACATAGTTATTCCAGATGCAAGGTACTAAATTGAAGATGAGTATGACATTTCACCCATAAACTGACGGCCAAACTGAAGTAGTGAATAGGTACTTAGAGACATACCTCAGATACTTCACCAGTGACCATCCAAAAGAGTGGATAAAGTGGCTTCCCTGGCTCGAGTGGTGGTATCAATCAACTTATCATTCATCCATAAAATGTACTCCCTATGAGGCTATGTATGGCCGACCTTCCCATGTAATCCCTATTAGGATCTGAGTGGCACTAAGAGGGGGGTGTGAATTAGTGCAGTGGTTATATACGATAATTTTTATCGATTTAAAATGATTTTAAAAACTTCAAACGTTTAAAGCTTCGTTTCAACTAAAACTGTGTCTTAAAAACTCTAACTTAAACTTGAATATGTTTAAAGAAGATGAAGGGCAGTGAACAAGTAAAGTAACGGTTTGTAGAAAGGTAAATGCCAGAATATAAATACAAACCGAGTTTTATAATGGTTCGGTCATCTGACCTACGTCCACTCCCGATTCCTCTTTTCTTGAGGCCACCAGATTTTTCACTAGTTGTCTTCCTTCCAACGAGTGAAGACTAACTCCCTTACAACTCAGTTCTCCTTTTACAAGTTCAGGAGTTAACCTTTACAAGGCCTCTTACCCCTCTCTTGAACTAGATCACACTTAAAGCTTAGAGGAAAGATTTTGATACTATTACAGTAGAGTTTTCCCTTTTTCTTTCTCAGGTTTTATGTGTATTTCAACCATGGATGAGAGGGGTCCAGTGTCAAAGAATGGAATACTCATACAAGGCATCTTTGGTGTCTCTAGTCTAATAACTAGATACACTACTAGGACTATAGAATCGTTGTCTGACGTGTGGTATCAATAACCATCCAGCATCCCATAAGCGGATCAATCAGTGAACACATTCTCCAATGAGCACTTGTATTGTATCCTTAGTGTCCCCACACGAGTAGCTATAAGACCAGCCACCTCCATCATATGGATGGGTATACAGTATACCAGTTTGTCCGGTTATCTCGATATCCCTCTTGAGTAATCTATGATTGGGATTATTTAAGGTCTGTGTTTAAAGGTGAATCGATCTCATTATCATGATCTCATTATGATCCGATTCTCAATTGCACAGATCTAAGGGCATCATAAAATACATCTAGATAATATGAAAAAATATTAGTAATCATAAGCAAAGAGATTGATGTAATATGTTACAGATGCTATAACTCAAGTGATTGGCTTATAGGGCACCTATAACTAGTAATCTCCAACTTGACCTAAAGCCAATCACCTATGTGTCTAATCCCCATCAGACCTCTGTAATGTTCAAAGACAATCTGAATCAATGGCTTTGTCAGTGGATCTACAGTGTTACCTTCGGATGAAACTCTTTCTACTACTACATATTTTCAGGCCATAATCTCTCTAATAGGCTGGAACCTTAGAACATTTTTTATAAGACCCGGTTCCCTTATTTGAGTAATTGCCTTGTAGTTGTTGTCATATATTGGAATCAACTCTTGCTGCTCGGCACAACTCCTAAATCATGATAAACTGCTTCATCCAAACTCCCTCCTTTACTGCATCTGCCATAGTAATGTACTCCACCTCTGTGGTCAAGTCAGCAGTAGTATCTTACTCGGAACTCTTCCAGTATACTACTCCTCCATTCAGGGTGAACACATATCCTAAATTAGACTTGTCATCATCAACATCGATCGAATCTCGAGTCCATGTAGTCCTCAACCCTGATGCTACTTTCTCCATATACTAGTAAAAGATCCTTAGTCCTTCTCAAGTACCTAAAGATACACTTTACTGCTTTTCAATGCTCCAAGCCTAGATCCGCCTGATACCTACTCGTAACACTCGAGCATGCACTATATCAGGCTTGGTATATAGCATAGCATACATGATGGACACTATCACTAAGGCATAGGGTATCATATCAATGTGTGCCCTTTCTTTAAGGTTTTTTAGGGATATACTCCTAGAAAGTGATAGCCTATGTCTCATTGGTATGAGACTTCTCTTAAAATTTTTCATGCTAAACCTTTTGATAATGGTATCTATGTACCTGGACTCGGACAAGCCAAGCATCCTTTTGAATCTATCTCTATAGGTCTAAATCTCTAATATATATAAAGCTTCCTCTCAGTCCTTTATGGAGAAGTATCTAGATAGTCAAGCTTTTACTGTGGAGAGCTTTCCTACATCATTTCTAATGATTAGGATGTTATCCACATATAACACCAAGAAGGTGATAGTGCTCCCACATACCTTCCTGTACACATAAGGCTCATCTTCGTTCTTAATGAAGTCATAAGATCTTATCCCTCACCAAATCTTTTGTTCCAACTTTAGGAAGCTTGCTTCAATCCATAGATGGACTTAAGCAACCTGCACACCTTATTTGGACTATCCTTAAACATGAATTCCTCAAAGCTGAATCATATACACCTTCTCCTTGATGTTGCCATTAAGGAACATAATTTTTATATCTATCTACTAAATCTCATAGTATGCTGTAATAGTTGATAAAATTCGGATGGATTTTAGCATTGCTATGCTAGTCATATGTGCCCTGCAAGTCAATCACATGAGTGATGGCACTTATGACTTGATATGCACTCTTTCTCTTTGCTTATTATTCGGCATTTTATCACTTTATCTTGCGTGTTGTACATATTGTGATGTCCTTGGATCTGTACAATGGGAATCAGATCATGATGAGATCATGATAAGGAGACCGATTCACCTTTAAACACAGACCCTAAATAATCCTAGTCATAGGTTACTCGAGAGGGATATCGAGATAACAGGATAGACTGGTGTGATGTATACTCGTCCATAAGATGGAGGTGGCTGGTCTTATAGCTGCTCATATGGGGACACTAAGGGTATAATGTAGGTGCTCATTGGGGAATGAGTTCACTGATTGATCCGCCTGTGAAATGCTAGATGATTATTGATACCTCACGTCAGACAGCAATTTCATAGTCCCAATAGTGTATCTAGTCCTTAGACTTGAGACACCAAGGATGTCCTATATGAGTACTCCACTCTTTGATACCGGACTTATAGGTTTGGAAAGTTCCAGATCTAGTACAGTCGGTTATTGGGAGTGGTAGCCAACCTTACGAGGGCGATTGAGTATCAATAGAGGATCATCCGATCTCGGTATCATGAAAGGAATAACCAATGTATTCTTGCTCGAACAAATCCTTGGCCAAGGTTATTCGGATTGAGAGAGAAAGAGTTCTTTGGGAGAATTCGACAAGAGTAAGACTCGAGAAGAGATCGTATGGGTCTGACAGCACCATGCCCGATATAGGGTCTTTGAGATATTAAATGGATGAGAGACTATAGATATATGGTAACTGATGATAGATAGGTCCAAAGGATTGGATTCCCCTGTATCATTTAGGGGTTACGGCATAGTGGCCCAGTATGTCCGCAATCGATGAGGTAGGTGAATTATTATAGAGATAATAATTCACTAAGTTAGAAGGAGTTCTGACAAGTATGACTCACGACCAGCTCGATATTGGGCCTAAAGAGTCACACACATATGCTAGATTTGTGACAAGTAGAGGTTCGAATATGAGATATCCACTGGAGCCCCTATCTTATTGGATATCCATTAAGCCCCTAAATTATTGAATCCTAAGATGAGATCCAATAATTGCTAATAAGATATTATTAGGTAGAGACCCACTAATCCAAGAGGCTTGGGTAATTGGATGGAGATCCAATACCCAATAGGGTAAGATCCATTAGGGTTTACTGGGGGCCTCTATAAATAGGAGAGAACCAAAGCTCTATAGGTTGGGAGTTTTTTTTTATAGCCACCTTTTGTTCTCCTCTCCCTAAAGAGGTGCATCGTCATAATCCCTGCCGTATGGATACCGCTAGAGAGGAGGACGCTTGACCTCCTTCATCTTTCCTACAGATCTACAGGAATTCAGGGATATATGATCTTCCTAGGTATTTTCTATTACACATGCAGTTTTCGTGGATTTGTTTTTGACGCACCGATCTTCGCACGACGATAGAACCTTTCTATAGGAAATTTATGATTTTGTTTTTTGTTCTTCTACTACGTATGAGATATTGCCCTATAGGATTTCCCAATAGTGGTATCAGAGTTAGGTTGTTCATGCGACGATCAGATTTTAACTATGTGTGTTGTGTTTTGACGTCAAAATCGTTGATGCAAAAGTGAAAAAGGGCAACAACTGTTGCTGCCTTTGTGACTTGGCTGCCATCTGCATCCGTGCGGCAGCCAACAGCCTGCAGGCCACTTGCGTAGGTGCCCTACCTGCAAGGGCCGGGCGACGCCCGCAAGGGCAGCGGCGCCCGCAGGCATGGGCATCGTCACAACCCCCCAGCCACGGTGCTATAGAAAGCAGAGGAGAGGGAGCTAGGTTTTTCGAGTAAAAGATAGTTTTGCCCCTCGAAATTTTAAAAATTTCAATTTCTATACCTTTTGATAGAATGACCAAAATACCCTTAGGAATTCAAAAAATTCCCTTTATCCCTGATTTCAGAAAAATATTAGTTAATTAAATAGTTTAATTAACTCTTATTATTTATCTTGTAGTCCTATAAATTAACATATACATGTGATGTATGATGTGGATAGATGAACATGGACTTTGTGATGTGATGTGTGTACATGTGATTATTATTATTGGGGCATGCGAGTCTTTATTTTTCTCATTTATTATAGGTCTCATGTGTCTATAATTATATTGTATTTACATGAGGAGGCACGCGGGAGTGTGGAAGTGATAGTGGGACCCATGAGGTCGAGATGGACGATCCGACATATGGAGATACGTTGAGATGCCGACGGAACCGACGAAGTGAGAAGGACGATCATAGGGCATGGAGATGCGCCGAAGCATACATAGATCTTGATGTGAGTGATTGGGCCCACTAGCTCAGGCTTGATCACATTAGGATGTGGTCCATGATCATCTGGTGTGATTGTTCATGTGATGTGTGATTGATTATACACCTACTAGATATGTATATATATTTGCATGCGATGTAGATATATATATATTAAATATGTATGTGTGTGACACATTATGTTAGGAGACCAAATCAAAAATTTTCTCTATTAATAATATTAAGTCAGTAAACGTGAGGCAATTAGATTGACTCACGTGGCCTTCCATCATTATAGTTGGGAACCGATTCTCGGTGTAGGTTGAGTTGGTCAAGTCCCTCGAGACTCACCTATATCATGTTTCGCTATCTTATCTACGACATAGAGATGTCATTAGTGACCTAAGGATATGGTATACTTGGTCGAGTCCCTTGAGAGTATATCATTGAATTAGACTCATCTTGTAACGATGGTGATGACTTAACCAAACATCATGGCTGGTCGATTCCCTCAAGGCCATAGTGGTTTGAAGGCCGAACAAGACAGGAATCACAAGGAGTTGTGATTGGCAAGAGTTGCCTATTTTTACGAGCTTAATGTGATTGGTTGAGTCCCTCGAGGTTACGTTAAGACACCGATTGGATCCTGATCCCCACTAGAGATCCGCTGGGGGTCTTCGATTCATATACCAGAGGGTATTGTGTCTCACGAAAAATTAGTGGGAGTACAATAAGATAGAAGTCCTTATCTTAACTATTTAATTTTTGCAAAGTCTACATGTTATTTATTTATGATACATCTTTAATTTCAGAAAATGTCACTTTCAAATCCTTTACATGGCATACTTGATGCCAATCGTCTCACTGGTCCAAATTATATGGATTAGCTTCACAATCTGAGAATCATTCTCACGGTGGAGAAAATCGTATACATCCTTGATACAATGATCCCTACACCCGACGAAGGGGCAAGAGAGGATGAGATCGCTCGTTATATGAAGTACATAGATGATTCCGCTCTTGCTTAGTGTTATATGTTGGCCTCTATGACTACTAAGTTACAGAGACAACATAAAAATATAGATGCTAATTCCATATGCCTACATCTCTGTAAACTTGAGGAACAGGGAAGAATTCAGCGATATGAGATATCAAAGAGTCTTTTCTGTGCTAGGATGATTAAGGGGACACCGGTTCAGAACCATGTCCTTAAGATGATTGAGTGGATTGAGAAACTCATAGGTCTAGGAATAGTTCTAGAGGATAACCTGTGTATAGATCTTGTGCTTTAGTCCCTACTAGATTCCTTTTCTCAATTCATAATGAATTTTAATATGAACAAACATGAGGTGACCCTCCTAGAGCTCCTCAATATGTTGAGAGAATCAGAGAGCACCATCAAGAAAGAGAAACTAGTTCTCTATGTTGGTGAGACCAGAAAGAAAAGGAAGGCTAAGAAGTCCCTTAAGAAGGGCAAGAGCAAGGGTAAAATGGGTAAGGCAAAGGTTGCCAAGAAAGGCCCAACAAAGGACAAAGGCTAGTGCTTCCACTACGGCAAAGATGGGCACTAAAAGAGGAACTGTAAAGAGTACCTTATAGGGAGGGTGGAACAGAAGCATGGAGAAGCTTCAGGTACATTCATGATCAGTCTCCATTTGTCTGAATCTTATGATAACACATGGGTATTGGATACCGGGAGTGCTTATCATATCTACAATTCGTTGTTGGTTCTGGCAGGACCTAGGAGATTGAACAGAGGTGAGATGGACCTTAAGATGGGCAATGGATCAAAAGTTGTTATAGTGGCTATTGGCAAGGTCAACTTACATCTACCTGGTGGAGCTATTATTGCATTAGATGCATGCTATTATGTTCCTTCTATTATTAAAAATAATATTTCCATTTCATGTTTGATAGTAAGTGGATATAAATTAGTTTTTGAGAACAATGGTTGTATAATAATATTAGATGATGAGATCATCACGAGAGGAACATTGCATAATGGTTTATTTATGCTGGTGATTGGCTTTAGGTCAAGTGGGAGATTGCTAGTCATATGTGCCCTGCAAGCTAATCACATGAGTGATGATACTTGTGACTTGATATGCACTCTTTTTCTTTGTTTATTATTAGGTATTTTATCACTTTATCTTGCATGTTGCATATATTGTGATGTCCTTGTATTTGTGTAATGAAAATCATATCGTGATGAGATCATGATAATGAGAACGATTCACCTTTAAACACAGACCCTAAATAATCCTGGTCATAGGTTACTCGAGAGTGACATCGAGATAACTGGATAGACTAGTGTGCTATATACACATTCATATGATGGAGGTGGCTAGTCTCATAGCTACTTATGTGGGGACACTAAGGGTATAGTACAGGTGCTCATTGGGGAATGAGTTAACTAATTGATCCACCTATGGAATGCTAGATGGTTATTGATACCTCATGTCAGACAGCGATTCCATAGTCCCAGTAGTGTATCTGGTCCTTGAACTTAAGACACCAAGGATGTCCTATATGAGTACTCCACTCTTTGATACCAGACTTATAGGTTTGGAAAGTTTCAGATCTAGTACAACCGGTTATTGGGAGTGGTAGCCAACCTTATGGGGGCGATTGAATGTCAATAGAGGATCATCCGCTCTCGGTATCATGAGAAGAATATCCCATGTATTCTTGCTCGAACAAATCATTGGCCAAGGCTATTCGGATTGAGAGAGAAAGAGTTCTTTGGGAGAATCCGACAAGAGTAAGACTCGAGAAGAGACCGTATAGGCCTGACAGAACCATACCCGATATAGGGTCTTTGGGATATTAGATAGATGAGGGACTATAGATATATGATAATTGAGGACAGATAGGTCCAAAGGATTGGATTCCCCTATAACGTCTAGGGGCTACAGCGTAGTAGCCAAGTATGTCCGTAGTCGATGAGTTGGGTGAATTATTATAGAGATAATAATTCACTAAATCAAAAGGAGTTCTGACAAGTATGGCTCACGGCCAGCTCGATATTGGGCCTAAAGGGTCACACACATATGGTAGGTGTTGCGACCAATAGAGATTCGGATATGAGATATCCGCTGGAGCCCCTATCTTATTGGATATCCATTAAGCCCCTGAATTATTGGATCCTAAGATGAGATCCAATAATTGCTAATAAGATATTATTGGGTAGAGACCCACTAATCCATGAGGCTTGGGTAATTGGATGGAGATCCAATACCCAATAGGGCAAGATCCATTAGGGTTTACAAGGGGCCTCTATAAATAGGACGGAACCAAAACTCTATAGACTGGGAGTTTTTTTTGGTAGCCACCTTCTGTTCTCCTCTCCCTAGAGAGGTGCATCATCACAGTCCTTGCCATGTGGATACTACTAGAGAAGAGGACGCTTGACCTCTTTCATCCTTCCTACAGATTTGTAGGGATTTAGGAATATATGATCTCCCAAGGTATTTTCTTTTACACATGTAGTTTTCGCAGAGTTGTTTTTGACGTATCGATCTTTGCACGACGATAGAACCTTTCTATGGAAAATTTATAGTTTTGCTTTTTGTTCTTTCGTTGCACATAAGATGTCGCCCTATAGGATTTCTCAACACGCTATGGGTAAGAAGGTTTTATTGTAGTCAACACCTTGGCTTTGACGATACTCCTTAGCCACTAGCCTTGATTTATAGGTCTCTACCTTTCCATCTACTCTGATCTTCTTCTTGAAGATCCACTTGTAGCCATTGAGTATGGTACTCTTAGGTGCATCAACTAGGTACCAAACCTTGTTGGAGTATATAGAATCCACCTTTGAATTCATGGCTTCTTGTCACTTCCCGGAGCCTATACTCATAATAGGTTCCTCGTAGGTCTGAGGATTAATATCCTCAACATCCTTTCCTCTGATATATCATACATTCTCTAAGAAGGATAGGATACTCTAATGAACCTATGTAAAGTTGAAACTTGTATGTTAGGTACCAGAATAGACTCTAGCTATAGAATAGTGCTTGAGCTAGGTTCTCCAACCTTGCTCAACTCTATCACGCTCTCACTGTCTCTACCAAGAATGTGTTCCTTCTTAAGAAACACTACTCTCTTGGCTACAAAGACCTTTTGGTCCTCGAGATGATAAAAATAATACCCACAAGTTTGCTAGTCATATGTGCCCTACAAGCCAATCACATAAGTGATGGCACTTGTGACTTGATATGCACTTTTTCTCTTTGCTTATTATTAGGTATTTTATCACTTTATCTTGCGTGTTGCATAATTGTGATGTCCTTGGATTTATGCAATTGGAATCGGATCATGATGAGATCACGATAATGAGACCAATTCACCTTTAAACACAGACCCTGAATTATCCTGGTCATAGGTTACTCGAGAAGGACATCGAGATAACCGAATAGACTGGCATGCTGTATACCCATCCATATGATGGAGGTAGCTGGTCTCATAGCTACTTGTGTGAGGATACTAAGGGTATAGTGCAGGTGCTCATTAGGGAATGAGTTCACTAATTGATCCGCCTACGGAATGCTGGATAGATATTGATACCTCACGTCAGACAACGATTTCGTAGTCCAAGTAGTATATTTGGTCCTTAGACTTAAGACACCAAGGATGTCCTATATGAGTACTCCACTCTTTGATACCAGACTTATAGGTTTGGAAAGTTCCAGATCTAGTATAACCGGTTATTGAGAGTGGTAGCCAACCTTATGAGGGCTATTGAGTATCAATAGAGGATCATCCGCTCTCGGTATCATAAGAAGAATATCTCATGTGTTCTTGCTCAAACAAATCCTTGGCCAAGGTTATTCGGATTGAGAGAGAAAGAGTTCTCCAGGAGAATACAACAAGAACAAGACTCGAGAAGAGACCGTATAGGCCTGACAACACCATACCCGGTATAGGGTCTCTGAGATATTAGATGGATGAGGGACTATAGATACATGGTAACTGAGGGCAGATAGGTCCAAAGGATTGAATTCCCTTGTATCGTCTGGGGGCCGTGGCGTAGTGGCCTGGTACGTCTGCAGTCGATAAGTTGGGTGAATTATTATAGAAATAATAATTCACTAAGTCTGAAGGAGTTCGACAAAGTATGACTCATGGCCACTCAATATTGGGCCTACAGGGTCACACACATATGGTAGGTGTTGCGACGAGTAGAGATTCAGATATGAGATATCCGCTGAACCCCCTATCTTATTGGATATCCATTAAGTCCCTGAATTATTGGATCCTAAGATGAGATCCAATAATTACTAATAAGAGATTATTGGGTAGAGACCCACTAATCTAAGAGGCTTCGGTAATTGGATGGAGATCCAATACCTAATAGGACAAAAGATTCATTAGGGTTTTCAAAGGCCCCTATAAATAGGAGGGAACCAAAGCTTTATAGGTTGGAGGGTTTTCTTTTGGTAGCCACCTCCTGTTCTCCTCTCCCTAGAGAGAGAGGTGCATCGTTGTAATCCCTGCCGTGTGGATACAGCTAGAGAGAAGGACGCTTGACCTCCTTCATCCTCTCCCACAGATCTGCAAGAATTCAGGGATATACGATCTCCCTAGGTATCTTCTTTTACACGTGTAGTTTTGTGGATTCATTATTGACGCATCGATCTTCTCACGACGATGGAAACTTTCTACGAAAAATTTGGGGTTTTGTTTTCTATTCTTCCGTTACACATGTGATGTCGCTCCCCTAAAGGAATTCCCAATAGTGGTATCAGAGCCAATTTGTTCGTGCGAAGATCGGATCTTTAATTGCATGTGTTATGTTTTGGATCTACTTTTGATGCCAAAATCGTTGGCGCAAAAGCGCTAGGAAGGGCAGCAACTATTATTGCCCTTGCTGTGTTCGTCTGCGTGATCACAAGGTGCGCTTGCAAACCTTCTTTGCCGCACAAGCAACAAACCGCCCGGCGGGTTGTTGTCAGCGTGAGCGTGTTGCCTCACGGCTTGCCGTAGGGCGCGAGCTTCTTGCTTGCTGGGGTAGTAGGGGCGCCAACTCGCTACCTACAGGGCAACACCGGCATATGCCCGCGGGGCAGCGCCTACGAGCACTACACCCGCGGGACAATGCGCACCAGCGGCTGCTTACAGAGGCGCAGCCAAGTGAAGGCCAGGCTGCGCCCATAGGGCAACGGCGGCGTCGCCCGTATGGACGGCAGGCACCGCCACCCCGGCACCCTCCCCGCGTGCAAGGGCCGGCATCGGCAAGGTGGTGGCGGCCGCAATGCAGGCAGCTAGCGGTAAGGAGTTAGGGTTTTAGGGCACAAGATGATTTTGCCCTCAGAATTTCAAAAATTCCAGATTCTGCCCTTTTTGATAGAATTACCAAAATACCCTTCGAAATTTCAGAAATTCTAGATTTTATCACAGAATTACCAAAATACTTTTTGGCCGAATTACTAAAATACCCTTAGGAATTCAAAATTTTCCTTTATGTCTCTGATTTCAGAAAATTAAATATGTTAATTAAATAGTTTAATTAACTATTATTTTTGTCTAGTAGTCCTATAAAATAATATATACATGTGATGTATGATGTGGACAGATGATCATGGACCTGTGATGTGATGTGTGTACATGTGATTATTATTATTGGGGTCTGCGAGCTTCTATTCTTTTCTCATTTATTGTCGAGCCTGCATGCCTATAATTATGTTGTAATTACATGAGGAGGTGCAGCGGTAGCATGACTCACGAGGCCGAGACGAACGATCCGATGCATGGAGATGCGTTGAGATGCCGACGGATCCGACGAAGCGAGATGGACGATCACAGGGCATAAAGATGCGCCGAAGTACACATAGATCTTGATGTGAGTGATTGGGCCCACTAACTTGAGCCTGATCACATTAGGATGTGGTTTATGATCATCTGGTGTGATTACTCATGCGATGTGTGATTAGATATATACCTACTAGATATGTATATATATATTTGCATGCGATGTAGATATATATATTAAATACATATGTGTGTGACACATTATGTTAGGAGACCAAATAAAAAAATCCTCTTCATTAAAAATATTAATTCGATAAACGTGAGGCAATTAGATTGACCCACGTGGCCTTCCATCGTTATAGCTAGGAACCGATTCCCGGTATAGGTTGAGTTAGTCGAGTCCCTTGAGACTCACCTATATCGCGTCTCGCTATATTATCTATGACATAGAGATGTCACCGGTGACCTGAGGACATGGTATGCTTGGTCGAGTCCCTCTAGAGTATATAATCGAATCAGACTCATTTTGTAACGATGGTGATGACTTAACCGAACAGCATGGTTGGTCGAACCCCTCAAAGCCATGGTGGTTTGGAGGTCGAACAGGACGGGAATCGCAAGGAGTTGTGATTGACAAGAGTTGCCTGCCTTTACGGGCTTAACGTGATTGGTTGAGTCCCTCGAGGTTACGTTACGATTAGATCCCGATCCCCACTAGAGATCCACCGAGAGTCTCCGATTGACATACCGCAAGGTGGTGTGTCTCATAAAAAATTAGTAGGAGTACATTAAGATAGATGTCCTTATCTTAACTGTTTAATTTTTACAAAGTCTGCATATAATTTATTTCTGCTATATCTTTAATTTCAGAAAATGTCGCTTTCAAATCCTTTACGTGGCATACTTGATGCCAACCACCTCACTGGTCCAAATTATACGGATTGGCTGCGCAATCTGAGAATCGTTCTCATGGCGAAGAAAATCATGTATCCTTGATATAGTGATCCCTACACCCGATGAAGGGGCAAGCAAGGATGAGATCGCTCATTTTGTGAAGTTCTTGATGATTCCACTCTTGCTCAGTGTTATATGTTGGCCTCAATAACTACTGAGTTACAGAGACAGCATGAAAATATGGATGCTAATTCCATACTCCTGTATCTCCATAAACTATTTGAGGAACAGGAAAGAACTTAGCGATATGAGATATCAAAGAGTCTTTTCTATACCAGGATGACTGAGGGGACACCAGTTCAGAACCATTTCTTTAAGATGATTGAGTGGATCGAGAAACTCATAGGTCTAGAAATGGTCATAGAGGATAACCTGTGTGTGGATCTTGTACTTCAGCCCCTACCAGATTCCTTTTCTCAATTCATAAAGAATTTTAATATGAATAAACATGATGTGACCCTCCCAGAGCTTCTCAATATGTTGAGAGAAGTAGAGAGCACCATCAAGAAAGAGAAGCTAGTTCTCTACACTAGTGAGACCAGAAGGAAAAGGAAGGCTAAGAAGACTCTTAAGAAGGGTAAGGGCAAGGGCAAAATGGGTAAGTTAAAGGTTGCTAAGAAAGACCGAACAAAGGACAAAGGTCAGTGCTTCCACTACGGCAAAGATGGGCACTAGAAGAGGAACTGCAAGGAGTACCTTATTGAGAGGGCAAAACAGAAGCTTGCAGAAGCTTCAGTACATTCATGATCGCCTCTATTTGTCAAAAATCTTATGATAACACATGGGTATTAGACAATCGAGTGCTTAACATATTTGTAATTCATTGCAGGTTCTGGTAGGACCTAGGAGATTGAATAGAGGCGAGATGGACCTTAAGATGGGCAATGGAGCAAAGGTTGCTGTAGTGGCTATTGGCAAGGTCACCTTACATATGCTTGGTGGAGCTATTATTGCATTAGATGCATGCTATTATGTTCCTTCTATTATCAAAACATTATTTTCATTTCATGTTTGATAGTTATTGGATATAAATTAGTTTTTGAGAACAATGGTTGTTTAATAATATTAGATGATCAGATCGTCACGAGAGGAACATTGCATAATGGTTGATTTATGCTAGATACAGCTCCATATATCATGAGTGTAAATGAGTCTAAGAGGAAACGAGAAGTGGAGAACCAAACAGGAAAGAGTAGTAAAACCCTTCGATCAGATCGAGGAGATGAGTACTTGAGTACAGAGTTCACCCAGTTCCTCAAAGACTATGAGATCTTATCCCAATGGATACCTCCTTATACACCACAGCTTAATGGTGTATCAGAAAGGAGGAATCGCACAATATTAGACATTGTGCGTTCCATGATGTGTTTCGCCGACCTACTCATCTCATTCTGGGGATATGCCCTAGAGACCGTAGCTTACCTTCTAAATAGAATTCCAACCAAGTCTATGATGTCTACTCCATATGAGATATGGAATGGAAAAATGCCTGATCTTAAGATTATTAAGATTTGGGGCTACCCTGCCCATGTTAAGAGACACAACCTTGACAAGTTGGAATCCAGAACGGAATGGTACAAGTTCGTGGGATACCCCAAGGAAACTTGTGGGTATTATTTCTATCACCCTAATGACCAAAAGGTCTTTGTAGCCAAGAGAGCAGTGTTCCTTGAGAAGGAACACATTCTTGGTAGAGATAGTGTGAGCATGATAGAATTGAGTGAGGTTGGAAAACCTAGCTCAAGCACTATTCCATAGCCAGAGTTTGTTTAGATACCTAGCACACAAGTTCCAACTTTACGTAGGTCCGACAGAGTATCCCATCCTCCTGAGAGATATGTGGGACATATCAAAAGAGAGGATGTTGAGGATATTGATCCTCAGACCTACGAGGAGGCTATTATGAGCATAGACTGCGGGAAATGGCAAGAAGCCATGAATTCAGAAATGGATTCCATGTACTCCAACAAGGTTTGGAACCTAGTTAATGCACCTGAGTGTATTGTATCCATTGGCTGCAAGTGGATCTTCAAAAAGAAGATTGGAGTAGATGGAAAGGTAGCGACCTATAAAGCAAGGCTAGTGGCTAAGGAGTATCGTTAAAGGTAAGGTGTTAACTATGATGTAACTTTCTCACCTGTAGCCATGCTAAAATCCATTCGAATTCTATTGGCTATTGTAGCACACTATAATTATGAGATCTGGCAGATGGATGTCAAAACCGTATTCCTCAATGGTAACCTCGAGGAGGAGGTGTATATGATACAGCTTGAGGGATTCGTGTCCAAGGATAACCCAGATAAGGTGTGCAGGTTGCTTAGGTCCATTTATGGATTGAAGTAAGCTTCCCGAAGTTGGAACATAAGATTTGATGAGGTGATCAGATCTTATGACTTTGTTAAGAACGAAGATGAGCCTTGTGTGTATAGGAAAGTAAGTGGGAGCACTATCACCTTTTTGGTATTATATGTGGATGACATCCTGATTATTGGGAATGATATAAGAATGCTCTCCCTAGTAAAGACTTGGTTATCTAGGCACTTCTCCATGAAGGACTTAGGGGAAGCATCCTACATATTGGGGATACAGATCTATAGAGATAAATCCAAGAGGATGCTTGGCTTGTCCCAGTCAAGATATATAGACACCATTGTCAAAAGGTTTGGCATAAAAAATTTTAAGAGGGGTCTCATACCAATGAGACATGGAATATCACTTTCTAGGAGTATGTCCCCAACGACTCCTTAAGAAAGGGCACACATGGATATGATGTCATATGCATCAGCGATAGGATCTATCATGTATGCTATGCTATGTACCAGGTCTAATATAGCACATGCTCTGAGTGTCACGAGTAGATATCAGGCAGATCCAGGCTTGGAGCACTAGAAAATAGTAAAATGTATCCTTAAGTACTTGAGAATGATTAAAGATCTTTTACTGGTATATGAAGGTAGTAGCCTCAGGGTTGAGGGCTACACGGACTCGAGCTTCGATCGATGTCGATGATAGCAAGTCTAATTCGGGGTATGTGTTCACCCCGAATGGAGGAGTAGTATCTTTGGAAGAGTTCCAAGCAAGACACTACTGCTGACTCGACCATAGAGAGACGGAGTACATTACTACAGTAGAGGCAGCAAAGGAGGGAGTATGGATGAAGAAGTTCATCATAGATCTAGGAGTCATCCCGAGTAGCAAGAAGCTAATTCCTTTATATTGCGACAAATACGGGATGATTACTCAAATAAGGGAACTTGGGTCTCATTAGAAGTATTCTGAGGAGGTTCCAACTTATTAGAGAAATCGTGGCCCGAAGAGATGTAGTAGTGGAAAGAGTTCCATCCAAAGATCACATTGTAGATCCACTAACAAAAGCCATTGACTCAGATTGTCTTTGAGTGTCACAGAGGTCTGATAGGGATCAAACATGTTGGTGATTAGCTTTAGGTCAAGTGGGAGATTGCTAGTCATATGTGCTCTATAAGCCAATTACATGAGTGATGGCACTTGTGACTTGATATACACTTTTTCTCTTTGCTTATTATTAGGCATTTTATCACTTTATCTTGCGTGTTGCATATATTGTGATGTCCTTGGATCTGTGTAATGGGAATCGGATCGTGATGAGATCACGATAATGAGACCGATTCACCTTTAAACACAGACTCTAAATTATCCTGGTCATAGGTTACTCGAGAAGGATATCAAGATAACTGGATAGACTGGTGTGCTGTATACCCATCCATATGATGGAGGTAGTTGGTCTCATAGCTACTCGTGTGGGGACACTAAGGGTACAGTGCAGGTGCTAATTGGGTAATGAGTTTACTGATTGATCCACCTATGGAATACTGGATGGTTATTGATACCTCACGTCAGACAACGATTCTGTAGTCCCAATAGTGTATCTAGTCCTTAGACTTGAGACACCAAGGATGTCCTATATGAGTACTCCACTCTTTGATATCGGACTTATAGGTTTGGAAAGTTCTAGATCTAGTACTGTCGATTATTGGGAGTGGTAGCCAACCTTACAAGGGCTATTGAGTATTAATAAAGGATCATCCGCTCTCGGTATCATAAGAGGAATATCCCATATGTTCTTGCTCAAACAAATCCTTGGCCAAGGTTATTCGGATTAAGAGAGAAAGAGTTCTCTGGGAGAATCCGACAAGAGCAAGACTCGAGGAGAGACCGTATGGGCCTAACAGCACCAAGCCCTGTATAGGGTCTCTAGGATATTGGATAGATAAGGGACTATAGATACATGGTAACTGAGGATAGATAGGTCCAAAGGATTGGATTCCCTTGAATCGTTTTGGGGCCGCGGCGTAGTGGCCTGGTACATCCGTAGTCAATGAGTTGGGTGAATTATTATAGAGATAATAATTCACTAAGTCAGAAGGAGTTCTAACAAGTATGACTCACAGCCAGCTCGATATTGGGCCTAGAGAGTCACATACATATGGTAGGTGTTGCGACGAGTAGATGTTCGGATATGAGATATCCGTTGAACCCCCTATCTTATTAGATATCAATTAAGCCCCTGAATTATTGGATCTTGAGATGAGATCCAATAATTGCTAATAAGAGATTATTGGGTAAAGACCCACTAATATAAGAAGCTTGGATAATTGGATGGAGATCCAATACCCAATAGGGCAAAAGATCCATTAGGGTTTTCAGGGGGCCTCTATAAATAGGAGAGAACTAAAGCTCTATAAGCTGGGGGTTTTCTTTTGGTAGCCACCTCCTGTTCTCCTCTCCCTAGAGAGAGAGGTGCATCGTTGCAATCCCTATCGTGTGGATACCACTAGAGAGGAGGACGCTTAACCTCCTTCATCCTCTCCCACAGATATGCAGGAATTCAGGGATATACGATCTCCCTAGTTATCTTCTTTTACACGTGCAGTTTTGTGGATTTATTTTTGACGCATCGATCTTCGCACAACGATAGAAACTTTCTATGGAAAATATGGGGTTTTGTTTTCTGTTCTTCCGCTACGCATGTGATGTCGCTCCTTTGATGGATTTCCCAATAAAGTTTTCATAGGTATCCCACAAACTTGTACCATTCCATCCAGGCTACCAATTTATTGGGGTTGTGTCTCTTAATGTGTGTAGGGCAGCCCCAAATCTTAACAACCTTAAGATCAAGCTTCCCTTTGTTGAATCTCAGATTTTGATGATGAAGTCAATTGATAGGTTATTTGATCTAATTCATATTATTGAGATAAGTGTGCAGGATTAACTATGATAGCTTGAAGACATAAAGCAAATTACCAGAGTCAAGTTGTTGGTAGTTCGAGAGTCCATTGGAAGTCTGAAAGATCATCGGAAGTGCTGTCGGAACTAATCGAGAAAGAATCGGGGACTTACTGAAGGTTTTGAAAGTTCACCGAAAAGATCGTTAGAGGTTCGCAGAGCTCACCGAGAAGGTTCAGAAGCTTGCCAAAGACTCATCGAACTCAGCACAGAGTTCGAGAGCCTTTTGGGAGTCCGCCGGAAGAAATCTGAGGGAGTGTTGGAAGTCTACCGGAAAGCTCACCAGAAGAAGACTTAACGTTACCAATTTAAAATTATTTCGAATTATGTTTCAATTTCATAGTTAGCACGTAATTAGGATAAGGATTAGGTAATAATCTCATTTAACCTTGGTAGGGGCCAATTAGGGCTTATTTGGGTTGATTTGGGTCGAAGTTAGGGCCAAAGTTAGGGCCTTGTTGGAATAGCCTGGCAGTGGCACTGCCTTGGGAACAACATCCTAAGTGTTTTGGGTGGTAGTACCGCCCTAGGTCAGTGGTGGTACTGTCGACTTTAATGCTTGGCAGGCTATGGTACCACCCTAGGTCACTGGTAGTACCGCTGGCAGTTATTACCTGCCAACGGTAGTACCGCTTGGTAGGTGGTGGTATCGCCAAACCATAGAGCCCGAGGACTCTGTCAAGCGGTGCTACCGCTAGTGCCAGGTGGTGATACCGCCAATACTCGGTAAACCCAGGATGGGACTCTTTTTGGCCCCATTATTGAAAGCCAATTGAGTCTATAAATACCCCTATTTTCTTAGTTGAGAAAGCACCTTTTGAAAAGTTGAAAACTAAGTCAAAGCTATAGGAAAGTCTTGTTTCAATGGCTTAAGTGTAAGAGAGTGAACCACTTGTAAAAGTTTCTAGGAGGGGTATTTGGCCCTTCCCCTTCAAGAGATTTGATAGTAGAAATTGGGAGCCTCATCGGAGGAGGCTTCGGAAGTGGACATAGGTCTTTCGACCAAACCACTATACATCGCTACCTACTTTGGTTGTCAGTTTTTAAATATACTGCATCTTATCTTTACTTAGCTACAAATCACTTGATTTTCTTCTCCCTACTCTCAATTGCATTCACTCGAACTATTTTAGCTAAATCCTTTTTTCTTCAGATCAAAATTTCCATACGAATCAACTATCTCCGAAATCAGTTTTAAGTTTACGAATTTTAATCTGCTACACTAATTCACCCCCCCCTCTTAGTGCCGCCTAGATCCTAACAATTGGTATTAGAGCAAGGTCACTCTCATCTGGTTTAAAACCCAAGAGAGATGGCTTATTTCGGCATGCAAGAGGGTCATTCAATTACACATCCACCCATGTTCAATGGGTTGGATTACACGTATTGGAAGACTCGTATAAGGATCTTTCTTATTTCCATGGACTTTGAACTTTGGAATATCGTTGAAAATAGATTTCAAAAATCTTCTCTTCCGATGAGCGAATGGAATGAATCGAAGAAGAAGGTTTTTTGCTTTAAATGCAAAGGCTATGAATGCCTTATTTTGTGTACTTGATAAAAATAGTTAGACGACAAAACACAATCAATTAGTTTTATCATCAAAATCTGATATTCAATAATCTCTCTCTTTTTTATGATGACAACTAATTGATGACTAACGGAGTTAACCATAACTACCCGGAGTTTAACCAAACTCCCCCTATGAATATGCCATTGATAGAAACCTTGGATTATCCCAAATCCAAGCAACATTCATCATAAATTATAAGAAATATTTAAACCATCATGCAAAAATATAAAATATTCAATTCAATGCATGAAGTCATCAATCTACTTCTCCCCCTATGTCATCAACAAAAAGGAGAAGTTGCATCATAGCTAGTTTAAAAGATATGCAAGTTTTACAACACACTAGCTATTAATCACATCATACAACATTTCAGCATAGCTTTGCAATGCAACATCCAATCATACCATTCAATCATATCAAGTTTCAAGATATGCAAGATGGCATTTGTTATGATGGTATTCATGATCACAAGTTTTTCTATTCTCCTTTGAGAAGTGCAAGGAGATAGTTTTTAAAGATGTGCAAGTTGCAGTTTCTTTGCTTCCTTTGCAATATGCATGCAATTTTGTAATTTCTTTCTTCTCTTTTGAAAAGAGCAAGCTTGCAAGTTTTGCTTTCTTTGCATACTAGGAATTTTGCATTCATTTGTAATATGCAAGCTAGCAAAAGCCTTCTCCCCTTTTATCAATGTCAAAAAGAGAGGGAGGATCAAATATGATGGTATAAACTTTACACATAAGTTTGCATAAAAAAAGTTTGCATCAATCTTCAAATCATGATACAAATAAATCAATATAATGGATCAAGTCATGATTCATGTTTCATCATAAAAGATATCAAGAAGAACACAATTTCTTTTACTTCAATATTCAAATCATGACAAGTGATACATATCAAAATTCTACATGAATATTTCAATCATCAAGTCATGAATCACACAAAGAAGTATTGAAGCATAGGAGAAAAAAATCAATTTAAGCATGCAATCAAGTTCAAGTCATGGATACCAATGCTAGTATATTTTGCATGTATTTTTATGCTATGATAAAAAGAATAAATTAGTGATTCAATCATATCATGTAATGAAAGATATCAATATCAAAAATCAACAAGAATCAAAAGATATCATTCATGGTTCATAACCAAGTTATGAAATCTATCATCGAAATCAAGTTATGAAAATTAGTTTATCATTCAAGCAAACACTTAATGGTACTTTTTAAGATGCTAGCAATTTGTGATATGTTAATAAGTAATTTTTGCTTGTTCTAGCAAAATTCTTCTTGTGATGCACAAGCTAGCAAGCATTTGCCTTAAGCTAGCAACTTCTTATTTGCAATGAACTAGCAATTTTATAAAAATTACAACATTTTAAACATGCAAGCTCATGGGAAGAAAACAAAAAAAATAACATTGCAACTTCTCATCTTGAGAAGTACAAGCTTTGCCTTTTTGAAAGTTCTAGCAAGCTATATTTGCCATTTTCTCTTATGATATACAAGCTAGCATGCTAACTCCCCCTTTGTCATTATTGAAAGAAAGGGGAGGATTAATGTTTCAATGAAATAATTTTGTATCAATCAATATTTCAATTTTTAAATGATGCATTCAAAACAATAATGCAAAGAAATCATGTCAATCCTATATCATGAAGGATATGATGTGTAGGCTTTAGAAGAACATGATTCATTTGAGAATAGATAGTAAAACAACTTGATTCATGCATAATAGTTTTCATCAAGATTGCATTTTAAAAGAAATTCCAAATATATAGATGTTAAGATATAAAGACTTGGATTATGATAAAACTCATTCAAGTTTGAATCATCAAAATCATTAACATAGTTTATGAGATTCATAAATGATATGGATTTGAATTGTTTTCCACTTTGGTAAATGATAAAAAGAAGCAATCACAGAGGAAAGTATTTTGATTCACAAAAATAATCTCAAGTCAAGAATTTGAAGTCATGATTTCAAGAGATCAAGAGAGGAGTCATAAAATCATTCAAACTCATCAAATTATCAAAATCATTCTTGAGATTCAACAAACTTATATGAACATAGTATACATGGATTCATCATTTGTCTTTTTATGCCAAACCAAAATAAGTATTCAAAAACAAAAGGCAAGTTTCATTATAAAAATCATCAATACAAAAATATAACACATTATTTCAAGACATGAGATTCAATTTATCATGATAATGTGTTTTATTTTAAGTTGTTTGTTCCATATAAGTGTACTCATATTTCAAAAGATGAGTATCAAATTTTAAAACCAAACATGAGTTTGTCATCAAGATATAACACCTTTAAATTCTCATGATATCATAAAATCATTAAACATGACAACAAACTTTTAATATTTTCATTTTATCATTATCAATGATGATTTTATAAGGTATGTTCAAATATTTATATGAAAGTCATCATTGTATAATTTCAAAATACAAGTTTGTCATTAAACCCATTAAGATCAAAAGCATCAGACATAAAGCATCATGATAGTGCATTTTCTCATTTTTATGTGTTTCATTTCATGCAAATTATTTTCATACGAGCATGCTCTTGTTTTTTGTGTAAATGATGTGCATTACATAAAAAAAATGATATGGAAAGCATGGAATTTGTATTATCACATATCATGTGATTATCATCTATAACATTGCATACATCATTCAAAATCATAACATGCATGAAACAATATAATATTTTTTTTTTATGATCAAAATTTTTAAATTTTCAAAACCGCTAAAGGGAGAAGCATTATATAAATTTTGAAAATAATTTTTATTTCCTACCAACTAAAGTAAGCACTCATGAAAAGTTCAAGTAATTTCATAAAGCAAAGATAAAAGCATTTCGGGTGAGATACTTATCTCATTGATGAAGCCTATCAAAGGCCAATTTGCCTCTTCTTTACTTAATTCTTCATGGTGAGCCTTCTTCTTCTTCATTAGTGGCATCTTCTTTCGTTCAAGTTCATTTTCAGTTTTAGATTTTTGTTTAATGTACTTGTTAAAATGCATTGTTATGTGTTCAATGTCCACATCACTTGAGTCTTCACTCAAGTGGTATTCAATTATCCGGAGTTCCAAATCCTTTCTGTCCTTTAGAAGGTGGTTCAAGTGTTCATCAAGTTCCAAAAGGCTTATTTCATACGTTATTAATGAGTCAATGAGTTCTTCTATCGGAAGGTCATTTAGATTTTTAGCTTCTTGTATTGCGGTTACTTTAGGATCTCACCTTTTTGGAAGGGATCTTAAGATCTTGCTTACGAGTTCAAAATCCAAAAAAGATTTACCAAGAGCTCTTAGACTTTTGATGACATCCGTGAAACGGGTATACATGTCACCTATAGTCTCGCTTGGTTTCATTTGAAAAAGCTCAAAATCTTGCAATAAGAGATTTACTTTCGAGTCTTTGACTCTACTAGTTCCCTCGTGCATGATTTTGAGTGTTCGCCAAATTTCAAAAGTCATTTCGCAAGTAGAAATCCGATTGAACTCATTTTTGTCTAAAAAGCAAAATAAGGCATTCATAGCCTTTGCATTTAAAGATAAAGATTTTTTCTCTAAGTCCGACCATTCGTTTGTCAGTTTAGAGGGAATTTGAAAGTCATTTTTAATAATATTCCATAAGTTTAAATCTTGAAAAATCAAGAAAACTCTCATTCAAGTTTTCCAATATGTGTAGTCCGAACCATTAAAGAACGGTGGACGAACAATCGAAAAACCCTCTTGGAAGCCGTTAAGAGCCATTTCTCATGGGTGTGAATCCGAATGAGAAATAACAAGGCTCTGATACCAATTGTTAGGGATCGAGTGGCACTAAATTAGTGTAGTGGTAAAGAACGATAAATTTCTGTGATTTAAAACAACTTTCGAAACTTTGTATGATAGAAATTATGTTTTTGACTAAAATTGATTTCGATTAAAGTGTAATGGAAAGTGCTTAAAGTAGGGAGTGTTTAGAGAGGAAGAAGGCAGTGATGAGTAAGTTGAGCAGCGAAGAAAAGATGGTTTGCAGAAAGGTAAATGTAAGAACATAAACGCAAACCGTTTTTATAGTGTGGTTCGGTTATCCGACCTACATCCACTCCCGATTCCTCTTCGCTTGAGGCTACCAGCTTTCCACTAGCTGCTTTCCTTCCAATGGGTGAAGACAAACTCCCTTTTACAAACTCTGTTTACAAAGCTTCCCTCAACACCTCTCTTAAGAATACTTCTAAACTTTTGTAGAAGGGATTTCTACTTCAAATAATAGAGTTTTCCCTTAGTTTTCTTGCACTCTTCTTGCTCCCTTAGCAAGAACATCTAGGGTATTTATAGACCCCAAGAGGATTCAAATTTGGAGCCCAAATTTGAATTACCTCGGACTTCATCATTCTAGCAGTACCACCGCCTGGCATTGGCGGTACCACCACCAGTCTGACAATGACACTGTCAATGTAACGGGCAGTGCCACCACCCAGCCCGACGGTTCCACTACCTGGGCTCTCGGCCACTAGGTGGTGCCATCGCCCCAGCCCGACGGTGCCATCGCTTGGGCTCTTCCAGCTTCACTGATTGGGCCTTAAACTCGACCCAAACTAGTCCGTTATCGGGCCCAATTGGCCCCTATTTGGGTTATAAGATTAACACCTAATCCTAACCCAAGTTAACATACTAACTACGAAATTAAAGACATTTCCAAAGCTATTACAAAGTCTGACAAGTCAAGACTTCTTTCGGCGAGCTTCCGACGAGCTTTCGGCGAACTTCCGATGGTCTTCCGACGAACCTTCGGAAACTATTTTACGGACTCCCAACAAGCTCCTGGACTTCACGATGATCTTGGCGAGTTCCAACGAGCTTCTTTGGCAAGCTTCGATCATTCTTAGCAAGCTCCGTGAACTTTTGATGAACCTTCCAACAAACTTCCGAAAACCCTTCGGCAAGCTCCCTACTCGTTCTCGGCCAGTTCCGACAACACTCTTAATGAATCTTCGGACTTTCGTCGAACTCTCGAACTCCCAACGATCTATCGTACTTGTCTTCTGGCACTTTGTTTCTCTTTATGTCTTTATCGTTAACGTAGTTAATCCTGCACACACACAAACAAAAAACTCTACTTCGTTCTAGATAGTTATTATAATGTGAATTGACATTTAGTTGCCCAGCACATCATTGGTCGACGCTTTGTCTGATTCTTCGGTGCATCATCCTCTCTTGTGTTTTGTAGCCCAATCGGCGGTTGACCTCCGCAACCCCGATATCCTTAGTGCAACATGCTCTTCTTGGCTTGATGCCAGACATCCGAAGCCTTTTGCCGATTGTCGACCGAACCTCCGGCTCGACATCCAATATCTCGATGTGATCACCCGGTGCAATGTCAATTCCTCTAGCATCAACTGTCTAATACTGATCGATAGTAGACCTGCATCACTCAAAATATAGTTAGACAACAAAACACAATCAATTAGTTTCATCATCAAAATCTGAGATTCAACAATCTCCCCCTTTTTGATGATGACAACTAATTGATGACTAACGGAGTTAACCAAAACTCTCCGGAGTTTAACCAAACTCCCCCTATCAATGTGCCGTTAATAGAAACCTTGGATTATCCCAAATCCAAGCAACATTCATCACAAATTATAAGAAATATTTAAACCATCATGCAAAAATATAAAATATTCAATTCAATGCATGAAGTCATCAATCTACTTCTCCCCCTATGTCATCAACAAAAAGAAGAAGTTGCATCATAGCTAGTTTAAAAGATATGTAAGTTTTACAACACACTAGCTATTAATCACATCATACAACATTTAAGCATAGCTTTGCAATGCAACATCCAATCATACCATTCAATCACATCAAGTTTCAAGATATGCAAAATAGCATTTGTTGTGATGGTATTCATGATCGCTAGTTTTTCTATTCTCCTTTGAGAAGTGCAAGGAGATAGTTTTTAAAGATGTGCAAGTTGCACTTTCTTTGCTTCCTTTACGATATGCATGCAATTTTACAATTTCTTTCTTCTCTTTTGAGAAGAGCAAGCTTGCAAGTTTTGCTTTGTTTGCATACTGAGAATTTTGCATTCATTTGTAATATGCAAGCTAGTAAAAGCCTTCTCCCCCTTTATCAATGTCAAAAAGAGAGGGAGGATCAAATATGATGATATAAACTTTTCATATAAGTTTGCATAAAAAAAGTTTACATCAATCTTCAAATCATGATACAAATATATCAATATAATGGATCAAGTCATGATTCGTGATTCATCATAAAAGATATCAAGAAGAACACAATTTCTTTTACTTCAATATTCAAATCATGACAAGTGATACATATCAAAATTCTACATAAATATTTCAATCATCAAGTCATGAATCATACAAAGAAGTATTGAAGCATAGGAGAAAAAAATCGATTTAAGCATGCAATCAAGTTAAAGTCATGGATACCAATGCTAGCATATTTTGCATGTATTTTTATGCCATGATAAAAAGAATAAATCAGTGATTCAATCATATCATGTAATGAAAGAAATCAATATGAAAAATCAACAAAAATCAAAAGATATCATTCATAGTTCATAACCGAGTTAAGAAATCCATCATCGAAATCAAGTTATGAAAATTAATTTTTCATTCAAGAAAACACATAATGATACTTTTTAAGATGCTAGCAATTTGCGATATGTTAATAAGTAATTTTTGCTTGTTCTAGCAAAATTCTTCTTGTGATGCACAAGCTAGCAAGCATTTGCCTTAAGCTAGCAACTTCTTGTTTGCAATGAGCTAGCAATTTTGTAAAAATTACAACATTTTAAACACGCATGCTCATGGGAAGAAAAAAAAAACAACATTGCAATTTCTCATCTTGAGAAGTAAAAGCTTTGCCTTTTTGTAAGTTCTAGCTAGCTATATTTGCCATTTTCTCTTATGATATACAAGCTAGCATGCTAACTCCCCCTTTGTCATTATTGAAAGGAAGGGGAGGATTAATGTTTCAATGAAATAATTTTGCATCAATCAATATTTCAATTTTTATATGATGCATTCAAAACAATAATGCAAAGAAATTATGTCATTCCTATATCATGAAGGATATGATGTGTAGGCTTTAGAAGAACATGATTCATTTGAGAATAGATAGTAAAACAACTTGATTCATGAATAATAGTTTTCATCAAGATTACATTTTAAAAGAAATTCTAAGTATATAGATGTTAAGATATCAAGACTTGGATTATGATAAAACTCATTCAAGTTTGAATCATCAAAATCATTAACATAGTTTATGAGATTCATAAATTGTGTGGATTTGAATTGTTTTCCTCTTTGGTAATTGATAAAAAGAAGCAATCATAGAGAAAAGTATTTTGATTTACAAAAATATCTCAAGTCAAGAATTTAAAGTCATGATTTCAAGAGACCAAGAGAGGAGTCATAAAATCATTCAAACTCATCGAATTATCAAAATCATTCCCGAGATTCAAGAGACTTATATGAACATAGTATACATGGATTCATCATTTGTCTTTTTATACCAAACCAAAATAAGTATTCAAAAACAAAAACAAGTTTCATTATAAAAATCATCAATACAAAAATATAACACATTATTTCAAGATATGAGATTCAATTTATCATGATAATATAGTTTATTTTAAGTTTTTTGTTCCATATAAGTGTACTCATGTTTCAAAAGATGAGTATCAAATTTTAAAACCAAACATGAGTTTGTCATCAAGATATAACACCTTTAAATTCTCATGATATCATAAAATCATTAAACATGACAACAAACTTTTAATATTTTCATTTCATCATTATTAATGATGATTTTATAAGGTATATTCAAATATTTATATGAAAGCCATCATTGTATAATTTCAAAATATAAGTTTGTCATTAAACCCATTAAGATCAAAAGCATCAGACATAAAGCATCATGATAGTGCATTTTCTCATTTTTATGTGTTTCATTTCGTGCAAATTATTTTCATACGAGCATGCTCTTATTTTTTGTGTAAATAATGTGCATTACACAAAAAAAATGATATGGAAAGCATGGAATTTTTATTATCACATATCATGTGATTATCATCTATAACATTGCATACATCATTCAAAATCATAACATGCATGAAACAATATAATATATTTTTTTTATGATCAAAATTTTTAAATTTTCAAAATCGCTAAAGGTAGAAGCATTATATAATTTTTGAAAATAATTTATATTTCCTACCAACTAAAGTAAGCACTCATGAAAAGTTCAAGTAATTTCATAAAGCAAAGGTAAAAGCATTTCGGGTGAGATACTTACCTCATTGACGAAGCCCATCAAAGGCCAATTTGCCTCTTCTTTATTTAATTCTTCTTGGTAAGCCTTCTTGTTCTTCATTAGTGGCCTCTTCTTTCGTTTAAGCTTATTTTCAGTTTTAGATTTTTGTTTAATGAACTTGTTAAAATGCATTGTTATGTGTTCAATGTCCTCATCACTTGAGTCATCACTCAAGTGGTATTCAATTATCTAGAGTTCCAAATCCTTTCTATCCTTTGGAAGGTGGTTTAAGTGTTCATCAAGTTCCAAAAGGCTCATTTCATACATTATTAATGAGCCAATGAGTTCTTCTATCGGAAGGTCATTTAGATTTTTAGCTTCTTGTTTTGTGGTTACTTTAGGATCCCACCTTTTTGGAAGAGATCTTAAGATCTTACTTACGAGTTCAAAATTCAGAAAAGATTTACCAAGAGCTCTTAGACTATTGACGACATCCGTGAAACGGGTATATATGTCACCTATAGTCTCGCTTGGTTTAATTTGAAAAAGCTCAAAATCACACAATAAGAGGTTTACTTTCGAGTCTTTGACTCTACTAGTTCCCTCGTTCATGATTTCAAGTGTTCGTAAAATTTCAAAAGCTGTTTTGTCTATAGAAATACGATTGAACTCATTTTCTCTAAAGAATAAAATAAGGCATTCATAGCCTTTGCATTTAAAGAAAAAGATTTTTTCTCTAAGTTCGACCATTCGTTCGTCGGTTTAGAGGGAAGTTAAAAGCTATTTTCAATAATATTCCATAAGTTTAAATCTTGAGAAATCAAGAAAACTCTCATTCGAGTTTTCTAATATGTGTAGTCCGAACTATTAAAGAACGGTAGACGAGCAATCGTAAACCCTCTTGAAAGCTGTTAAGAGCCATTTCTCGTGGGTGTGAATCCGAATGAGAAATAACAAGGCTATGATACCAATTGTTAGGGATCGAGTGGCACTAAGAGGGGGGGGCGGTGAATTAGTGCAGCGATAAAGAACGATAAATTTTTGTAATTTAAAATAACTTCCGAAACTTCGTACGATAGAAATCACATTTTTGACTAAAATCAATTTCGATTAAAGCGTAATAGAAAGTGCTTAAAGTAGGGAGTGCTTAGAGAGGAAGAAGGCAGTGATGAGTAAGTTGAGTAGTGAAGAAAAGACGGTTTAAAGAAAGGTAAATGCAAGAATATAAATGCAAACCGTTTTTATAGTGGTTCGGTCATACGACCTACATCCACTCCCAATTCCTCTTCACTTGAGGCCATCGGCATTCAACTAGTTGCCTTCCTTCCAACGGGGGAAGACAAACTCTCTTTTATCAACTCTGTTTACAAAGCTTCCCTCAACACCTCTCTTAATAATACTTCTAAACTTTTGGAGAAGGGATTTCTACTTCAAATGACAGAGTTTTCCCTTAGTTTTCTTGCACTCTTCTTGCTCCCTTAGCAAGAACATCTAGATATTTATAGACCCCAAGAGAATTCAAATTTGGAGCCCAAATTTGAATTGCCTCAGACTTCATCATTCTGGTGGTACCACCGCTTGACACTAGCGGTACCACCGCCAGTCTGACACTGACAGTGTCAGTGTACCGGGTGGTGCCACCGCCTAGGCTCTCGGCCACTAGGCGGTGCCACCACCTGGGCTCTTCCAACTTCATTAGTTGAGCCTTAAACTCAGCCCAAACCAATCCATTATAGGACCCAATTGGCCCCTACTTAGGTTATAGGATTAACACCTAATCCTAATACAAATTAATATGCTAACTATGAAATTAAAGACATTTCTAAAGCTATTACAAAGTCTGACAAGTCCAGACTTCTTCTAGCAAGCTTCCGGCGAACTTCCGGTAGTCTTCCGACGAACCCTCGGAAACCATTCCACAGATTTTCGACAAGCTCCTAGACTTCACAATGATCTTGGTGAGTTCCAACGTGCTTCTTTGGCAAGCTCCGATCTTTCTTGGCAAGCCCCGTGAACTTCTGACGAACCTTCCGGTGAACTTTCGAAAACCCTTCGGCAAGCCCCCTACTCATTCTCGGCCAGTTCCAACAGTACTCCCAATGAATCTTCAGACTTCCGTCGAACTCTTGAACTCCCAATGATCTATCGTACTTGTCTTTCAGCACTTTGTTTTGCTTTACGTCTTCATCGTTATCATAGTTAATCTTGCACACACACAAACAAAAACTCTACTTCGATCTAGGCAGTTATTACAATGCGAATTGACATTCAGTTGCCCGGCACATCATTGGTAGGTGCTTCGTCCAATTCTTCGGCGCAACATCCTCTCTTGCGTTTTTTTGCCCAATTGGTAGTTGACCTCTGCAACCTCGATATCCTTGGCACAACTCCGCTCTTCTTGGTCCGATGCTCGACGTCCGAAGCCTTCTGTCGATTGTCGACCGAACCTCCGGCTCGACATCTAATATCCTGATGTGATCACTCGGCGCAACGTCAATTCCTCTAGTGTCAACTGTCTAATCTTGATCAATAGTAGACCTGCGTCACTTAAAACGTAGTTAGACAACAAAACACAATCAATTAGTTTCATCATCAAAATCCGAGATTCAACAACCATAAGTAACAAATCAAGTTTTTCAATTGATGATGTGTTCCTAGTTGATGGATTAAAATATAATCTTTTGAGCATTAGTCAATTATGTGATAAAGGTTACATCGTTAGATTTAAATCTAATACTTGCATCATTAAAAAACCAAACAACAACATATCCATGATTGCATTAAAACAAAATAATGTCTACACCATTAACATTGATGAACTTAGTAATAAAATGTGCTTTTCCATTTTAAATGATGATTCTTGGCTTTGGCATAGGAGATTAGGCCATACAAGCATAAAACTAATATCTAAAATTTTATCTAGAGAACTAGTACGAGGAATTCTTAATGATGATTCTTGGCTTTGGCATAGGATGGGACTCTTTTTGGCTCCATTTTTGAAAGCCAATTAAGTCTATAAATACCCCTCTTTTCTCAATTGAGAAAGCACCTTTTGAGAAGTTGAAAACTAAGTTAAAGCAATAGCAAAGTCTTGTTTCAATAGCTTAAGTGTTCACCTCCCTCTTTCTTTGTGAAAAATATGTAAGAGAGTGAACCACTTGTAAAAGTTTGTGAGAGGGGTATTTGGTCCTTCCCCTTCAAGAGATTTGATAGTGGAAGTTGGGATCCTCATCGGAGGAGGCTACGAAAGTGGACGTAGGTCTTTCGACCAAACCACTATACATCGTTGCGTACTTTAGTTGAATTTTTAAATATACTGCATCTTATCTTTACTTAGCTGCAAATCATTTGGTTTTCTTCTCCCTACTCTTAATTGCATTCACTCGAACTATTTTAGCTAAATCCTTTTTTCTTCGGATCAAAATTTCTAAACGAATCAACAATCTCTGAAATCGGTTTCAAATTTATGAATTTTAATCTACTACACTAATTCACCCCCCCCTCCCCTCTTAGTGCCACTTAGATCCTAACACCCTTTCCATATCTCATATGGTGTAGACACTATCGGCTTAGTTGGAACTCTGTTCAGAAGGTAAGCTACGGACTCTAGGGTATATCCCCAGAATAAGACGGGTAGGTCGACGAAACTCATCATGGACAGCACCATGTCTAACAGTATGTGTTCCTCCTTTTAGATACACCATTGAGCCAGAGTATATAAGGAAGTGTCCATTGGAATAGAATCTCATAGTTCTTGAGGAACTGGGTAAACTCTATACTCAAGTACTTACCTCCTCAATCTAATCGAAGAGTCTTGATACTCTTTCCAGTATGAACCTCTACTTCATTCTTATACTCCTTGAATTTCTCAAAGGCTTCGGAGTTGTACTTCATCAAGTACATATGTTCGTACCTCGAAAAATCATTAATGAAAATAATAAAGCAGAAATAACCACCTATATGTTAGAACCCTTGCATATTCTAAGCTTGGGGTTGATCTCTATAGGGGATCGGCCTCCTTGGAACTCTATAGGGGTTCCTTCCTCCAAGTTGCTGCTCAAAGATTGCTAAAAGATTGATCTATTCCTTATGAAAAGAGGGTGAATATATGGCTATTTATAGGGCTTCTAAACCTCAACTCCTAATAGGACTCTTACTCAAGACTCCAACTTCTAACTAACTTCTACTTCTAATTAGGACTCCTTCTCTAGTAGGACTCCTAATTCTAATAGGACTCTTTCCTTAATAGGACACTTTCTCTAATAGGACTCCTCTAAGAAGTGACAATTTTGCGAGAACATGTGCTTTTTGTCAAAATAATAAAGTGCAGCTTTCTTCAACAAAAGGTAGAATATCTTGGGCATATCATATCAGAGGAAGGGGTTGCTGGAAAATCCATCATGGGGAGCGACATCACATGCACAGTAGAAGAACAGAAAACAAAACCCCAGATTTCCTATAGAAAGTTTCCATCGTCGTGCGAAGATCGGTGCGTTAAAAACAAATCCGCGAAAACTACACGTGTAAAAGAAGATAACTAGGGAGATCGTATATCCCTGAATTTCTGCAGATCTGTGGGAGAGGATGAAGGAGGTCAAGCGTCCTCCTCTCTAGCGGTATCCACACAGCAAGGATTGCGACGATGCACCTCTCTCTTTGGGGAGAGAAGAACAAGAGGTGGCTACCAAAAACCCTCACCCTATAGAGCTATGGTTCCCTCGTATTTATAGAGGCCCCCCCTGAAAACCCTAATGGATCTTTTGCCCTATTGGGTATTGGATCTCCATCCAATTACCCATGCCTCTTATTAGCAATTATTGGATCTCATCTCAGGATCTAATAATTCAAGGGCTTAATGGATATCCAATAAGATAGGGGGTTCAGCGGATATCTCATATCCGAACCTCTACTCGTCGCAACACCTACCATATGTGTAAGACCCTCTAGGGCCAATATCGAGCTGGTCATGAGTTATACTTGTCAGAACTCCTTCTAACATAGTGAATTATTATCTCTATAATAATTCACCCAACTCATCGACTGCGGACGTACCAGGCCACTATGCCGTGGCCCCCAGACAATACAAGAGAATCCAATCTTTTGGACCTATCTGTCCTTAGTTACTATGTATCTATAATCTCTCATCCATTTAATATCCCAGAGATCCTATACCGAGCATGGTGCTGTCAAGCCCATACGGTCTCTCCTCGAGTCTTGCTCTTGTCGGATTCTCTTGGAGAACTCTTTCTCTCTCAATCCGAATAACCTTGGCTAAGGATTTGTTCGAGCAAGAACACATGGGATATTCCTCTCATGATACCGAGAGCGGATGATCCTCTATTGACACTCAATAGCGCTCGTAAGGTTAGCTACCACTCCCAATGACCGACTGTACTAGATATGGATCTTTCGAAACCTATAAGTTCGGTATCAAAAAGTGGAGTACTTATACAAGACATCCTTGGTGTCTCAAGTCTAAAGACCAGATATACTACTAGGACTACGGAATTGTTGTCTGACGTGAGGTATCAATAACCATCCAGCATTCCGTAGGCGGATCAATCAGTGAACTCATTCTCCAATGAGCACCTGTACTATACCCTTAGTGTTCCCACATGAGTAGCTATGAGACCAGCTACCTCCATCATATGAATGGGTATATGGAACACCAGTCTATCCGGTTATCTCAATGACCTTCTCGAGTAACCTATGACTAGGATAATTTAGAGTCTGTGTTTAAAGGAGAATCGGTCTCATTATCATAATCTCATCACGATCCAATTCCCATTGCACAGATCCAAGGACATCACAATATACATCTAGATAATGTGAGATAATACCAATAATCATAAGCAAAGAAATCGACGTAGTGTATTACAGGTGCAATTACTTATGTGATTGGCTTGTAGGGCACCTATAACTAGCAATCTCCCACTTGACCTAAAGCCAATCACTAACATGTCTGATCCCTATCAGACCTTTGTGATGATCAAAGACAATCTGAGTCAATGGCTTTGTCAGTGGATCTGCAATGTTATCTTCGGACGGAACTCTTTCCATTACTACATCTCTTCGGGCTACAATCTCTCTAATAAGTTGGAACCTCCTTAGATCACTTTTGATGAGACCCGGGTTCCCTTATTTGAGTAATCGTCCCATATTTGTCGAATATAAAGGAATCAACTCCTCGCTGCTCGAGATGACTACTAGATCTATGATGAACTTCTTCATCTAGACTCCCTCCTTTGCTGCCTCTATCGCAGTAATGTATTTTGCTTTTGTAGTCAAGTCAGTAGTAGTGTCTTACTTGGAACTCTTCCAGTATACTGCTCCTCCATTTAAGGTGAACACATACCCAAATTAGACTTGCTATCATCGACATCAGACTGGAAGCTCGAGTCCGAGTAGCCCTCAATCTTGAGGCTACTACCACCATATGCTAGTAAAAGATCTTTAGTTCTTCTCAAGTACTTAAGGATATATTTTACTACTTTCCAGTGCTCCAAGCCTGGATCTACCTAATATCTGCTCATGACACTCAGAGCATGCACAATATCAGGCCTAGTACATAGCATAGCATACATGATAGATCATATCGCTGATGTATATGATATCATATCCATGTATGCCCTTTCATTAGGAGTCTTTGGGGATATACTCCTAGAAAGTGATATTCCATGTCTCATTGATATGAGATCTCTCTTGGAATTTTTCATGCCAAACCTTTTAACAATGGTGTCTATAAACTTGGATTGGGACAAGCCAAGCATCCTCTTGGATCTATCTCTATAGATCCGTATCCCCAATATGCAGGATGCTTCCCTAAGTCCTTCATGGAGAAGTGCCTAGATAACTGTCTTTCTTGTGGAGAGCATTCCTACATCATTTTCAATGATCAGGATGTCATCCACATATAATACTAAAAAGGTGATAGTGCTCCCACTTAATTTCTTGTACACACAAGGTTCATCTTTGTTCTTAACGAAGTTATAAGTGTTGAATCTCGGATTTTGATGACGAAGTCAATTGATGGTTACTTGTTCTAATACATATTGTCAAAGATAAGCGTGCAGGATTAACTACGATGGGTCGAAACATAAAGTGATTTGCCGAGGTCAAGTCCGTCCAAAGTTCAAGAGTTCATCTAAGTCCGAAGGATCATTGGAAGTGTTGCCGAACCAATCAAGATCGAATCGGGGACTTGCCGGTTTTGGAAGTTCGTCACAAAGATCGTTGAAGGTTTGTGAAACTTTGCCGAGAAGGTTCGGAAGCTTGTCGAAGACTCGTTGAGCATGACTTACAAGCCGAGCATGCTGGGGAACCCGTCGGAAGAAATCCGAGGAAATATCGGAGGACCGCCAAGTCTCAACGAAAAGCTCACCTAATAAGACTTGAAGAAAGTCACTTAAATCACTATTAATTATGTTTTTAATTTCGTAGTTAGCACGTACTTAGGGCAAGGATTTCGAATTAATCTTGCTCTAAATTAGTAGGGCCAACCGGCCCTTATCGGGCTTTTTGGCCGTGGATAAGGCCCATTTAGCGTAACAGATCGCCAAGGCGGTAGAATCGCTTTGTGCCAGCGGCAGTACTACCGCTGGCGGCCGTGTCTTTGGGCGGTGCTCCCGCCGACTGGAGCGATAGTACCGCCGGCCACATTACTCGGCGGCGGTAGTACCGCTGCTCGGCGGTAGTACCGCTTTGCTCCAGCAGAGTAGTACCGCTGTCTGATCTCACCTTATGATCGACAGCGGTAGTACGCTCTAACAGCGGTAATACCGCCTGATCCGAACTCCAAATTTGATTTCAAATTTGGAGCCCAATTTTGAATCCATTTTGGATCTATAAATACCCCCTTTCTCAACCGAAAGGTAACCCTTTTGAGAGTTAGAATCTTGTTTTGAGTCTTTGATAAGTCTTGAAGAGTCTTGTTCTTGCTAAGTGTTCACCTCCTTCTTCTTCTTGAGAAATCTTGTAAGAGTGTGAACTTCTTGTAAAGGGTTGTAAAAGGGGTATTGGTCCTTCCCTTCATAGGATTGCTAGTGGAAGTGCGGAGCCTCATCGGAAGGCTTCAAGAGTGGATGTAGGTCATTTGACCGAACCACTATACATCATTGTGTTCATGAATGTGTGAGTGTTTACTTTTCTGAATCATTTCATTACTTAGCTACAAATTGTTTAGTTCCTTGCTGCTTCATTTACTCAAGCAACTTCTTACAAGTTCTCTTTCAACGAATCGAAGTCTTCCTACTAACTTATCTTTATACGAAATCGGATTCAAAGTTACATATTTAATCCGCTGCACTAATTCACCCCCCCCCTCTTAGTGCCTTTTCGATCCTAACAATTGGTATCAGAGCAAGGTTTGCTCTCATATTGGTTTAAAACCCAAGAGAGATGGCCTACTCCGGTATGCAAGAGGGTTACTCCATTACTCGTCCGCCTTTGTTTAATGGGTTGGATTATACGTATTAGAAGACTCGTATGAGGATTTTTCTCATTTCTATGGATTTTGAACTTTGGAATATTGTTGAAAATGGATTTATAAAATCTTCTCTTCCGATGAGTGAGTGGAATGAGTCGGAAAGAAAGATTTTTGCTCTCAATGCAAAGGCTATGAATGCCTTATTTTATGCGCTTGATAAGAATGAGTTTAATCGGGTTTCTATTTGTGAATCGGCTTTTGATATTTGGCGCACTCTTGAAATCACTCATGAAGGCACTAGCCGAGTGAAAGTCCAAAATCAACATTCTTGTGCACTCTTATGAACTTTTTCGGATGAAACCAAATGAGTCCATTGGAGACATGTACACCTGCTTTACGGATGTCATCAATGGACTTAAGGCTCTTGGTAAAGGTTTTTCTAACTTTGAGTTGGTAACTAAAATCTTAAGATCTCTTCCAAAGAGTTGGGATCCAAAAGTTACGGCCATTCAAGAGGCCAAGGATCTTAAAATATTTCCGCTTGAAGAACTTATTGGGTCTCTAATAACCTATGAGATGACGTGCCATGCTCATGAAGAGCTTGAGAACCCCCTTCCAAAGAACAGGAAGGATATGACACTTAGAACACAAGAAGACCACTTGAAAGGAACATCAAGTGATGAGGACAGTGACAAAGACATTGCACTTTTGACTCGAAAGTTTAAGAAATTTATAAGAAAGAACAAGTTTAAAAACGCCACAAAAAATAAATTTGAACACAAAAAGGACCAAGTTATTTGCTACGAATGCAAAAAGCCGGGACACTTCAAGCATGAATGTCCTCAAGCCAAGAAGAAGCAACCCAAGAAGAAAGCATTCAAGGCTACATAGGATGATTCAAGTGACTCCGAGATTGAAGAGGCAAGCAACAAAGAGGAGGCTAACTTCGCTCTAATGGTCCTTGGAGAAGAGGTTAGTGAATTATTTAGTGAAGAATTATCTTTCGATGAGCTTTCTATCGCTTTTCATGAGTTATTTGATGAATGTAGAACTATTAGTAAGAAATTCAATTTGCTTAAGAAAGAGCATGCTTTATTACAAAATAAGTTCAATAACCTACAAACTCCTTCTCTACCCCCATGCTCTAAGTGTGAGCACTTAGAAGAAATAAAAAGGGAGAACTTGCTACTTAAAGAGACCTTAAACAAGTTCAAGGTCGGTAGCAAGGGCTTGGACATGATCCTTGCAAACAAGGGTCACGTCGGAAATAGAAGTGGAATAGGATTTGTGAGTGGATCTCATCAAAATCCTACTACCTTCATTAAAGGATCTACATTGCATGTATCACCCTATTTGAAATGCAATTTTGTGGTAAAACGGGACATGTTGCTTACAAATATCCGTTCAAGAAAATTAGTCCACAAAAATTAATATGGGTTCCCAAAGGAACCATAAACAACTCAATGCTAAATTACAAATTAAGTAGATCAATTTGTAGGGCACCCAAAATTAAATGGGTACCTAAAAACCATCCTCTTTGTAGACAAACTCACAAGCTAGGAGCAAGAAATGGTATCTTGATAGTGGATGCTCAAGGCACATGACCGGAGATCCATCTCATTTCTCTATGCTCTCTAGCAAAGAAGAAGGGTATGTCACCTTCGGAGACAACAACAAGGGTAAAATCATTGGCAAAGGAACCATTGGTAACAAATCAAGTTTTTCAATTGATGATGTCTTGTTAGTTGATGGCTTAAAACATAATCTCTTAAGCATTAGTCAATTGTGCGATAAAGGCTATGTTGTTAGATTTGAATCTAATGTTTGCATATTGAAAAACCAAACAATAACATATTCATGATTGCTTTAAAGCAAAACAATGTCTACACCATAAATATTGATGAATTATGTAATGAAATGTGTTTTTCGGTTTTGAATGATGATGCTTGGCTTTGGCATAGGAGATTAGGCCATGCAAGCATGAAACTAATTTCTAAGATTTCATCTAGTGAATTAGTAAGAGGCATCCCAAACATGAAATTTGTTAAGGACAAGGTATGTGATGCATGTCAACTAGGAAAACAAATAAAGACTAGTTTCAAATCAAAAAATCAAATTAGCACCACTAGACCATTGCAATTGATCCATTTGGACTTATTTGGACCAATTGACATAACAAGCCTAGGAGGTAGCAAATATGCCTTTGTAATTGTGGATGACTATAGTAGATACACTTGGACCTATTTCTTGGCTCATAAAAGTGATTGCTTCAAATATTTTTCTAAATTTTATAAATTCACTCAAAATAAAAAGGGTTTTATGATATCATCAATTTGAAGTGATCATGGAGGTGAATTTCAAAACCATGACTTCCAAAATTTTTGTGAAATTAACGGATATGATCATAACTTTTCTACTCCAAGAAATCCACAACAAAATGGAGTAGTGGAAAGGAAAAATAGAAGTTTGCAAGAAATGGCTAGAACCATGTTAAATGAATACAATTTACCAAAATATTTTTCGGGCCGAAGCTGTAAATATGGCTTGCTATGTTATGAATAGAGTTCTAGTGAGACCATCCCTATCTAAAACTCCATATGAATTATGGAATGATAAAACCCAATGTTTCTTATTTTAAAGTTTTTGGTTGTAAATGCTTTATTTTAAATGAAAAGGATGCCTTAGGAAAATTCGATGCAAAATCCAATGAAGGCATATTTCTTGGTTATTCTTCCGTTTCTAAGGCTTTTCGTGTTTTCAACAAAAGAACCTTAGTTATAGAAGAATCTATTCATGTGGTTTTTAATGAAAATTCTGAATTTAAGAAAAAACATTTTGATGATGATTTTGGCTTTGATAATTTGAATTTGAATGAACCCTCTCCTCAAAACGACAACTTGGATGCATCTTCTTCCCAAACTTCCTTACCCAAGGAATGGAAGTATGTAGATGCTCATCCCAAGGAGTTAATTATAGGAGATGCATCGAAAGGGGTTCAAACTCGCTCTTCTTTCAAAGATTTTTGTGCCCATGCCGCTTTTCTTTCTCAAGTTGAACCAAAATGCATTGATGATGCCTTGAAAGATGATTCTTGGGTTATCGCAATGCAAGAAGAATTGAATCAATTTAAGAGGAATAAGGTATGGAAGCTTGTTCCTAGACCAAATGACCACTTAGTTATTGGTACTAAGTGGGTCTTTAGAAACAAGCAAGATGAATGTGGTATCGTGGTTAAAAACAAGGCTAGACTAGTGGCCAAAGGTTTCAACCAAGAAGAAGGTATCGATTACGAAGAAACCTTCACTCCGGTGGCAAGATTAGAAGCCATTAGGATGCTCCTTGCCTATGCTAGTAGTAATGATTTCAAATTATTTCAAATGGATGTCAAAAGTGCATTCTTAAATGGTTTTATCTCTGAAGAAGTGTATGTCGAACAACCACCTGGATTTGAAAATTCTCTTCTCCCTAACCATGTGTTTAAGCTAACTAAGGCTTTATATGGTATAAAACAAGCCTCTAGGGCTTGGTATGAGAGGCTTAGTTCCTTTTTAAATTCAAATGATTTCACTAAAGGCAAGGTTGATACTACATTGTTTATTAAACATTTTGAAAATAATTTTCTTATTGTTCAAATTTATGTTGATGATATTATTTTTGGTTCTTCAGATGAATCACTATGTGAATCTTTTGCCAAGTGTATGAGTCATGAATTTGAGATGAGTCTAATGGGAGAGTTAACCTTCTTTCTTGGATTACAAATTAAACAACTTAGTAATGGCATATTTCTTAATCAATCTAAATACACATTAGAATTGTTAAAACGATTTAATATGGACAGCTCAAAAGCCATCCACACTCCAATGAGTACTTCCACCAAGTTAGACTTGGATGAAGATGGAGAAAATTTTGATCAAAAGACATATAGGGGCATGATAGGCAGCCTGCTCTATCTTACTGCAACTAGGCCAGATATCATGTTTAGTGTGGGACTTTGTGCGAGATTTCAAGCTAATCCTAAGTTGTCTCACCTTAAAGCCATTAAAAGAATTTTTAGATATCTTAAAGGTACTCCTAATCTAGGATTATGGTATCCAAAATCTGATGACTTTAATTTGATAGCCTATGCAGATACGGATTTTGGTGGATGTAGAATAGATAGAAAGAGTACATCTGGAACATGCCAATTTTTAGGACATGCACTCGTTTCTTGGACTTCTAAGAAACAAAATTCTGTCAAGACTATCTACTGGCGGAAGCCGAATATATAACTGCAAGTGCATGTTGTGCACAAGTTGTGTGGATGAAAAACACTTTAGAAGACTATGGAATAAATTTAAAAAACATTCCAATAAAATGCGATAACACAAGTGCTATTTGTCTAACAAAAAATCTCATTCAACACTCAAGAACTAAGCACATTGATATTAGGCATCACTTTATACGAGATCATGTCGCTAATAATGATGTCACTTTAGAATTTATTGATACAAAGCACCAATTAGCGGACATTTTCACAAAACCCCTAAATGAAGAATAATTTGACTTCATTAGAAGAGAATTAGGCATGCTAAATTTGTCCTAATGTTTAAATATTGCATGTCTTTCAAAACATTTAAACTTTGATAGTTTCACCTTTATACCTTCAGTGATATATGAAACTTTCATTGATCATAAAATATTATGAAAGAACTCATCTTTCAATCGAAAAGTTTTCATGATGTTGCTCATGATGTTGCCTTCATGATGTTGTTTTTTTTAACAGTTAAAATTTTTATGACTTCATTCTTGAATCTCTTCATGAATTTTGATCTCTCTCACTTTTTTTATTGATTGGCTTTAATGATGTATCCTTTAGCCTTGCGATCATGGTTTTCACTGTATAAATGATCAAACATCTTTTGGATTTGTCATCTCCTTTTTGTTGATGACAAAGGGGGAGAAAAATATGAAATTGATGACTTTTTAAATATGGCTTTAATGAGCAAAATATTTTGATAACTTGATAAATAACTCATGCATTGTATTGAAAAATGACTTATACAGTGTAATGAAATGAAAAATGTGTCGTAAGAATTGTTATTGCAATTCAATTCTCTTGCAATGCTTAGTGTCAAAAACAGGTTGCAATCTTTGAAAAGCATTGCAAATGAAGTAATGCAATACATCACAATCTAATGTTTGAAAGATTCCTACTATAAATGTTTATGGCATCTTTTGATTGATATGACAAATTTTCATCTCATGATTTATCTAATATGTTGTCACTCTTTTCAATCATGAGTTCCTTGTTGTAATCTCAAAATTTTTGGTATCTTTTGTCGAAATGATAAATGGTTTTCATCCTTCGACTTGAAATTAAATGTCATGCTTTGATATTGTTTACGAATGAAACCTCAAGCTGATTAAGCATGATGATAAGTTCAACATAAGTAACTTATCGGTTTTGGATGAATTCAAGAGAATGAATTCAAATGCCTTTACCTTCTCATTATATGGCATATTGATAGGGGGAGTTAAGAATAACTCCGTCATCAATTGATTGTCATCATCAAAAAGGGGGAGATTGTTGAATCTCGAATTTTGATGACGAAGTCAATTGATGGTTACTTGTTCTAATACATATTGTCAAAGATAAGCGTGCAGGATTAACTACGATGGGTCAGAAACATAAAGTGATTTGCCGAGGTCAAGTCCGTCCAGTGTTCAAGAGTTCATCGGAAGTCCGAAGGATCATCGGAAGTGTTGCCGGAACCAATCAAGATTGAATCAGGGACTTGCTGAAGTTTTCGGAAGTTCGTCACAAAGATCGTTGAAGGTTCGTGAAACTTTGCCGAGAAGGTTCGGAAGCTTGTCGAAGACTCGTTGAGCATGTCTTACAAGCCGAGAGCATGCTGGGAACCCATCGGAAGAAATCCGAGGGAAATATCAGAGGACCGTCGACGTCTCAACGAAAAGCTCGCCGAAATAAGACTTGAAGAAAGTCGGCTTAAATCACTGTTAATTATGTTTTTAATTTCATAGTTAGCACGTACTTAGGGCAAGGATTTTGAATTAATCTTGCTCTAAATTAGTAGGGGCCAACTGGGCCCTTACTGGGCTTTTTTGGGCCATGGATAAGGCCCATTTAGCAGAACAGACTGCCGGGCGGTAGAACCGCCTGTAGGTCATTTGATCGGGAAGGCTTCAAGAGTGGATGTAGGTCATTTGACCGAACCACTATACATCATTGTGTTCATGAATGTGTGAGTGTTTACTTTTCTGAATCATTTCATTACTTAGCTGTAAATTGTTTAGTTCCTTGCTACTTCATTTACTCAAGCAACTTCTTACAAGTTCTCTTTCAACGAATCGAAGTCTTCCTACTAACTTGTCTTTATACGAAATCGGATTCAAAGTTATATATTTAATCCGCTGCACTAATTCACCCCCCCCCTCTTAGTGCCTTTTCGATCCTAACAATAAGATCTGATCGTCTTATCAAATCTTATGTTCCAACTTCGGGAAGCTTGCTTCAATCCATAAATGGACCTAAGCAACTTGCACACCTTATCTAGGTTATCCTTGGGCACGAATCCCTCAGGCTATATCATATACACCTCCTCATCGAGGTTACCATTGAGGAATGCAGTTTTGACATCAATCAGCCAGATCTCAAAATCATAGTGTGCTGCAATAGCCAATAGAATTCGAATGAATTTTAGCATGGCTATAGGTGAGAAAGTTTCGTCATAGTCAACACCTTACCTTTGACGATACCCTTTAGCTACTATCCTTGCTTTATAGGTCTCTATCTTTTCATCTACTCTAATCTTCTTTTTGAATATCCACTTGCATCCAATGGGTACAATACCCTCGGGTGCATCAATTAGGTTCCAAACCTTGTTGGAGTATATGGAATCCATTTCTGAATTCATGGTTTCTCGTCATTTCCTGGAGTCTATGCTCATAATAGCCTCCTCGTAGGTCTGAGGATCAATATCCTCAACATCCTCTCTTTAGATATGCCCCACATATCTCTCAGGAGGATGAGATACTCTATCTGACCTACGTAAAGTTGAAACTTGTGTGTTAGGTTTCTGAACAGATTCTGGAATAGTGCTTGAGCTAGGTTCTCCAACCTTGCTCAACTCTATCAGGCTCCCACTGTCTCCACCATGAATGTGTTCCTTCTCAAGGAACACTGCTCTCTTGGCTACAAAGACCTTTTGGTCCTCAGGGTGAAAAAAATAATACCCACAAATTTTCTTGGGGTATCCCACGAACTTGCACCGTTCCGTTCTGGATTCCAACTTATCGAGATTGTGTCTCTTGACGTGGGTAGGGCAGCCCCAATTCTTAACAACCTTAAGATTGAGCTTCTTCCCATTCCATATCTCATATGGAGTAGACATCACTGACTTAGTTGGAATTCTATTTAGAAGGTAAGATGCGGTTTCTAGGGTATATCCCCAGAATGAGATGGGTAGATTGGCGAAACACATCATGGAATGCACCATGTCTAACAATATGCGATTCCTCCTTTCTGATATACCATTAAGCTGTGGTGTATAAGGAGGTGTCCATTGGGATAAGATCCCATAGTCTTTTAGGAACTGGGTGAACTCTGTACTCAAGTACTCACCTCCTCGATCTGATCGAAGGGTTTTAATACTCTTTCCTATTTGATTCTCCACTTCTCATTTCCTCTTAGACTTGCTTACACTTATGATATATGGAGTTGTATCTAGCATATATAAGTCATTATGCAATGTTCCTCTCATGATGATCTCATCATCTAATATTATTGAACAACCATTATTCTCAAAAACTAATTTATATCTAATAACTATCAAACATGAAATGGAAATAATGTTTTTGATAATAGAAGAAACATAATAGCATGCATCTAATACAATAATAGCTCCACCAAGTAGATGTAAGGTGACCTTGCCAACAGCCAATGCAGCAACCTTTGCTCCATTACCCATCTTAAGATCCATCTCGCCTCTGTTCAATCTCCTAGGTCCTACCAGAACTTGCAACGAATTGCAGATATGATAGGCACTCCAAGTATCCAATACCAATGTGTTATCATAAGATTCTGATAAATGGAGACTGATCATGAATGTACCTGAAGCTTCTGCAAGCTTCTGTTTCGCCCTCTCTACAAGGTACTTTTTGTAGTTCCTCTTCCAGTGCCCATCTTTGCCGCAGTGGAAGCACTGACCTTTGTCCTTTGTTAGGTCTTTCTTAGCAACCTTTGCCTTACCCATTTTGCCCTTGCCCTTGCCCTTGCCCTTCTCAGCCTTCCTTTTCTTTCTGGTCTCACCAGTGTAGAGAACCGACTTCTCTTTCTTGATGGTGCTCTTTGCTTCTCTCAACATATTGAGTAGCTCTGGGAGGGTCACCTCAAGTTTGTTCATATTAAAATTCATTATGAACAAAGAAAAGGAATCTGGTAGGGATTGAAGCGTAAGATCCACACACAGGTTATCCTCTAGGACCATTCCTAGACCCTATGAGTTTCTTGATCCACTCAATCATCTTAAGGGCATGGTTCTGAACCGGTGTCCCCTTAGTCATCCTAGCACGAAAAAGACTCTTTGATATTTCATATCGCTGAGTTCTTCCCTGTTCCTTAAATAGTTTGCGGAGATGCAGGAGTATGGAATTAGCATCCATATTTTCATATTATCTCTATAACTCAGTAGTCATAGAGGCCAACATATAACACTGAGCATGAGTGGAATCATCTAAGTACTTCACATAATAAGCGATCTCACCTTCTCTTGCCCCTTTGTCAGGCATAGGGATCACTATATCAAGGACATACGATTTTCTCCACTGTGAGAATGATTCTCAGATTACGAAGCCAATCCATATAATTTGGACCAGTGAGGCGGTTGGCATCAAGTATGCCACGTAAAGGATTTGAAAGCGATATTTTTCTAAAATAAAAGATATAGCAGAAATAAATAACATGTAGACTTTGCAAAAATTTAAACAATTAAGATAAGGACTTCTATCTTAATGTACTCCTACAAATTTTTCGCAAGACATACAACACCCTCCGGTATGTGAATCGGAGACCCCCGACAGATCTCTAGTGGGGATCAGGATCCAATCGGCATTTTAACGTAACCTCGAGGGACTCGACCAATCACGTTAAGCTCGTAAAGGTAGACAACTCTTGCCAATCACAACTCCTTGTGATTCCCATCCTGTTCGGCTTCCGAACCACTATGGCCTCGAGAGACTCGACCAACCATGATGTTCGGTTAAGTCATTAACATCGTTACTAGATGAGTCTGATTAGGTGATATACTCTCGAGGGACTCGACCAAGCATACCATGTCCTCAGGTCACCTATGACATCTCTATGTCGTAGATAAGATGGCGAGACGCAATATAGATGAGTCTCGAGGGACTCGACCAACTCAATCTACACCGGGAATCGGCTCCTAGCTATAAGGATGGAAGGCCACGTGGGTCAATCTAATTGCCTCACGTTTACCGACATAATATTATTAATAGAAGGGATTTTGGTTTGGTCTCCTAATATAATGTGTCACACACATACTTATTTAATATATGTATCTACATCGCATGCAAATATATATATACATATCTAGTAGGTGTATATCTAATCACACATCACATGAGCAATCACACCAGATGATCATGGATCACATCCTAATGTGAACAGGCCCGAGCCAGTGGGCCCAAATCACTCACATCAAGATTTATATGTACATTGGCGCATCTCTATACCCTGTGATCGTCCATCTTGCTTCGTCGGATCCGTCGGCATCTCAACACATCTTTATACGTCGGATCATCCGTCTCGGCCTCGTGAGTCACGCTATCGCTGCGCCTCCTCATGTAATTATAACATAATTACAAGCACGCAGGCTCGACAATAAATGAGAAAAGAATAGAGACTCGTAGGCCCCAATAATAATAATCACATGTACACAATCACATCACAGGTCCATGATCATCTGTCCACATCATACATCACATGTATATGTTATTTTATAGGACTAATAGATAAAAAATAATAGTTAATTAAACTATTTAATTAATATATTTATTTTTCTAAAATCAGGGACATAAAAGGGAATTTTTGAATTCCCAAGGGTATTTTGTAATTCGACCAAAAGGGTATTTTGGTAATTCTGTCAAAAGGATAGAATCTGGAATTTCTGAAATACAAAGGGGCAAAACCATCTTTGCGCAAAAAACCTAATCCTCACCTGCGTTGTACCAGCCACCCTACCTGGCATCCCTTCTTGCTGGGGGCGGCGGGCCAGCAGCCCGCTTGCCCCAGCGGAGGAGCGCTGCCACGGCTAGCTGGCGCGAGCGCGCCATGCAGCAAAGACGGCCAAGAGCAGCAAAGCGCAGGCTTTCGCAGAGCACTACCCCAATTGCGGGTGGGCACCGCTCGCGCAAGCGCCACCCACGAGGTTTTATTTTCTGTTCTTTCGCTGTACATGTGATGTCGCTCCCCATGACGGATTTCCCAATGGTGGGCCCATAATGCACACGTCCCAGGATCGGAACCTGGCTTTGATACCACTGTTGGGAAATATGTCATGGGGAGCGACATCACATGCGCAACGGAAGAACAGAAAACAAAACCCTAGATTTCTCGTAGAAAGTTTCCGTCATCGTGCGAAGATCGGTGCGTCAAAAATAAATCCGCGAAAACTACATGTGTAAAAGAAGATACCTTGGGAGATCGTATATCCCTGAATTTCTACAGATCTATGGGAGAGGATGAAGGAGGTCAAGCGTCCTCCTCTCTAGCGGTATCCACATAGTAGGGATTGCGACGATGCACCTCTCTCTCTAGGGAGAGGAGAACAAGAGGTGGCTACCAAAAACTCTCAGCCTATAGAGCTATGGTTCCCTCCTATTTATAGAAGCCCCCTTGAAAACCCTAATGGATCTTTTGCCCTATTGGGTATTAGATCTCAATCCAATTACCCAAGCCTCTTGGATTAGTGGGTTTCTACTCAATAATCTCTTATTAGCAATTATTGGATCTCATCTCAGGATCCAATAATTTAGGGGCTTAATGGATATCCAATAAGATAGGAGGTTCAGCGGATATCTCATATCTGAACCTCTACTCGTCGCAACACCTACCATATGTGTGTGACCCTCTAGGCCCAATATCGAGCTGGCCGTGAGTTATACTTGTCAGAACTCCTTCTGACATAGTGAATTATTATCTCTATAATAATTCACCCAACTCATCGACTGCGGATGTACTATGCCACTACGCCGCGGCTCCCAGACGATACAGGAGAATCCAATCCTTTAGACCTATCTGTCCTCAGTTACCATGTATCTATAGTCTCTCATCCATCTAAAATCCCAGAGATCCTATACCGGGCATGGTGCTGTCAGGCCCATACGGTCTCTTCTCAAGTCTTGCTCTTGTTGGATTCTCTCGGAGAACCCTTTCTCTCTCAATCCGAATAACCTTGGCTAAGGATTTGTTCGAGCAAGAACACATGGGATATTCCTCTCATGATACCAAGAACGGATGATTCTCTATTGACACTCAATAGCCCTCGTAAGGTTGGCTATCACTCCCAATGGCCGATTGTACTAGATATGAAACTTTCCAAACCTATAAGTCCGGTATCAAAGAGTGGAGTACTCATACAAGACATCCTTGGTGTCTCAAGTCTAAAGACCAGATACACTACTGGGACTACAGAATTGCTATTTGACGTGAGGTATCAGTAACTATCCAGCATTTCGTAGGCGGATCAATCAGTGAACTCATTCTCCAATGAGCACATGCACCGTACCCTTAGTGTCCCCACACGAGTAGTTATGAGACCAGCTACCTTCATCATATGAATGGGTATACAGTACACCAGTCTATCTGATTATCTCGATGTCTTTCTCGAGTAACCTATGACCAGGATAATTTAGGGTCTGTCTTTAAAGGTGAATCGGTCTCATTATCGTAATCTCATCACGATCCAATTCCTATTGCACAGATCCAAGGACATCACAATATACATCTAGATAATGTGAGATAATGCTAATAATCATAAGCAAAGAGATTGACGCAGCATGTTACAGGTGCAATCACTCATGTGATTGGCTTGTAGGGCACCTATAACTAGCAGGGGTGGCAATGGACCCCCTCCAAAATTGAAACAATACAGATCTGGCCGACCCCGAGGAATATAAAATCGCTACGTGGCTTTCTCGGTTTAACAGGTTACTACCATAAGTTTGTGAAAAACTATGGAAAGATCAGTGCACCCCTTACATCCTTGCTGAAAAAAGATACTTTCCAGTGGTCGAACAAAGCCACCACCACCTTCGACGAACTTAACGTCGCAATGATAGCAACACCAGTACTAGCGTTACCCAACTTCGGCAAGACTTTTATTATTGAAGCCGATGCCTCTGGAGTAGAAATTGGTGCTGTACTAATGCAAGATGGCCATCCCCTCACTTATACTAGTAAGGCATTGTTAGGACTCTAGCTATGAGAGTCCTAATTTAGTTTCATTGATAAGGGCATTCATGTAAATCCTATCTAGCCGACCCCTATTAAAGAGGTGAAGAGGCCGGCTAGGTTAGGGTTAGGTTGCTTCTTAGGAAAGGAGTCCTATTATAAGTAGGAGTTCTATTAGGAAAAGAGTCCTATTAGAAGTAGAAGTCCTATTAGGAAAGGAGTCCTATTATAAGTAAGAGTTTTATTAGGAAAAGAGTCATATTAGAAGTAGAAGTCCTATTAGGAAGAGAGTCCTATTAGAAGTAGAAGTCCTATTAGGAAGAGAGTCCTATTAGAAGTAGAAGTCCTACTAGAAAAGGAGTCCTAATTAGAAGTTGGTTAGAAGTAGGAGTCTTAAGTAAGAGTCCTATTAGGAGTTGGGGCTTAGAAGCCCTATAAATAGCCATGTATTCATCCTCTTTTAATCAATGAATAGATCAATATTTTTGCAGCCTTTGTGCAGCAACTTGGAGAAAGGAACCCCTATAGCGTTCCAAGGAGGCCGATCCCCTATAGAGATCAACCCCAAGCTTAGAATCCGGAGGGTTCTAACACTTGGTATCGAGCAGCGCGTTTTGGCGCCTCGCCCTTCCACAGCCATCCACCAGCCCTCCACAACCACGCAAAGCAATTCCCACAATTGCTTAGAAGATCATCGCTAAATTCCGCCGTCATCTCCACCACCGTAGATCATCTTTTGATCTTCCCGTGAATTGCAACAGGTTCTGGTTATCTACCCTACTGCTGCTGCAATTTAGTTATCCTTATTCAAAAAATTCCAGGAAACATCACCTAATGTCATCAACCATTCGATGCCAAGCACGGCCTCATAATCATCGAGAGAGAGGAGGAAAAAATCTGCAATTATCTCTTGGTCCTGCAGCAACGATTTCACCCGTGGGTACTTACGATCACACTTCAAAATTCATCCATCTGCGACTTTAACATCGAACCTGCTACAATTCTCACTAGGTAAGGCCATCCGGACAGCAACCTTGCTGTTCATAAAATTATTAGTGCTCCCGGTGTCAATAAGAACGGTGATTGGTTGTTGCTTCAGAAATCCTCCCACTTTCATTGTTTGCGGGTTCGCATAACCGGCAAGGGCATGCATCGTAATATCAATTGGCTCTTGTTTTCATCCGTGACCTCTTCCTCATGCTTCTGACCTCCTCCTCCATGTCTTCAAGAGGTTCAATCAATAGGAGGTGGCCCCTTTTGCAGTGATGATCGCGGTTCCATGGCTCGTCGCAATGCCAACAAAGACCCTTTGCTGATCGGTCACGTAGTTCTTCTCTTGTCAATTTTGTGGGCAGCGAAGGATGGCTGGGAGCAGAAGGGGGTTTATATGTTGAGGTTCCAGGAGTGGTTCTCATCCTCCGAGTATCTTGGTTAAGTCGTTCTTCTTGTATTCGGGCAAAAGAAATCGCAGCCATCATGGTACGGGGCTGTCGTGCCTTAACTTCCCCTTTTATCTCTGGCTTGAGTCCTTCGATAAATGTTCCTAACAATTGACGGTCACAGTCCAATCACGAGCAAGGTAAGATAGCTTCTCAAACCTGGTTTGGTACTCTTGAATCGTAGAGGTTTGTCGAATCTTTGCGAGTTGGTCGTCGATATTTTCATACTCTGTAGGTCCGAAATGGTTCAGCAGTGCATTCTTAAATTGATTCCATATCGGAGCCCCATGATTATATTCCAGCCAATTGTACCATTGAATAGCATCTCCTTCAAGGTGGATGACAGCAATCTCCACCATAACATTATCCGACGTTCGGTAGTAGCTAAAGTAACGTTCTGCGCGCGAAATCCACCCCCATTGGTCTCCTTCTTCCCATCGTGGAAGTCCACCTCATGCGTGGTGAAGCACGTCCGAGGGCTGTCCCTCCTTCTCTGGGGTCCTTTCTAAATTTTCTCCTTGCTGCAGTTTGGTTGGGCTCGATGGTTGTCCAATTCTGAATTCTGCAAACAAAGTACGCAATTTGTCTTCCAAGCGCGATTCAAGCCGTGATTCAATCCGAGATTCCCATGCTTCAAATTTGGCATCAATTGGATCTTGAGAAGCCATAGCATGTCTGTAGATCAGAGATGCCCTTGTCTTTTTTCTGTTGACGGGTTGATGACATTAGGTGATGTTTCCTGGAATTTTTTGAAACTAATTATGAAATTTTACTGCAAGGGGAAACAGGTGATACTGTACGGGAAACGTGGGGGCGACGTAACGACAATTTGCACACAATGAATGGAGAAAGTTTTGCACAAAGCATGCAGTGGCTTTTTGGTACAACTTGAGCAACAACCTAAGGGAGAGCCAACCAAATTTGAAGATCCAAACCTACTTCCCTTGCTTGTTAAATTTTCAGATATATTTGACGAACCACGCAGCCTACCTCCTAACCGCCGACACGATCATCGTATACCGATTCTTCCAAGGAAACCTCCAGCAAATACTCGACCATATTGGTATCCACATCTCCAAAAAGATGAAATAGAAAGGATTGTAAAAGAGATGCTTGAAACAGGAGTTATTCGGCCAAGTTGTAGCCCCTACTCTTCATTAGTGCTCCTCGTACGAAAGAAAGACGGAACATGGCGAATGTGCGTTGATTACCAAGCTCTCAACGACATAACCGTCAAGGACAAGTATCCTATTCCAGTAGTAGGTGAATTGCTTGATGAATTAAAGGAGCACGAGTCTTCACAAAGTTGGACCTTCGATCCGGTATCATCAAATACGAGTGTGCTAAGAAGACATACCGAAATCGCCTTTCGAACGCACAACATCACTATGAATTTCTGTTTTCTTCAAAAGATAGAATATCTTGGGCATATCATATCGAGGAATGGGTGACAGTGGACCCCTCCAAAATTGAAGCAATGCAGAATCTGGCCAACCCCGAGGAACATAAAATCACTACGCGGCTTTCTTGGTTTAACAAAGTTACTATCGTAAGTTCGTGAAAGACTATGGAAAGATCGAGTGCACCCCTTACTTCCTTGCTGAAAAAGATGCTTTCCAGTGGTCGGACAAAGCCACCACCGCCGACGAACTTAAAGTCGCAATGATAACAACACCAATACTAGCATTACCCGACTTCGATGAGACTTTTATTATTGAAGCTAATGCCTCCGGAGCAGGAATTGGTGTTGTACTAATGCAAGATGGCCGACCCCTCGCTTATACTAGTAAGGCGTTATCTCCTTCGCACCTCAAGATGACTATTTACGACAAGGAGATGCTCGCGATTGTGCATGCGATGTCCAAATGGAGACCGTACTTAATTGGGCAACGCTTTCACATCAAGACCGACCATAAAAGCCTAAAATATTTCTTGGAGCGCATCGGAGCAGTAGCATACAGATTGGACTTACCCGCCACTCCCGAATCCATCCAGGCCTTCCATGTATCATGTTTGAAGCTCAGTTGGGACAACACGAGACACCCAAAGCCATCTACCAAATATAACTACCCAAGGAGAGCTCCAGACCCAACCAAGTGCCATTATTGATCGACGAATCGTGACTCGACGGCGGCGACCTACCTACTACTGAAGTGTTAATACAAAGGCAAACCTACCAGCAGAAGATGCCACTTGGGAGAACTACGACGACTTGAAGATCAAATCCCCAGAAGTCATGGAACGTCAGCCTCGAGGACAAGGCTGATTTGAAGAGGGCGGGTCTGTTAGGACTCTAGCTATGAGAGTCCTAATTTAGTTTCATTGATAAGGGCATTCATGTAAATCCTATCTAGCCGAATTCCCTATTAAAGAGGTGAAGAGGCCTGGCTAGGTTAGGGTTAGGTTGCTTCTTAGGAAAGGAGTCCTATTATAAGTAGGAGTTCTATTAGGAAAAGAGTCCTATTAGAAGTAGAAGTCCTATTATGAAAGGAGTCCTATTATAAGTAAGAGTTTTATTAGGAAAAGAGTCCTATTAGAAGTAGAAGTCCTATTAGGAAGAGAGTCCTATTAGAAGTAGAAGTCCTATTAGGAAGAGAGTCCTATTAGAAGTAGAAGTCCTACTAGAGAAGGAGTCCTAATTAGAAGTTGGTTAGAAGTAGGAGTCTTAAGTAAGAGTTCTATTAGGAGTTGGGGCTTAGAAGCCCTATAAATAGCCATGTATTCATCCTCTTTTAATCAATGAATAGATCAATATTTTTGCAGCCTTTGTGCAGCAACTTGGAGAAAGGAACCCCTATAGAGTTCCAAGGAGGCCGATCCCCTATAGAGATCAACCCCAAGCTTAGAATCCGCGGAGGGTTCTAACAGGCATTATCTCCTTTCCATCTCAAGATGACTATTTATGACAAGGAGATGCTCGCGATTGTGTATGCGGTGTCCAAATAGAGACCAAACTTGATCGGGCGACGCTTTCAAATCAAGACCGACCATAAAAGCCTAAAATATTTCTTGGAGTAGAAGATATCTTCCCTTGAGTAGCAAAAATGGGTAACAAAGCTTCTTGGATATAATTATGAAATAACTTACAAAAAGGGGAAAGATAATGTTATTATAGATGCGCTTTCGCGACTACTTGAGCAAGCTGAATTTTTGGCTGTTTCACTTCCGACTAGCAACTTCCTTAAGGATATTAGGAGGGAATGGCAAGATAATCTGGAAACGAGTAAAATCATTAAAAAAATGGAGGAAGTACCAAGCTCTATGGCTCATTACAGTTGGGACTCAAAGGGCAATATAAAGGACGCATTGTGTTTGTGCCAAATTCTACTAGCATGATCATCGTATACCGATTCTTCCGGGCAAACATCCAGCAAATACTTGGCCATATCGGCATCCATATCTCTAGAAGAATGAAATATAAAGGATTATAAAAGTGATGCTCGAAATAAGAGTTATTCGGCCAAGTTGCATCCCCTACTCTTCACTAGTGCTCCTTGTATGAAAGAAGGACGGAACATGGCGAATGTGCGTTGATTACCGAGCTCTCAATGGCATGACCATCAAGGACAAGTACCCTATTCCAGTAGTAGATAAATTACTTGATGAATTATAGGGAGCACAAGTCTTCATAAAGCTGGACCTTTGATCTAGGTATCATCAAATATGAGTGTGCAAAGAAGACATACCGAAAATCGCCTTTCGAACGCATAACGGTCACTACGAATTTCTGATAATACCCTTTGGTCTCACCAATGCTCCCTCCACCTCTTAGAGTCTTATGAATGATATTTTCTGAAGTTATCTTCATAAGTTTGTGTTGGTTTTCTTCGACGATATCTTTATTTACAGCCCTTCTCTAGAAAGTCATTTTCAGCACTTACGACTTGTTTTGATAATTTTGTGAGAACATGCTCTTTTTGTCAAAAAATCGAAGTGCAACTTTCTTCAACAAAAGGTGAAATATCTTGGGCATATCATATTAGAGGAAGGTGTGGTAGTAGACCTCTCTAAAATTGAAGCAATGTAGAATTGGCCGATCCCGAGGAACATAAAATCTCTACGCGGCCTTCTCGGTTTAACTGGCTACTACCGCAGGTTTGTAAAAAACTATGGAAAGATCAGTGCACCCCTTACTTCCTTGCTGAAAAAAGATGCTTTCCAATGGTCAGACAAAGCCACCACCACCTTCTATGAACTTAAAGTTGCAATGACGATAACGCCCGTATTAGCGTTACCCGACTTCAGAAAGATTTTTTTTATTGAAGCCGATGCCTCCGGAGTTTGAATTAGTGTTGTACTAATGCAAGATGGTTGCCCCTCGCTTATACTAGTAAGGCATTATCTCCTTCCCATCTCAAGATAACTATTAACGACAAGGAGATGCTGGTGATTGTGCATGTAGTGGCCAAATGGAGATCGTACTTAATCAGGCAATGTTTTCAAATCAAGATTGACCATAAGAGATTAAAATATTTCTTGGAGTAAAAGATATCTTCCCCCGAGTAGTAAAAACGGATAACAAAGCTTCTTGGATATGATAATGAAAAGGGGAAAGTGAATATTGTTACAGATGCATTTTCTTGGCTACCCGATCAAGCTGAATTTTTTATCATTTCACTTCCAACCAACGATTTCCTTGCGAATAATAGGGGGGAATGGCAAGATGATCTAGAGATCAGAGCATCTGTGAACCTTTTACCTCGATTCTATGGACCATACCATATTTTGGAGCGCATCGGAGTAGTACCATATAGATTGGACTTACCCGCTAGCTCCCGAATCCATCCAGTCTTCCATGTGTCATGTTTGAAGCCCATGTTGGGACAAAACGAGACAGCCCAAAGCCTGTTGAATCATAGATTTTGATGATGAAAACTAATTGATTATGGTTTATTGTTTAACTACGTTTTGAGTTACGCAGGTCTACTATCGATCAGGATTAGACAGTTGACACTAGAGGAATTAACGTTGCGCCAAGGATATCGGGTTACGAGGTCATCTCCGATTGGGCAACGGACCGCAAAAGAGGACGATGTGCCAAAGGATCGAACGAAGCACCACCAATGACATGCCGCAACCGAATGTCAATTTGTGTTGTAATAACTGTCTAGATCAAGTAGAGTGTTTGTTTGTTTATGTGCGGATTAACTATGATAGAGCAAATTACCAAAGTCAAGTTGCTAGAAGTTCAAGAGTCTACCGTAAGTCCAAGGATCATCGGAAGTCTTTGCACGAGCCAACCGAGATGAAATCGGGACTTGCCGGTTTCGGAAGTTCGCCGGAAAGATCGTCGGAGGTTCATGCGGAGATAACCGAGAAGGTTCGGAAGGGTGCCAAAGACTCGTTGAACTCGCCATAGAATCAGGGAGCCGCTTGGGAGTCTGCACGGAAGATCGCACGGAAAACTCTTCTGGAGGATAACTTGATGGTGTTGGTATAATTTGACTTTAGAAGATCATAGTTAGCACTTAATTAGGGTATAGAATAGGTGTTAATCCTATCTAGACCTGCATTGGGCCTTGATTAGGATGAGTTTGGGCCAAAATTTTGGCCCAAACCGAACCGGGCCTACGTGCATGAATGCTACGTGCATGCTATGTAGTATTTCAAGCATGGCCGCCATCATGGCCGATTCTTGCAGCACGCAGTAGCACCGCCCCTGACACACACACAAAGCGGTGGAACCGCTGGTCAAGCGATGGCACCGCCTGGCCATCGGATCGAGCGGTAGCACCGCTTGCTTGCAGGCGATGGCACTTCCGACGGCGGTGGCACTGCTTCGACAGTGCGTGGCACCGCCTTGACCACTGTGAACATGGGAACTCCAAATTCACTTGGAATTTGGAGCCCAATTTTGAATCCACTTTGGATCTATAAATACCCCCTTTCTCACCGAAAGGGCACCCTTTTGAGCAAGAAAAAGTTTGAGTCTTGAGCTTTTGAAGAGTTTTGAAAAGTGTTGTTTTCTTTGCTAAGTGTTCACCTTCTTCTTCTTCTTGAGAGATCTTGTACAAGTGTGAACATCTTGTAAAGGGTTGTAAAAAGGGGTGTTTGATCCTGCCCCTTCAAAGGACTTGCTAGTGGAAGAGCGGAGCCTCATCGCAAAGGCTTCAAGAGTGGATGTAGGTCATTTGACCGAACCACTATACATCATTGTGTGCTTAAATGTGTGAGTGTTTATATTTCTGAATCATTTCATTTTTTGGCTGCAAGTTCATAGTTAGTTCCTTTTCACAAGCAATTACTTTCAAGTTCTCTTTTGTCGAATCGAAATCTTCCTATGAACTTGTGTTTCTTTGCGAAATCGGTTTCAAGAATACGAGTTTAATCCGCTGCACTAATTCACCCCCCCCTCTTAGTGCCTTTTGATCCTAACAAAGCCATCTACCAAATATGACTACCCAAGGAGAGCTCCTGGCCAAACCGAGTGCCATTATTGATCAACGGTTCATGACTCGACGACAATGACCTATTGTTGAGGTGCTAATACAGTGGGCGGACCTACCAACAGAAGATGCCACTTGAGAGAACTATAATGACTTGATCAAATTCCCAAAATTCATGAAACGTCACCTCGAGGACAAGGTTGATTTGAAGAGGATGAGTCTATTAGGACTCTAGCTAGGAGAGTTCTAATCTGTTGGCACTCCAGTTAGGAAGTCCTAATCTGTTGAGACTCTAGCTAGGAGAGTCCTAATTTAGTTTTATTTGAAAAGGGCATTCATATAAATCCATTCTAGCTGACCCCTATTAAAGAGGTGAAGAGGCTAGCTAGGTTAAGATTAGGTTGTTTCTTAGAGAATGAGTCCTATTAGAAGTAAGAGTCCTATTAGAGAAAGAGTCCTATTAGAATTAGGAGTCTTAATTAGAAGTAGGAGTTTGTTAAAAGTAGAAGTCTTGAGAAGGAGTCATATTAGTGTTAGGGATCGAGCGGCACTAAGAGAGGGGGGGGGATGAATTAGTGCAGTGGTAAAGAACGATAGATTTTTCAGCGATTAACACAAGTTCGAAAACTTCATACGAATGAATGCAACGTTTCATTTGAACCCGGAAAGATTACATTTTAACTTTAAAGCATACGTAATAAGATGAAGATGAAGATGAAGTTGAGTAAATAAGGCAGCATATGAAAATGGTTTGCAGCAAAGTAAGTTGCGAGAAAGTAAATGCAAACCGATTTATAGTGGTTCGGTCATCCTACTTACATCCACTTCCGAAGCCTTCTCCGATGAGGCAGCCAACTTCCACTAGCAAATCCTTTTGAAGGGAATGTTAAATCTCGGATTTTGATGATGAAATCAAGTGATGAAATATTTGTATTAATCTCTTTGTTGAGATGAGTGTGCAGGAATTACTACGATGGAAAACATAACGTGATTTATCAAGGCCAAGTCCGTCGGTGGTTCATCGGAAGTCAGAGATTTTTGGAAGAGTTGCTTAGGAACCATCCAAGATCAACTCGAGGGACTTGTCGAAGTTTTAAAGTCCATTTCAAAGATCGTCGAAGGTTCGCGGAACTTCCGGAAAATTCGGAAACCAGCCAAAGACTAGTTGGGCTTGCCGAGTATCTTTGGGAGACCAGCAACAATCCGAGGGAAGCATCGGAGGCTGCTGAATCTCGCCGTAGTACTCGCCGGAAGTCGACTTGAAGGGTGTCCGATCAAATCACGTTAAGTTATGTTCGTAAATTTGCACATGAGTAGAGCAAGGATTTAAGAAATAAATCCTGCCCAAAATTCGAGAGGAGCCAACCAGGCCACTCTTGTGTCAAGTTGAGGACCAAACAGGCCCCATTCACTCTGTCGAATGGGGGCAAGAGGTGGAACCGCCCAAGCTGGGCGGTGGAACATACTGAGGCGGTGGAACCGCCACTGGAGCGTAGCACCGCCAAGACACACACACAAAGGTGGAACCGCTTGTGCAAAAATAGCACCGCCCTGTTCATCGACGGCAGGGTGGAACCGCTGGTGAAAGCGGTGGCACCGCCTTCGATCACGGATCGAGCGCGTAGCACCGCTTTGCTGGCGGTGGCACCGCTTCACATCGTCGATCAAAGATCGACACTGACGGTGGCACCGCCGATGACAAAGTGGCACCGCTTTGACCACTGTAATCTGGGGACTCCAAATTCACTTGGAATTTGGAGCCCAATTTTAAATCCACTTTTGGATCTATAAATACCCCCCCTTTCTCAGCTGAAAGGGTTACCCTTTTGTGCAAAAAGTTTGAGTCTTGAGCTTTTGAAGAGTTTTGAAAAGTGTTGTATTCTTTGCTAAGTGTTCACTCTTCTTCTTCTTGAGAGATCTTGTACAAGTGTGAACATCTTGTAAAGGGTTGTAAAAGGGTGTTTGATCCTTCCCTTCAAAGGACTTGCTAGTGGAAGAGCGGAGCCTCATTGCAAAGGCTTCAAGAGTGGATGTAGGTCATTTGACCGAACCACTATACATCATTGTCTCCTCAAATGTGTGAGTGTTTACATTTCTGAAATCACTTCATTTCTTGGCTGCAAGTTCTTAGTTAGTTCCTTTTCACAAGCAATTACTTTCAAGTTCTCTTTCGTCGAATCGAATTCTTCCACGAACTTGTGTTTCTTTGCAAAATCGGTTTCAAGAATACGAGTTTAATCCGCTGCACTAATTCACCCCCCCCTCTTAGTGCCTTTTGATCCTTTCAATTGGTATCAGAGCAAGGTTTGCTCTCATATTGGTTTAAAACCCAAGAGAGATGGCCTACTCCGGTATGCAAGAGGGTCTCTCCATTACTCGTCCACCTATGTTCAATGGGTCGGATTATACGTATTGGAAGACTCGTATGAGAATTTTCTTATCTCCATGGACTTGAACTTTGGAACATTGTCGAAAATGGTTTATAAAATCTTCTCTTCCGATGAGTGAATGGAATGAGTCGAGAAGAAGATTTTAAGCTCTCAATGCAAAGGCTATGAATGCCTTATTTTGTGCACTTGATAAGAATGAGTTTAATCGGGTTTCCATTTGTGAATCGGCTTTTGATATTTGGCGCACTCTTGAAATCACTCATGAAGGCACTAGCCGAGTGAAGGAGTCCAAAATCAACATTCTTGTGCATTCCTCTGAACTTTTTCGGATGAAACCAAATGAGTCCATTGGAGACATGTACACCCGCTTTACGGATGTCATCAATGGACTTAAAGCTCTTGGTAAAGGTTTTTCGAATTTTGAATTGGTAACTAAGATTTTAAGATCCTTCCAAAGTGTTGGGATCCAAAGGTCACGACCATTCAAGAGGCCAAGGATCTTAAAGTATTTCCCATTGAAGAACTTATTGGATCTCTAATGACTTACGAGATGACGTGCCATGCTCATGAAGAGCTTGAGAACCCCCTTCCAAAGAACAGGAAGGATATGGCACTTAGAACACAAGAAGACCACTTGAAAGGAACATCAAGTGATGAGGATAGTGACAATGACATTGCACTTCTAACTCGAAAGTTTAAGAAATTCATAAGAAAGAACAAGTTCAAAAATGACACAAAAAGCAAATTTGAACACAAAAGGACCAAGTCATTTGCTACGAATGCAAGAAGCCGGGACACTTCAAGAATGAATGCCCTCAAGCCAAGAAGAAGCAATTCAAGAAGAAAAAAGCCTTGAAGGCCACATGGGATGATTCAAGTGACTCCAAGATTGAAGAGGCTAGCAACAAAGAGGAGGAAAATTTCGCTCTAATGGCATTTGGAGAAGAGGTTAGTGAGTTACTTAATGAAGAGTTATCTTTCGATGAACTTTCTATGGCTTTTCATGAGTTGTTTGATGAATGTAGAACTATTAGTAAGAAGTTCAATTTACTTAAGAAAGAGCATGCTTTATTACAAAGTAAATTCAATAGTCTTCAAAACCCTTCTCTACCCCCATGCTCTAAGTGTGAAGACTTAGATGCAACAAAAAGGGAGAACTTGCTACTCAAAGAGACCCTAAACAAGTTTAAGGTCGGTAGCAAGGGCTTAGACATGATTCTTGCTAACAAAGGTCATGTCGGAAATAGAAGTGGTATCGGATTTGTGAGAGGTTCTCACCAAAATCCCACCACCTTTGTTAAAGGGTCTACATTGCATGTATCACCCCATTTGAAATGTAATTTTTGTTGCAAAACGGGACATGTTACCTACAAATGTCCATTCAAGAAAATTTGTCCACAAAAGTTGATATGGGTTCCTAAAGGAACCATAAACAATTCAATGATAAATTACAAAATAAGTAGATCAATTTGTAAGGAACCCAAAATCAAATGGGTACCTAAAAACAATCCTCTTTTGTAGACAAACTCACAAGCTAGGAGCAAGAAATGGTATCTTGATAGTGGATGCTCAAGGCACATGACCGGAGATCCATCTCATTTCTCTATGCTCTCTAGCAAAGAAGAAGGATATGTCACTTTCGGAGACAACAACAAGGGTAAAATCATTGGCAAGGGAACCATAGGTAACAAATCAAGTTTTTCAATTGATGATGTGTTACTAGTTGATGGTTTAAAACATAATCTTTTAAGTATTAGTCAACTATGTGATAAAGGTTATGTTGTTAAATTTGAATCCAATGTTTGCATTATTGAAAAACCCAACAACAACATATCCATGATTGCTTTAAAACAAAATAATGTCTACACAATAAATATTGATAAATTAAGTAATGAAATGTGTTTTTCGGTTTTGAATGATGACGCTTGGCTTTGGCATAGGAGGCTAGGCCATGCAAGCATGAAACTAATCTCTAAGATTTCATCTAGAGATTTAGTAAGAGGTATCCCAAACACGAAATTTGTTAAGGATAAGGTATGTGATGCATGTCAACTAGGAAAACAAATAAAGACTAGTTTCAAATCAAAAAATCACATTAGCACCACTAGACCATTGCAATTGATCCACTTGGACTTATTTGGACCAATTGACATAACAAGCCTAGGTGGTAGCAAATATGCTTTTGTAATTGTGGATGACTATAGTAGATACACTTGGACCTATTTTTGGCTCATAAAAGTGATTGCTTCAAATGTTTCTCTAAATTTTGTAAACTCACTCAAAATGAAAAGGCTTTATGATCTCATCAATACAAAGTGATCATGGAGGTGAATTTCAAAATCATGACTTCCAAAATTTATGTGAAACAAACGGATACAATCACAACTTCTCTACTCCAAGAAATCCACAACAAAATGGAGTAGTAGAAAGGAAAAATAGAAGTTTGCAAGAAATGGCTAGAACCATGTTAAATGAATATAATTTACCAAAATATTTTTGGGCGAAGCCGTGAATACGGCTTGCTATGTGATGAATAGAGTTCTAGTGAGACCATCCCTATCCAAAACTCCATATGAATTATGGAATGATAAAAAACCCAATGTTTCTTACTTTAAAGTTTTTGGTTGCAAATGCTTTATTTTGAATAAAAGGATGCCTTAGGAAAATTCGATGCAAAATCCAATGAAGGCATATTTCTTGGTTATTCTTCCGTTTCTAAGGCTTTTCGTGTTTTCAACAAGAGAACCTTACTTATAGAAGAATCTATTCATGTGGTTTTTAATGAAGTTTCGAATTTAAGAAAAAGATTTTGATGATGATTTTGGTCTTGAAGATTTGAATTTGAATGAACCCTCTCCTCAAAATAACATCTTGGATGCATCTTCTTCCCAAGCTTCCTTACCAAAGGAATGGAAGTATGTAGATGCTCATCCCAAGGAGTTAATTATAGGAGATGCATCGAAAGGGGTTCAAACTCGCTCTTCTTTCAAAAATTTTTGTGCCCATGCTGCCTTTCTTTCTCAAGTTGAACCAAAATGCATTGTTGATGCCCTAAAAGATGATTCTTGGGTTATCGCAATGCAAGAAGAATTGAATCAATTTGAGAGGAATGAGGTATGGAAGCTTGTTCCTAGACCTAATGACCACTTAGTTATTGGTACTAAGTGGGTCTTTAGAAACAAGCAAGATGAATGCGGTATCGTGGTTAGAAACAAGGCTAGACTAGTGGCCAAAGGTTTCAACCAAGAAGAAGGTATCGATTATGAAGAAACCTTCGCTCCGGTGGCAAGATTGGAAGCCATTAGGATGCTCCTTGCCTATGCTAGTAGTAAAGATTTTAAATTATTTCAAATGGATGTCAAAAGTGCGTTTTAAATGGTTTCATTTCGAAGAAGTTTATGTTGAACAACCACCCGGATTCAAAAACTCTCTATTTCCTAACCATGTATTTAAGCTAACTAAGGCCTTATATGGTCTTAAACAAGCCCCTAGGGCTTGGTATGAGAGGCTTAGTTCTTTCTTGATTTCAAATAATTTCGCTAAAGGCAAGGTTGATACTACATTGTTTATTAAACATTTTAAAAACAATTTTCTTATTGTTCAAATTTATGTTGATGATATCATTTTCGGATCTTGTGATAAATCACTATGTGATTTATTTGCTAAGGATATGAGTGATGAATTTGAGATGAGCCTAATGGGAGAACTAAATTTCTTTTAGGACTTCAAATCAAGCAACTAAGTAATGGTATATTTCTAAATCAATCAAAATACACATTGGAATTGTTAAAACGATTCAATATGGATGGATCAAAAGAAATTAGCACTCCTATGAGCACCTCCACTAAATTAGATATGGATGAAAATGGAGAAAGCTTTGATCAAAAACTTATAGGGGCATGATAGGTAGCTTTGCTTTATCTCACCGCAACTGCACTGATATCATGTTCGGTGTAGGGCTATGTGCAAGATTCCAAGCTAATCCTAAGCTATCTCACTTGAAAGCGGTCAAGAGGATTCTTAGATATCTTAAAGGGACCCCTAATCTTGGATTATGGTATCCAAAATCTGAAAACTTTAGTTTGAAGGCTTATGCAGATCTGGATTTTGGTGGATGTAAACTAGATAGAAAAAGCACATCCGGAACATGCCAATTTCTAGGACATGCACTTGTTTCTTGGACTTCCAAGAAACAAAATTCGTTGCACTATCTACAGCAGGTGAATATATAGCTGCTAGTGCATCTCTTGTGCACAAGTTATCTGGATGAAAAATACACTAGAGGACTATGGAATCTACTTAAAAATATTCCTATAAAGTGTGATAACACGAGTGCAATTTGTCTAACTAAAAATGCAATCCAACACTCTCGCACTAAGCACATTGACATCGTGGCATCACTTTATACGTGATCATGTAAGTAGTAGAAATGTCACTCTTGATTTTGTTGATACAAATCATCAATTAGCGGACATTTTTACGAAACCTTTAAATGAGGAACAATTTGATTTTATTAGAAGGGAATTAGGCATGCTAAATGTCCAAGTAAGTAACCTTTTTTATGTCTTTTCTTGAAATTATGTTTAAACTATGATTTCCATCAATTTGATTCAGATTGTCCATGGATTTATTTCTTTTGACTTCATCCCATCCCTGAGATTTTTAAAAAAAAAAAAAAAAAAAAAGGGAGAGGTGGAAAAACATTAAAATCCGAAGTGGTTTTGTGCTACCGGCGGTAGCACCGCCAGATGCGGCGGTGGAACCGCCTGGGTAGTCAGCCACAAAGGTGGAACCACTCACGGGGGCGGTGGAACCGCCCGAACACCCTCCTATAAATTGTATTAGGGCCGGCGGTAGAACCGCCTCCCCTAATCTGCATACCGCCTCTCCTCACTCTTCTAAACTCCTCTAAACTTCAAATTGGTGTGATTTCTTCCTATCTAGAAGCCTAAGGAGGAGATTCTATCGTGATTCATTCTTCCTACATCTCAAAGAACCAATCTAAGGTAAAAACAGAATTCTTTCTCTTTCATTTTCTTGTGAAGTTTCATTCCTTTCTTCAATTAATTTTCGATTATTCATAGAAATGGCTCCTAGAAGAACATCAAGAGACAAAGGAAAAAGGATGGAGGTAGATTCATTTGACCAATCCTTGTTTAAATCACAAGAAGCCTCCCTTAGATTTTCTGAATTTGGTTCAAGACCCATTCACAAAGGAAAGTATGTTGATTTGAATCAATTAGGAAACTTAGAACCTTTCATGTGGTTTGCAGACTTAGAGGCTTTACCTATTCTGCAAATTATTGAACCTATTTATCCACGTTTAGTTAAGTTGTTCTATGCTAATTTAACTGTGACTGATGATGGCTTGTCAACTTATCTTCTAGGTAATGAGATTCAAATATGTGATAATACTATATGCTCATTAATTGGAATTGTTGAAAAAGAGCTAGGATGTTATTTTCGGGGAAAATGGGATATGGACACAGTTGGTGCCACTCACTCAGAAGCTTTAGAAACTGTGTTTGCAAACCCAAATTTAGGAATAATTCCTAAGAGTTGTGAACATCTATTACCTTTTAACTCTAAAATTTTGCATCACATTCTGATAAACATTATTATTCCTAAGCAGTTTCATCATGATGAGATCGGTTTCAATTGAATTAGGTACCTTATATTGGATTATGACTAGACAACAATTCTGTTTTGGTTACCTAATCAGGCAGCACATGATAGAGGTTCTTTCTAAAGGATCAATGTTACCATATGGAGGTTTAATAACTAGACTATTGCATGCCCATAACATCTGCATTCCACCAGATGAAGAAGCAATACAAATCGAAAAATTTAATGTTATTAATGTTAAACTCTTTGAGACGACTTAGATGTCTTGTCGAGCATGGAATAGGAGTTAGGCAACCTAGGAGATGTGATATACCTCCCCGTGTAGACCATCCTGAAACACCAGTCCTTAGGGAAATGAATCTCCTCCTCCCGATCCTTTTGTTGCAGCTACATCGGTGACATTTTCTGCTCCATCTACTAACGACCCGATCATGAGAGAGTTAAATGAAGTAAAACTACAGCAAATTGAAATTTTGAAGGAGATGCGAAAGATGAACTTAAAGATCGATCACATGTATAGGCATCTTGGCATTCCTCCTGAAGAGTAGCTTGCTGTGTTTTCTTTTGAACGATGTAAACTTATGTTGTATGTTGACATGTATGTTGTATTCCTTACATCGTGACATCTATATTGTCTTAACTTCATGATATATCTTTTATCGCCACCGTGGAATGGTTTTCGGTTTTCGATTTCCTTTTCCATAAGCGTGATGTTTTCCGACCCTCCTTGTTGTTATAATTCCTCGTCTCCTTTTTGTTGATGACAAAGGGGAGAAATGAAATGTGTAGTATTGCTATATGATATCATTACTGTCCAAATTAAACTTAGTTGGGTTCTTGATATCATGCTTTCTTTTTATATGTATACTTCATTGATATCCTTGATGTCTAGTTTGAAATCTTGAAATTAAAATTAATTATGTTGAATTCAAAATTGAATTCAAGCGATTTTTCTTTATGGCATATACATAGGGGAGTTAAGAATAACTCCATCACCAATTGATTGTCATCATCAAAAAGGGGAGATTGTTAAATCTCGGATTTTGATGATGAAATCAAAATGGTGAAATATTTGTATTAATCTCTTTGTTGAGATGAGTGTGCAGGAATTACTACGATGGAAAACATAACGTGATTTATCAAGGCCAAGTCCGTCGGTGGTTCATCGGAAGTCCGAGAGATTTTTGGAAGAGTTGCCGGAACCATCCAAGATCAACTCAGGGACTTGTCGAAGTTTTCGAAAGTCCATTTCAAAGATCGTCGAAGGTTCGCGGAACTTCCGGGAAAATTCGAAAACCACCAAGACTAGTTGGGCTTGCCGGAGTATGCTGGGAGACCACTGGCAGCAATCCGAGGGAAGCATCGGAGGCCTGCCTGAATCTCGCCGTAGTACTCGCCGGAAGTCGACTTGAAGGGTGTCCGATCAAATCACGTTAAGTTATGTTCGTAAATTTGCACATGAGTAGAGCAAGGATTTAAGAAATAAATCCTGCCCAAAATTCAGTAGGAGCCAACCAGGCCACTACTGTGTCAAGTTGAGGACCAAACAGGCCCCATTCAGCTCTGTCCGAATGGGGGCAAGAGGTGGAACCGCCCAAGCCTGGGGCGGTGGAACCGCCCAGCCTGGAGCGGTAGCACCGCCCCTGCACACACACACAGGCGGTGGAACCGCCTGTCTGGGGCGGTAGCACCGCCCCTGTTCACTGACGGCGGTGGAACCGCTTTGGTGAGCGGTGGCACCGTCCCGATCCACGGATCGAGCGGTAGCACCGCTTTGCTCAAGGCGGTGCACCGCCGACACAAGTGGTGGCACCGCTTTGACCACACCAATCTGGGACTCCAAATTCACTTGGAATTTGGAGCCCAATTTTAAATCCACTTTTGGATCTATAAATACCCCCTTTCTCAGTGAAAGGGTTACCCTTTGTGCAAAAAGTTTGAGTCTTGAGCTTTTGAAGAGTTTTTGAAAAGTGTTGTATTCTTTGCTAAGTGTTCACTCTTCTTCTTCTTGAGAGATCTTGTACAAGTGTGAACATCTTGTAAAGGGTTGTAAAAGGGTGTTTGATCCTTCCCCTTCAAAGGACTTGCTAGTGGAAGAGCGGAGCCTCATTGCAAAGGCTTCAAGAGTGGATGTAGGTCATTTGACCGAACCACTATACATCATTGTCTCCTCAAATGTGTGAGTGTTTACATTTCTGAAATCACTTCATTTCTTGGCTGCAAGTTCTTAGTTAGTTCCTTTTCACAAGCAATTACTTTCAAGTTCTCTTTCGTCGAATCGAATTCTTCCACGAACTTGTGTTTCTTTGCGAAATCGGTTTCAAGAATACGAGTTTAATCCGCTGCACTAATTCACCCCCCCCCTCTTAGTGCCTTTTGATCCTTTCAGGGAAAGGACCAAATACCCCTCTTACAACCCTTTTACAAGAAGTTCACACTCTTATAAATTTTTCAAAAAGAAAGAAGGAGGTGAACACAACCTATTGAAAACTAGACTTTCCTAAGCCTTTTCCTCAAATTCTAACTCTCAAAAGGGTTCTCTTTTAGCTGAGAAAGAGGGGGTATTTATAGATCCAAAATGGATTTAAATTTGGGCTCCAAATTTGAAATCAAATTGGAGTTCCCGGTGCTGGCGGTGCTACCGCTTGTCAGAGGCAGTGCTACCGCCTGTCAGTCGTCAGACTGACAGTGTACAGGCGGTGCTACCACTTGTGCCAAGTGGTACTACAGCCACTGTTACTGTAGCTGGGCGGTACTACCGCCTAGGTCATTTTCAGCATAGTGGTTTCGGCCGAAAACTCGACCGAAACTGGTCCAAATGAAGTCCGAATTGGCTCAAATTTGGTTTATAGGATTAACACCTAATCTTAAACCAAATTATGTACTAACTACAAATTTTAAAGATATTTTTTAAGCTGTTTCAAAGTCCATAAGACAAGACTTCTTTCGGTGAGCTTTCGGCGAACTTCCGGCGGTCTTCCGACGAACCCTCGAAAACCATTCTACGGACTCCCGGCAAGCTCCCGAACTTCATGATGATCTTGGTGAGTTCCATCGAGCTTCTTTGGCAAGCTTCGATCTTTCTTGGCAAGCTCCACGAACTTCCGACGAACCTTTCGGTGAACTTTTGAAAACCCTTCGTCAAGCTCCCTACTCATTCTCGGTCGGTTCTAGCAACTACTCCCAACGAATCTTTGGACTTCCATCGAACTCTCGAACTCCTAACAATCCATCCCACTTGTCTTCTGACACTTTATTTTGCTTTACGTCTTCATCGTCATCGTAGTTAATCCTACACTCAAATAAACGAACACCCTACTTCGATCTAGACAGTTATTACAACATGAATTGACATTCAGTTGCCCTGCACATCATTGGTTGGCACTTCGTCCGAACCTTCGGCACATCGTCCTCTTTTGCGGTCCGTTGCCCAATCGGCGGATGACCTCCGCAACCCCGATATCCTTGGCGTAACATACATCTTGGCCCGATGCCCGATGTATGAAGCCTTCAGCCGATTGTCGATCGAACCTCCGGCTCGATATCCAATATCTAGACAAGATCACCCGGTGCAACATCAATTCCTCCAGCATCAACTGTCTAATCCTGATTGATAGTAGACCTGCGTAACTCAAAACACAGTTAAACAATAAACCACAATCAATTAGTTTCATCATCAAAATCCGAGATTCAATAATCTCCCCCTTTTTGATGATGACAACTAATTGATGACTAACGGAGTTAACCATAACTCCCCGGAGTTTAACCAAACTCCCCCTATCAATATGCCATTGATAGAAACATTTGGATTATCCCAAATCCAAGCAACATTCATCACAATGTTAAGAGAATCAATCAAACCATCATGCAAATATATAAAATATTCAATCAATGCATGAAGTCATCAATCTACTTCTCCCCCTATATCATCAACAAAAAGGAGAAGTAGCATCATAGCTAGTTTAAAAGATATGCAAATTTTTACAACACACTAGCTATTTATCACATCATTCAACATTCAATCATGGCAAGCTTTTTAAGGATGTCCAAGCATAGCAATCCATCACTTGCTTCTTGCAATTCATCATGGCAAGTTTACACATTCTTTGCTTCCTTTGCATATTCTAGCTACCAAAATTTTTCTTTGCGATGCATAAGCTATCAATAAATCTTCTCCCCCTTTGTTTTTGTCAAAAAAAATGGAGTACAAATAGTCAATGCTTTGATCATGACAAAATAACAAATTTACAATATGAATTTTTAGCATATTAAGTCATGAATTCAAGGGAGTCAAAAATCATGATATGAGAGAAAAAGATGATAAGCAAGCAATCAATAATGATAAGCAAGCTAATATACCTTGCGACATGCAAGTTAGCTTCCTTTCAATTTTTCTCTTTTATAACTAAGTTTCCCTTTTGTAAGCCATCAACTTTTTATTTGCAATGAGCTAGTAATTTTAGTAAAATTTATAACATTTTAAACATGCAAGCTCATGAGTTAAAAAATAATGCAACTTTGCAATTTCTTTCTTCTCATTTTGAGAAGTGCAAGTTTTGCCTTTTACAAGTTCTAGCTAGCTATGTTTGTCACTTTCACTTGTGATACATAAGCTAGCAAGCTAACTCCCCCTTTGTCACTATCGAAAAGAAGGGATGAATAATATTTCAATGAAATAATTTAGCATCAATCAATATTTCAATTTTTTTTTATGATGTATTCAAAAGATATCAATATGAAATATTGATAAGGATCAACACCAAAAGACATCATTCATGATTCATCATAAAGCAAATTTCATTTATGTCAAATGTTCAATTTACCACACAAGGCAAAGAAATCATGTCACTTCTAGGATCATGAAATATATGACATCAAGGGTCATGATTCATTTGAAAAGATATAGCACAAAGAGCAACTTGATTCATGTATAAGAATTTTCATCAAGATCACATTTCATAAGAATCAAGATATTTTCTTTAGCAAAGAATCACATAAGCATTTCATTATTGTATAAGAGATCTCATTGCATCATGATTTATAAATTCTTTCTCTACAACATAAATCATGGGAGGTATAATAGCAATGATAAAAAGAAGCAATTAAGGAAGAAAGTATTTCAATTCACATAAAATATCTCAAGTCAAGAATTTAAGTCATGATTTCAAGAGATCAAGATATGAATCAAGAATCTTTAATAAGTCTTATTCAAATTCATAAAAGATATCAAGTCGAGCAAAATTTCTTTTAAATCAATATTCAAATCATGACAAGTGATGTTTAAGTGTTTGCATTAATATTTCATTCATCAAGTCATGTGTATTGAAACATAGGAGAAAAATCAAATTGTGCATGCAATGTTTCAATCTTCAAAACATATTTTCTCAAGTTGAGTATCAATAAGTTAAGAGAAAATAATTTATGATTCATTTGGATTTTTCTTCAACAACATGGGAGAATCATGGGAGAGTGTAGAGATAACAACTCAAGTTATCAAGATGATGATCTCATAAAAGTAATTCAAAAACATAGTTTCGCGAAACAAGAGATAAGTTATATTTCATTTGGAAAATTCTCTTTTCAAGTAATTCTTTTCATCTAAATATGCCTGTCTTTATATGCCAAGATAAGCATGAAAGTTCAAGATGTAAAGGCAAAATCTCATAAGGCATCAACAAGACAAAAATGTAACACATTATTTCAAGACATGAGTTTCAATATATCATGATAATGTGTTTCATTTTAAGTTATTTGTTTCATGTAAGTGTACTCAAGTTTCAAAAGATGAATATCAAATTTAAAACCGAAACATGAGTTTGTCATCAAGATATAACACCTTTAAATTCTCATGATAAAATCATCAAGCATGACAACAAACTTTTAATATTTTTATTTTATCATTATCAATGATGATTTCATAAGGTATATTCAAATATTTATTCGGAAGCTATCATTGTACAAATTTGTCATTAAACCCATCAAGATCAAATGCATCACACATAAAATATCATGATAGTGCATTTTCTTATTTTTATGTGTTTCATTTAAAGTGATTTGATCCTTCATATGAGTATACTCATTTTTTTTTATAAGTCCAAAAAGCAAGTTTCAACAGAAATCATTAGGACCGAAAACATGAGACATATATTTTTCATGAGATTCATCATGATTATTTTCAAGAAATTTACATGATTCATGAATCCATTTATCTCAATAGCATGGAAAATGCATTTTCATTTCATACAATTGTTTTCATGTGAGCATATTCAAATCTTTTTATGAAAACATGTATTAACAAAATATAAGTTTAGTCATAAATTTGTCAAGACTAAACACATCAAAAATAAAACATCATGATAACACATTTCAATTTTTATGTGTTTTATTTTATGTGGTTGGTCTTATTTAAGCATGTTTAAGCATCATATAAATTCAAAATCATTATCAAAGCCATGTTCAAATTTTTACCAAAATTATGCATCTATTTATAAATTTGAAAAATAAGTTTATCATCACAATATGACACTTTATTACTTCAAAAGCTCATGCATGATATAAAATCGTCAAGCATCTTGAAAAGCAATAAAAACATTAAGATACACATGCGTGGATTAATCATAAGCATTATCACAAATCATGCATCATTCATATTTTTAATTTTTTAAAAAATTACTAGAAAGAGAAAAAGCAAAGAAAAAATCCTACCAACTATTTCAAGCAACTCATGAAAGGATCATGTAATTTCAAAGTAAGGTAAGAACAACTTAGGTGAGTTTCTTACCTCATTGTCGAAAACTGTCAAAGCCTATTTCGCCTCTTCTTTACTTGATTCTTCTTTGCAACCCTTCTTCTTTTTCTTCTTTGGCCTCTTTCTCCGTTCAAGTTCATTTGTGCTTTTTAATTTTTGTTTAATGAACTTGTTAACATTCATTATTATGTGTTCAATATCCTCATTGTCCTCATCACTTGAGTCATCACTCAAGTGGCATTCATTTGTCCGATGTTCCAAATCCTTCTTGTTCTTTAGAAGGTGGTTCATATGTTCATCATGTTCTAAATGTTCGAAGAAAATCATTTCATATGTCATTAGTGAACCGATTAGTTCTTCCAATGAAAAATTATTTAAATTTTTAGTCTCTTGTATTGCGGTTACTTTTGGATCCCAACTCTTTGGGAGGGATCTTAAAATCTTGTTAGTGAGTTCAAAATTCAAAAAACATTTACCAAGACTTTTCAAGCTATTGATAACATCCATGAAGCGGGTGTACATATCGCCGATAGTTTCGCTTAGTGTCATTCGGAATAGCTTAAAATCATACAATAAAAGGTTTACTTTCAAGTCTTTAACTCTACTAGTTCCCTCGTGCATGATTTCAAGTGTTCGCCAAATATCGAAAGCCGTTTCGCACATTGAAATCCGATTGAACTCATTCTTGTCTAAAACGCAAAATAAGGCATTCATAGCCATTGCGTTTAAAGAAAAAGACCTTTTCTCCAAATCCGACCATTCATTCATCGGTTTAGATGAAGGTTGAAAGCCATTTTCGATGATGTTCCATAAATCCAAATTCATTGAAAGCATGAAAACTCTCATTCGAGTTTTCCAATATGTGTAGTCCGAACTGTTAAAGAACGGTGGACGAAAAACTGAAAAGCCCTCTTGAAAACCATTTAGAGCCATTTCTCACGGGTGTAAATTCGAAAGAGAAAGAACGTGGCTCTGATACCAATTGTTAGGGATCGAGCGACACTAAGAGGAGGGGTGAATTAGTGCAGCGGTAAAGAACGATAGATTTTTCAGCGATTAACACAAATTCGAAAACTTCGTACGAATGAATGCAATGTTTCGTTTGAACCCGAAAAGATTGCGTTTTAACTTTAAAGCATACGTAATAAGATGAAGATGAAGTTGAGTAAATAAGATAGCATATGAAAATGGTTTGCAGCAAAGTAAGTTACGAGAAAGTAAATGCAAACCGATTTATAGTGGTTCGGTCATCCGACCTACATCCACTTCTGAAGCCTTCTCCAATGAGGCTCCCAACTTCCACTAGCAAATCCTTTTGAAGGGGAAGGACCAAATACCCCTCTTACAACCCTTTTACAAGAAGTTCACACTCTTACAAATTTTAAAAAGAGAAAGAAGGAGGTAAACACAACCTATTGAAAACTAAACTTTCATAAGCCTTTTCCTTAATTTCTAACTCTCAAAAGGGTTCTCTTTCAGCTGAGAAAGAGGGGGTATTTATAGATCCAAAATGGATTCAAATTTGGTCTCCAAATTTGAAATCAAATTGAGTTCGGTCTTTGGCGGTGCTACCACTGTCGAGGCGGTGCTACACTGTCGATCATCAGACTAACGATTAGCACAGCAGTGCTACACTTTGTGCCGGGTGGTACTACCGCCACTATTACTGTAGCTGGGTGGTACTACCGCCCAGGTCATTTTCAACACAGTGGTTACGGCCGAAAACTCGGTTGAAACCGGTCCAAACGAAGTCCGAATTGGCTCAAATTTGGTTTATAGGATTAACACCTAATCCTAAACCAAATTATGTACTAACTATAAATTTTAAAGATATTTTTTAAGCTATTTCAAAGTCCATAAGACAAGACTTCTTTCGGTGAGCTTTCGGCGAACGTCCGACGGTCTTCCGATGAACCCTCGAAAACCATTCTGCGGACTCCCGATAAGCTCCCGAACTTCATGATGATCTTGGTGAGTTCCATCGAGCTTCTTTGGCAAGCTCCGATCTTTCTTGGCAAGCTCCGCGAACTTTTGACGAACCTTCCGGTGAATTTTCAAAAACCCTTCGGCAAGCTCCCTACTCGTTCTCGGTCAGTTCCGGCAACTACTCCCAACGAATCTTCGGACTTCCATCTAACTCTCGAACTCCCAATGATCCATCCCACTTGTCTTCTAGCACTTTGTTTTGCTTTACGTCTTCATCGTCATTGTAGTTATTCCTGCACACAAACAAACAAACACTCTACTTCGATCTAGATAGTTATTACAATATGAATTGACATTCAGTTGCCCGGCACGTCATTGGTTGGCGCTTCATCCGAACCTTTGGCACATCATCCTCTTTTGTGGTCTGTTGCCCAATCGGCGGATGACCTCTGCAACCCCGATATCCTTGGCGCAATATGCATCTTGGCCCGATGCCCGACATACGAAGCCTTCCGCCGATTGTCGATCGAACCTCTGGCTCGACATCCAATATCTAGACGTGATCACCCAGCACAACGTCAATTCCTCCAGCATCAACTGTCTAATCCTGATCGATAGTAGACCTGCGTAACTCAAAACATAGTTAAACAATAAACTACAATCAATTAGTTTCATCATCAAAATTTGAGATTCAACAATTAGGAGTTGGGGTTTAGAAGCCCTATAAATAGCCATGTATTTACCCTCTTTTCATCATGAATAGATTATCTTTCTAGCAGCCTTTGAGTAGCAACTAGAGAAAGGAACCCCTATAGAGTTCCAAGGAGGTCGATCCCCTAAAGAGATTAATCCCAAGCTTAGAATCCGCAAGGGTTCTAATAGAGATGCTGATTCATGATTTCCCAGCAATGGTATCAGAGCTAGGCTCATTATATGATGATTGGCTTCTAAGCTGTATGTGTCACGTAGAATTGTTTTATGCATTCATGCTACATTTGATGTGGTTTTCAGATCCAAAAAGTGCTTTATCTTGCTGATGAAAGGTGCTTTAAAGTGGTCCTTTTACGCCAAATTTGCTGACATAAATGAAGAAGCAGCAACTGTTGCTACCTAGTGGATCGATCAAAAGTGGTACGCACCCAAAAGTTACAAGCGAGCCGATTATCCATTGAGACAGCGCTAGGGCATAAGGCGATAGCTGCCTGCGTGCACAAGGCAGTTGTCACACCCCCCCAAAATTATCACATTCAGGAGGTGTGACCCTGTCTTAAAATTCATAACATTAAATTTTTAAACAATAATCCAATCTTAGAATCCAAACTAACATTTGAGGATACAGAGAAATATTCAAATATTAGCCATATCTATAAACCTATGTAGATATAATCATACATCACATCATGCGAACCCTTATGAAAATCCAAACCAACTCAACAAATTATTAACCTCACTTATAATTCCACAAGCATAAGAATTATACAAAACAGAATTCCAATCATTTACCATAATTCATATCATCGTAAACTAAACTCAACATTCTAAAATTTCATTTGTGCGAGGTCTTTTAAAGCTTTTACATGATACTTCACTCCAAATCTATCGACAACATCATATTTCATACAAAATACATTTTTAAAACAATAACATAACAATCCACAATGTCTTGTCATAATCTAAATAACTTTTCACTGCCTCAGCTCAATTTTAACATTTTAGCGCGTGACAAGTTAACCTGAAAAAGGGTTATATAACAATGGAGTGAGCTACAAAGCTCAGCAAGTGGCAAAGAAATCCAGAACAAGAGGAGAATAGCTTCAAACACACTTAGTTTCCAAATATAAGGTAGAGATATATGAATTCATGGATATAAGCTCATTACACACATAATCACAAATGTCATTTCATTCAAAACATATTTGTTTCATAACAAAGACAGTAAAGAGGAATTAGAACTTCTCAGATGATGTAAATAGTATTTCGAAGCATATCAAATGACACATGAACCATTTCGAAACATATCAAGGGCATAAGAACCATTTCAGAACATATCAATGATAGAAGAAGTATTTTGAAGCATATCAAATGACATATAGGACATTACGGAGCATATCAATGGCACTTAGTATATCACAGAGCATATCGATGTCATAGGGAATGTTTCGGAGCATATCAAATGCAAATGAAACATGGAAATGTTTGGAACATAGCAAGGATGAATGAAATATTCCAAAGCATATCAAGAGCAAAGGAAGCATTTCAGAACATAGCAAAGATGTATAAAATGTTTCGAAGCATAACAATAGCAAATGAAATATTTCAGAATATATCAATGATGCATGAATGGTTTCGAAGCATATCAAGAGCATAAGAAATATTTTAGAACATATCAATGATGTTTAAATGATTTTGGAGCATATCAAGAGCAAATGAAACATTTCTGAATATATCAATGACGCATGAATGGTTTCGGAGCATATCAAGAGCAAAAGAAACATTTCTGAACCTATCAAATAGTATATGAAATGTTTTCAGAATATATTTCAAAGGATAACAATGCCATATGAGATATCTCAAAGCATATCAGAAGAACAAATTAGAAATAGAAGCTCAAATGTCATATCTAACATTCATTCATTTCATTCTCATCCAAAGCGCATATATAAACACATAAGCAAGGCTTTGGATATCATATAAAAAACATAGAGGGTGCAGTGGGATCTTAAATAGTATCTCCCATGTCTGTGAGCATCATACATCCACATCTGGATGAAGCCAAAGGGGGTCGGCAGTGCATCACGGGCTCTAAGCATACACCATTTACCATTTCTGGCGAAGGTCCAAATAATCCCTTTACCATTTCTGGCAAAGGTCCAAATAATCCCTTCACTATTTCTAGCAAAGGTCCAAATCATCCCACAAGACACCAGAGTATAAAAGGGTAGTATGAACAATAACATTGGCACATATCGAAAGCACATGCGGAACAACGAAAATATACGTGTGCCTTTACGAAACAAGTTAGTGCTAACATGAACATTACATAATAGATTTCAGGTATACAAACAATTTCAGGATGAACAATATAAGAATTGCAAAAGACTAATATAAAGCTCAACTAAAGAAAAACCTAGCTGAATCAGTTTCCAATAGCATGAAACATGAATAGACAACATCAACAAAAGAACTTGATTCTGGCAGAATTTGAAATGTACATTGCATGAATTATTTGGACAATCAATTATACTCCATATTACTCAAGGAAAGTATCATTGGAAAGCTAAATCGATCTACTTTTAGGTAAAATAAGTTTTATACAAATAGTAGTTACAATCAAAGAGTTACAAATGATTCGGTAACCAAGAGTCAAGGAATAAAATCTCTATTTTGGAAAAACTATAGGATCGAATTCAATAGAAGTTTGGGTAGTCATTTGGACTCCAAACCTTTCAATCTAGGTACCAAAAGAAAGATCTATAAGTCTAGTTTCCAACAAAGAAGTTTTGTATAAATCAGAGTTTCTAGTAGAGAGTTTTCGGTAGTTTAGTATCTAAAGGTCAGAACTTATTATCTCTATTTTATAGATTTCATAGAGCTGATTCCATTTGATGTTTGGATAGGCATATTTACTCCAAATCATATAAGTATGCTGTCAAAAGAAAGGTTTACAAGTCTATATTTAGATCAAATAAGTTTTACCTAAATTGGAATTCTGTATAGGGATTTATAGCTGAAACAAAGTAGAAGGGTCAGAATCTTGATAATTTTCTAGATTCAAAAATTTATATTCCAAACAATAGAGATATCAGATTCCAAGGCTAGAACAATTCAAATTTCTCATATCCAAGGCAAAATCAAAGATTGGAATTGCAGTAGAAAGGAGTGGAACACTTGCCTTTCGAAGATTTTGATCCAACGAAATTATAAGACCAAATCCTTCTACCTTTCTTCCATCTCCTCTCCGTGTGTCGTTTTCTACACCTATCTTCTTTCTTTCTCCATAGTTGCAGCTCGTGCAGAACATAGGAGGTCGTAGTCACCTGCTTTCCTTTTCTTTTTCCCAACCATAGCTACCTC